>QEPC01002020.1:3244525-3304685 GCA_003113815.1 Sphenodon punctatus
AGAATAGATATTGCTTTACATCCTAAATTCCTACCTAAGATAAGACAGTTGTGAGAATGTGGCCCTTTTTACACGGGCCTCTTCCACCCATCAACACGCAGATTTCTGTGTGTTCATGGGGGGGGGGGGGAGCCCCGTGTGAATGTTGCAGCGCATGCGTCCATAGTGAGTGGGCATGCCCACCTAATACACATCCCCACTCACCCCCCACATGGAGCAACATGGGGAAATGACAGTTGCTCTGTGGGTGTGGATGAGTGGGGGGGTGAGTGAGGATGTGTGTGCAGCCATGTGCTCACGCCCCACCCACACACTGGCATGCCCACGGACTCCCCACCCAGTGGAGCCATGTAAAAACAGCTTGTGAGGAGCCACTCAAAGAAGAACAGAAGGTTCTTGGAGTTGACTCCAAACATTCTCACAACACCCACCCTTAGCCCCGCATGGATTTTTTTATTATTATTATTTTATTTTATTCATTTATTTTTATTTCTACCCTGTCCTTCCCAGAAGTTTTTTTTTTATTCTTATTATATTTTTATTTTTTAACATTTCCATTACAACAACTATTTACACAATAACTTAAGAATTTTGGACCATATTCGGGGAGCAGGCCCCTTACAGCTGCGGTCCCATTTTTATCTCTCTTTTGTGATAAGCTATTATTTTCATATTTCTGTTAAACAAATTACCATCTGTGTTGCATTGGACTTATAATGTCGTTGGATTAGTGCCCATATATTACTCCAAACAGCATAGAAGCCCTCCATGTCTTGGTGTATATCCGCTTGAATCCACTCCATTGTAAGTACGTACCAAAGTATATTTATCCATTTAGTAAACGATGGTTTGGATTTGGATTTCCAGTTGCAGACTACTGTATGGATAGTGGCAAGTCTCAATTGTTGGCAGGCCATTTTTCTTTCTTTTATTATTTGCAGGTCCGGGAAGATGCCAAGCAGGGCAGTTATTGGCTGAAACGGTATTTCCTTCTTGGCTGTGTCATTCATCCACGGCCATACTTTTTCCCAAAAGTCCTTTATATGGGGGCATTGCCAGCAACAGTGCATCCACCTTCCAGTGTCTTTGCATCCTTGCCAACATTCTTTTGGATAGCCCTTATTCATTTGGTTTAGTCTTTGTGAACTTAAGTAAATTCTGTACCTAGTTTTGATTTGGGGTTCTTTTACTGCTATGGATTTGGATGCTATTTGCATTGCTTCCCACATTAAACTCCTTTTTTCTTTATCTATTTCAGTTTGTAGGTCATCCTCCCAGGCTGTCGAGTATCCAGCATCAGGTAAGTTATATAGTCCATGTAGAGTTTTATATATCCGCGGTAGGATGTGTCTTTGTGAGGAGTCGCCATACAAAACTCTTTCTATATTGTTTACCTTTCTATTGTATTTCTGCTTATCTATCTTCTTGTTAAATTTACTCTTGAACTTTGCATACAACAAAAATCCTGGATTTGCTTCAGTTTTTTGTGTTATTGTTTCTATAGTCATTATATCTTCTCCGACTAATAAATGATGGGCAAACTTTAGTCCGGAATTTTCTTATGTTCCTAGAAAGGGTTGGAAGGAACTGTCATTCTGAGCAGGAGAGTGCTTTTTATACTAGAGGAGCTCGAGACCATCACGTGGTCTATTATTTGAACAGGGTGAGCATGCCATGCACAACCATTTGTGAGAATGTTTAGAGACATCTCAAAGACCAATCTTTACAAGGCAACAACCTTCTGATCATTCACATGGGGAGGAGTTGTTTGTTTACAAACAGCTTTTATCTCCCAGTCCAATAGGTGTTCCACTGCTGCTGCAGTACTACTACCAGGCAGAGGTAAGGGATGGCAGAACCCACTCACCCCCCCCCCCATGATGTGGGGGTTCCCTGCACCCAGGCCTCCTCCAGCCCAGCCCAGGGCCAGACAAAGTCCTGAAACGCTTCTTGGAGGGGCTGGGGAGCTGAGCGGGGACAGGACTAGGCTTTGGGGGGCTCCCCTTCCTGGCAGCAGGGTTGGTAGACTAGTGGGCATGGGGAACAGCACAATGGGTGAGTCTCACGGGGTTGATCACCAGCAGCAGAGCGAATGGAAGGGAGGTGGCAGCAAGGCCCTCCCCTCCCCTCCCTTCGCCTCATTCAGGCTGCTGAAGTTCAAAAGCATGGACACATTTATTACACATGCATGAACATACAAAAGTGATTTTTAAATCATTAATAACTTGATTTTGGCTGCACTAATCACTATAATATTACAGTAGTAGTTGGCATTGATCTCATGCTCAAAGCCTGTGACTTTGGGGGCTCAATTTGTCAGGGGGGAGGAGATATTGATGATTCAAAATCATCAGGATGCTGTGCATGTTGACCATAACCAATTAACGTTTAAACAGTCATAACTTTTTATTTTCTGGATTGATCTTCTTCAAACTTTGCACGTATGATGGTCCCCATACCTTTTAGCCATGGATAAATTTTCAGAAATGTAGCTCAAGCATTTTCTTCAAAATTGGGGCTTCAACAGTCCCCTGTTTATAATGGAGAGTGGTTATGCATTTAACTTTCTTGCAGCAACTGCTGCAAGAAAATCAATCTTTGCACTGGAAATTCTGACCTGTTTATTAAGAAATCCAATGTGCTCATGAACATCTACTTCATCCATAATCATTTTCCACATTAATACAACACTAATTAAAGAAATGTGCTGTTGTGCAAGATTGCTTTATAGTGCTATACATTTCAATAGTTACATCCACACTAGAGGCTAGGTCTCACACTGCAAAACTGTTGGTGTAAGCCTTCTTCACTTTGGAGGTGTTTCCAACAGATCAGGCTGCCTGGGAGAAAACCACTACTGGTGAATGATCTACACTTGGAGATCAACAGAGGGAATTCCACTCTGCTGATTCTTTTAGATCTATCAACGGTTTTTGACGCTGTTGATCATGAAGTGTTGTCTCGACAGCGGGATCTGGCAGGGGTGTGTGGGTCTACTCTTGAGTGGTTTCATTCCTTCCTTTCATGCAGGTCTCAGCAGTAGTGATGGAAGATTGCTTGTCATCACCCCATGATCTCCCCTATGGAGTCCCACATGGTTCCATTTTGTTCCCCCTTCTGTTCAACATGTATATAAAGCCGCTAAGCAAGATTATTTGAAGGTCTGGAGTGAGGCATCATCAATATGCTGATGACACCCAGCTCTACCTTATTTTTCATCCAAACCAGGTCCTGCAGTCTCGGTGCTTCCCATTGCTTGGCTGCTGTGAGGGCCTGGATGAGGGTGAATTGACTGAGGTTGAATCCTGATTAGACGGAGGTGATGATGGTTGGTCGGCCTTGTGACTTGGGGGGGATTGGGACCCCCGTCATTGATGGGATCCGGCACCCCCTGGCCACTCAAGTTCCCAGCCTTGGAGTGCTCCTGGACTCGCTGCTGCACCTAGAATCTCAGGTGGCGGTGGTGGCCAAGAGTGCTTTTCTCCAACTCGATCTGGTGAGAAGGCTGCGACCTTTTCTTTCTGATTTGGATCCAGTAACCATCACCCATGCCTTCATTACCTCGAGACTAGACTACCGCAATGCGCTCTGTGTGGGACTGCCCTTGAAGACTGTTCAGAAGCTGCAGCTGGTGCAGAATGTGGCAGCTCAGTCCCTTATGGGGAGAGGTTGCCGGGAGCACATAACAACAATGCTGCAAAATCTGCACTGGTTACCTATTGTCTTCTGGGCACAAGTCAAAGTGCTGGCTTTGACCTTCAAAGTCCTAAACAGCTTGGGACACACTTATCTGGCAGACCGCCTGGCCTACCATGTCCCATCGCATCCTCTGTGGTTGGCTGGGGACACCAATCTGAGGTACCAGTTTTTAACTTGGCCTCCACAATAAGGAAAGCGTTCTCGGCTGCCGAACTGCAGTTGTGGAACTCCGTCCTCCGGGAGGTTTGTTTATGTTTATTTTATTTAATAACTCCTATCCCGCTCCCTCCAGTCTTACAGCAGCTCGGGGCGGCTCACAAAACATTTAAAAACAATATATTTAAAATACATGGAAGGGTTACTAAAACAATAAAAACAGCAGCAAAAAGAGGTAAAACCCCACCCTCACTCCCCCCTCCCCCAAAGGCCCGGACGAACAGGCAGGCCTTACAGGCCCGACAAAAGGCCAACAGGCTGGGAGCCAGGCGAGCTTCCTCTGGGAGGAAGTCCCACAGCCATGGTGCAGCCACTGAGAACACCCTCTCCATCGTGGCCCCCCGGTTCACCCGGGGGACCTCTAAGAAGGCGCCCCCAGTAGACCGCAGAGGTCGCTCAACAGCCCGGGGAGTGAGCTGGTCTCCCAGATAGGAGGGGCCCAGACTGTGTAGGGCTTTAAAGGTCAAAACCAGCACCCTGAATCAGGCCCGGAACTCTATAGGCAGCCAGCGCAGAGCCCCGGAGCACTGGTGTAATGTGCTCCCTACAGTCCATCCCTGTCAGGAGATGGGCCGCCATGTTCTGCACCAGCTGCAGCCTCCGAGTCGTCACCAAGGGCAGCCCCACGTAGAACACGTTGCAGTAATCCAGCCTTGAGGTGATGAATGCACTGTTTGTACATGGGTTTGAGCACCTTTAGGAGGAAGTGTAAAACTATCTTATTCACAAGGGCGTTTGGCAGTGGGGGCTGGGGGAGGAGTTGTAGGGGGTAAAGGGTAGGGCTGAAACTAGATTTCAAGTTTTTCTCTCTTATTGCCGAGAATCGTTATTCTGGTCTCGTTTTAAACAAGAAATAACAACTGAGGAAACTGCCATCACTCAAACATTCTCAGTCAAGTATCTTTTCTCGAATTACCGTTTACCGAATTGTCGTTTACCATTGGATTACCGGTTACTGAGTTACCATTTACCGGGTTGTTGATTACCATTTACCAGGTTGTTGTTTACCTGGTTGCCTGTGAGCCAAATCCAATAACCAATAAACACGGTAACGAATAAATATGGTAATAAACCAATAACCAAATAACAAATAATCAATAAGCCAATAAACAATAATAAAAAATAACAAACCAATAGCCAATAAACATGGTAATAAAGCAGTAAACCATTAACCAATAAACAATAACAAAAACCAATAACAAAAAAGCAAATCACCAATAAACCAATAAACATGGCAATAAACCAATAACCACATTAACCAATAAACCAATTTCATGGTAAATGGCAATTCACAGTAACCAGTAAACATGGCACATGGTAAATTGCGATACTGATACAACCAATAAATGACAAAAAAACACGATAACCGGTAAACAGTAAACGATAAATGGATTGAGGTAAATCTAGTTTCGTCTGAGATCTAGATTGGGGATCAAAAAAGCTGCGAAATCTTGGCAGCGATTCTCGATTCCCGCAAAATTATCCCGAGAATAAATATGATTCTCGTTTCAGCACTAGTAAAGGGTGATTCGGGGGTAGGGGGTCTGGAGGTAGAAAAGAGTTGGGGGATGGTTTGGGGTTGGGGGTGTTTTGTGTTTTTTGTATTTGCTTTTATGTCTATTTTTTAATATATATTTTATCATTGTTAAACCACTCTGAGCCACCTTAGGGCGGGGCAAGAAATTTCAATAAAATAAACAAACAACTGGTGAAGGGGGTGCCTAAAGTGGCTTGTGTTACTCTATGTGCAATTGTTCAACATGTTTACACAGCAACACTGTTTGCTATAGACACTTGAGTGAAGCCACACAGTTTCCAAACAACAGGCACTGCATTGTAGAATTGAGCTGGGAGGCTCAGCTGAATTTATGCAGCTGCAAAAGCCCTCTCCCAATCAGAAGAAGAGTTGCAGCCTGCACTGATTCATCCCTCACCCAGTAATGCTATCAGCTGAAACAACTGAAACAACAATAACATCAGGGCTGGCTAGTGTCTGAACACAAACCCACAAGTTTGTTTTAAAAACAATTCCTAAATTTCCAATATGTTATTCTTTCCAAACAGGGTAAATCAGTGGAGATGCCCCAAAAGGCAGGAAACCATTGTTTTCTCTATCTCTTGGCCATCTTCTTCATCTAGGATTGTTAAATTGTTTTGTTTCTATTATGGAATGGCACTGGCTGCTCAACATGAAAGAAGGGAAGCTTGCTCTCTTTGCTAAAAATTGCTTTTAATCACAATTTTTCAAACCTCTTAAAAAAACTAAAACAGTCATCCTACCCATTTCACAGAACATTCTAGGCTGTGTCAATTCTTGGAAGACAGGTAATAATTTTTAAAATAATTTTTAACCAATGCTGTCAAAAAAAAAAAAGTCGTTGGGCTCAATCCAATGCGCTGTGGACGCAGTCACGCACAAACTGTGCAGATCCGCATTGCGGGCACATCGTGCCCTGCGGAAACTGCGTGCATGTGCGCGCACATGGTCTGCAGGGCACTGGATCACGGGCACTGTTTACTTCTTGGGGGAAAACACAACTCTAATTCCTTTTTGTTCCTATTCTGTCATAAATATCCTAGGAACTTCAAATTTGTTCTGTGGGTCTTATTAAGAAGTATTTCTTAATATTTTTAATGCACAAGCGCTTTCAAAAATAAACATTTGTTTTTATGTGAGTAGAATGTGCAGATTAATGCAGAGAATGCAAAACAGTCAATAAATGATGATTCCTAATAAAATCTGACTAGATAATGTTGACAAGATGGAAACAAAAAATTGTAATTCTAAATGTTTTAGTAATTATGGCCCAATTTTTTTGCTTACTAATTTATTTTTTCAAATACATTTCTTGCTATAAACAACACTTGAGCATAAAAAATAAACACACCAAAATACAGCTTAAAATAAAAGTGACAGTTACTAAACAAAACATTAAAAAATAGAGAAATCCATATTTTGTTGTTTACATTTTTTGTTTCCATAGTGTAAACATAAGAACAAATGTAACAAAAATGAAAGCATAGACTCTGACATATTATTGGAAAAAATAAGTATATAAAATCCCATGAGTTACTAAACAAAATCCTAAAGATATACCCTATAATAGTACCATTACAGTACAATGGTACTGTAATACCATTGGTTCCCATATTGAAAGGATAACCTCCTCCGCAACATCCCATTGCGGCCTGAGGTCAGCTGGAGTGCCCGCTTGCAGGTACATAGCAAGGGTTCATGAAGAACAGTCTCAACAGCTGCTCCACCATTATAGAATGCTCTTGCCCTGGAGGTTCACCAAAGTCTGAGTCTGAGCATTTTTAAGAGGCAAGGTATGATTCTTATTTGCCAGATAAGGAAAGGACTTGAGAGGTCAATACTAGGAGATTTTTATTTTATATGGTTTTATAATTTTATAACCTGTCCTGAGCCCTAGGGATACAGCAGGACATACAATTAAATAATTATAATATATGGTTTGGATTCTGGGAATATTTATGCACAGGGTTAAATTTATTCACTGCAAAAAAGTCCCAAACTTCAATTGCATACTCTGAGTAGCATCACTGAAGGTAAGTTATTTTGTCAGAGAAAAGACACACAAAGGAAAAAGCAAATACAAATGGAAAATTCTTTCCTGGTTCCCTGGATGATAACCACATTTAATGCTAGAAGCTGAAAATCATAAATTTCCACATATATATTTAGTTGAGCTAATTTTAGAATACATATACTTGCTGTGTATAGGTATATACTACATTATTTAATCTGAATATTTTGTATCAGATAACAGTTCTGATTATTTTGCTGTATATGCAAAAGGCTACTAAACTGTCCATAAGATAGGAAAGACACAAATGTTAATAATATAGTTCCATGCAAAGATGTATTCATCATAAACAACGGTTATTTAATAACTCTCAGAAACCAAGCTCTTCAGAGCTGCTTGTATTGGTCCTTTTCAGTACACCTATTTTTATCAAATAATCTGGCACATCAATTAACAAAAGGACATTAGATATTTTCATAAAACTGTATTTTGAACTTTTATGAAAGGCAATATTCTTTATTTCCATTATGCTCAAGTGGAATTATTTAAGCATTTTTCAGCTTTTCTGGAAATACGCCTTTTTGTAGAACAAGTTACATCATTACACTAGTAACATTCATTAAATCAACTTCATATACGCTAGAAATATCTTTACCTACACACTGGTCTAAGCAAGCATAATTTCCTTGATTGTGAAAGTGTCTAAACTTGTAGAAACTTTTGTGTGATATGAAATTAATTGATTAGGATATAATATTTTTGTTCCAAATTAGTGAAAAACATATGAGATGACAAACTGTCTGAAATGAAAGTACATGAAGCACAGACCTACTAAAAGCGACTTAACCTCAAAGAACTCTCTCCTCACCTTAATCTTCCCATCATGGTATTTCCTAGATAGCTCTCTCCCCCAGGATCAAAGTTGTGGGCATTTCCATCTGTCTTGCTTGGAATTTCCTGCACAACTTCTGTAAGTAACCTTGTGGTCTACAGCAAGATCACAGAATCACCAGATCACCTTTATCATCATTCTATACTTATATGTACAGACTTGCAGCTGCAACATGGGTGCATTCAAATCTAGGAAATTATAAATGTATTATTTACATTACAAGGCCTCACGTAGAATCCATCATCATAATAGCCAGACTCGGGTTCTAGCAAAAAAATCCTATTTATAATGAGCCAATCCCTTATTATCCCTCCCCAAACAAAGACTGTAACAGAAAACAAATAAGCTCAATATTGCCAACAGGCAGTAAGACTACTACTACTTTTTTCTAAAGCACTACTAAGTCATACACCGGAAGAGAACGTGATTTAACTCCTATGAAACATCTAGTCCAATAGGTGATCTGGTTCAACATCTATCTAGTTGACATTCATATTTTAGTACATCAATCACTATGGTATCTATGAAACAAATCATTTAAGACATCATCCTTAAAAGACCTCATTGTCTGTTCCATCCTTTGTGGCTTTTATTCCACAGGTCTACAACATCTGCAATATGCCACTGCTACTAGCCTCCTGAGCCTCCTGAACTATTCCTTTCTATCTCAATACTAAAAAACTTGTTTATTTTTATATATATATATATATATATATATATATATATATATATATATATATATATATATATATATATATATATATATATATATATATTTATTTTAAAGACTAGGTTTTTTTCTTCATCCTCTTCCAAAAGCCCCTTTCTAAATTTGTCAACCAAAGCAGCCAGGCGATAATTCCATATGTACTGCTCTCCAGTAGAGGCACTGGGTGTTTTTAAATGAGACGCATCCATACGTCTAACTGCTCATGTGAAAGTGGTGTTTGGGGAAACGCGCTCCAATGACCCACACACCAGCCACTCATGACCACACATGGAGCACTATCAAAAAATCCGATGTGTCCCCATGCATCCCTCACTCTAATGAACTGGGGCTCCCACCTAGACCAGTCCACAGCCTGGCCGCCTCCCTGGTCCCACCTACAGCCCTATCAGGAGTTCCCTGGGGACCTCTTAAAGGACACACGCATGAAATACAACACCGCATTGGCTGAAAGCACAACAAAACCCCTCGCAAGCACAAGAGAAGAGCCAACGCCATGGAGGGCAGCAGCTCAGATGGCAGCTTCCTGCCTGTCCCGACCAGTAACATGCACCTCTGTTTTAGCCTGGGACTGCCAGCAGCTACACCATCTCCTGGGCAGAACGGCGGTTGCTGGCTTAATGTTTCCATGGTGTCCAGGACTGTGTGTCATGGCAGAGGGTGGGCAGTTGGGTGAGGATTAGGGTGGGGGTGCTCCGGGGAGGGAGAGGAAGTGCCCACCCATATTAACTGTTTGCAGCGCCAGTTTGTGGTGGAGGGAGTGCATGGAGTCTTCCAGAGTGGATGAGATGGACACCCAAGGAGACACCTGTTCGAATCCCTCCCCACGCACTCCATGTGTGTGGGCATCCCGCAGCCATGCCACTCAGTGGACACAGACCTCCCACCCTCAAGCCTTGTGCATTTAAAAACACCCAGTGTTTTAAGAGGTTCACTTAAAGTTATTATTATTATTATTATCATCCTTCGCAGTCCAGCTTTCGTCCGGGCTATGGCACCAAGACTGTACTCGTGGCTTTGGTTGACGACCTTCGCTGTGAATTGGACCAGGGTTGTTCAACCCTGCTAATTCTGTTAGATCTGTCAGCTGCTTTTGATACCGTTGAACATAAGAGGTTAGTGACTCGCCTGCAGGAGTGAGCAGGATCGTTCTTGAGTGATTCCACTCTTTCCTGGCCGGAAAAACTCAGCATGTGGTGCTCAGTGATTGCTCTTCGTCGCCCCAAGACCTCACATGTGGTGTCCCGGAAGGCTCAATCTTGTTCCCTCTCCTGTTCAATGCGTATATGCAGTCACTCAGGGAGGTCATGAGACAGTATGGGGTGCGGTGTCATCAATATGCTGATGACACCCAACTCTACCTCTCTTTTTCATTCAAACCAGAACTGGCAGTCTCAGTGCTTACCCAGTGCCTCGCGGCTGTGGGGGACTGGATGAGGGTGAGCCAACTGAAACTGAATCCCAACAAGATGGAGATGATGATGGTGGGTAAGGCGGCAAATGTGACAGCCCCCATCATTGACGGGGTTCATCCTCCACTGGTTCCCCGCATGCTCCTCGACCCGCAGTTCCACATGGATCTCCAAATGGGGTTGGTGGCGAGGAGTGCATTTCGCCAGTTACATCTGATGCGTCTGCTTCGGCTATATGTTTCAGATAGCGACCTGGCCACCATCATCCAGGCTTTCGTTACCTCAAGATTGGACTATTGTAACACGTTCTACATGGGGCTACCCATGGTGAATGTCCAGAGACTGCAGCTAATGCAGAATGCGGCAGCTCATCTCCTTATGGGGTTGAGCCTCCATGAGAACATTACACCGGTGTTCCGGGCTCTGCACTGGCTGCCTATAGTCTGCCAGGCCCGATTTAAGCTGTTGGTGTTAACCCTACACCATCTCGGCCCGACTTACCTACAGGATCACCTCACTCACTGTGCTCTGAAGCAACCCCTGTGGTCGACCAGGAGCACCCTCTTTGAGGTCCCCTGTGTGGCCTGGGGGGGGGGGGGGGGTGTGTCACTATGGAGAGGGCATTCTTGGTGGCCACACCTCGGCTGTGGAATTCCTTTCTGGCAGAGACCCGGATGGCCCCGGACCTCCCTTACTTCCAGCATATGACTAAGACCTGGCTGTTCTGCCAGGCGTTTGGCGGGGGAGATGGGGTTTAGGGTGGGGGGAGGGAGAGAGGGAGATCTATTTTTTTGCTCTCTCTTTTATTGTGTTGTTTTATTGTTTTTATGTGTAAGCCGCCCTGAGCTGCCTGGAGCAGGAGGGGGCAGGGTAATCAAATTTGTTAAATAAATAAATATAAATCCATTTTTATTTATATAGCACCAGCAGTGCACCTGGCACTGTACAATCAATAGTTATAGACAGGTCCCTACCCTAAGGGGGCTTACAATCTAACAGACAAGGGAGGGGGAGACAAAGGAGAGACACAAGATTACTTTCATGAGGTTGAGAAGTTGCAGGTGCGCACGCTTCACTTAAGTATAGGGAACTAGATTCTGAGTGAGGGGAGAAGAGAACACAATTTCACTCATGACAAGTTAGGGAAAGCCTGATGGAAGACGTAGGTTTTCAGGAGGGATCTGAAAGTTGTGAGGGAGGGTGGGAGCAAAATGAATGTATCCAGGGAGGGAGCTCCAGGCATGAGGGGCAGTGAGGGAGAAGGGGCGAAGATGTTTAGAGGAGCAAGGGGGTTACAAGCAGGCGAGGGTGGGGGCAGAGAAGGAGCAAAGCTCCCAGGCAGGAGTGTGTCAGGATACAGAGCGGAGAGATATGGCAGAGCAAGGCCAGGTCCGGACTTAGGGGCAGGCTCCCTAGGCCTGGGCCTTGGGCGGCATTTTCTGGGGGGCAGCAATCCATGCCAGTGCCGCCCTGCTTCTATTATTTTTTTTTGTTCCCTGGAGGCTGCTACCTGAACTGCAGCTGAAGCCTGGGAGGCCCCTCCACTCCTCCCTGGCCCCACCCTCCAGTGAACCCACCCACTGCCCCTCCTCCATCCCTCCTCTTCCGGGGGCAGGGACTTCTACTTGCTCTGAGCCAACACCAGCAACACACGTACTGCAGGTGGAGGAAGCGAGGTCCAGAGCAAGCTGCGAGCCACAGTGTGAGCTGAGACCGAGAGAACAACAGACTAGAACTAGAAGACCCACTGTGTCTTCTAGTTCACGCCGACACTTCTCTTCTTCAGGTGTGGTGGTAGGCAGGCGCTGCATGGCACAGCAAGGTGGGGGGGTGTACCGGGCCGGCTCACGGCTCACTGAGGGGGCCTGGCCGCCAAAGGAGCGGAGCCTGGGGGAAAAAGGCAGGCTTGGGTTGGAACTTGGGGGGAAGGGAGGCTGCTGAAGTAGCCCAATCTGTGCATGTCACGCTGCAAGGCCAGGCCGGGGCCTGGACCCTGGTAACACCGGGGCTGGGGACTGAACCCCGCCTGGGGAGGGGGTGATGACGACAAGTCGGGTGGGGAGGGAAGGGGGTCGGGGGAGGCTCAGAGGGAGATGGGGACCTGAGATGCGTGAGTGCACTGGGGGAGGTGGACCTGTGAGGCTTGAGGGAGGCTCAGAGGGGAGGGAGACCTGGGGTGCGTGTGCTCAGGGGAGGGAAGGCCCAGGTGCAGAGCACCCCCACATCATGGAGGGTCACCTCCCTCACCTGTCTCTGCCACCTGCCTGCTAACTCTGCTCCAGCAGCAGCGACTGGGAGATAAAGCTGTTTGTTTACAAACAACTCCTCCTCATGTGAGTGATCAGAAGGTTGTTGCCTTGTAAAGAAGGTTCTTCAAGATGGCTCCCAACATTCTCACAACGGGGTTGTGCATGCTCACCCTATTCAAATAATAGACCACGTAATGGTCTCGAACTCCTCTAGTATAAAAAGCACTTTCCTCGCATAATGACAGTTCCTTACAACCTTTTCTAGGAATATAAGAAAAAAATTCCACGTGGGGCTTGAAGGGTGGGTGTTGCGAGAATGTTTGGTGCCATGTCAAAGAACCCTGTTTACAAGGAAGAAACCTTCTGTTCTTCTTCGAGTGGCTCCTCACAAGCTGTTTTTACACGGCTCCGCTGGGTGGGGAGTCCATGGGCACACCAGGGTGTAGGCAGGGCGTGCACACAGGGACACTGCATGAAACACATGGGTGGCAAGTTTAAAACAAATATTTTTTCACTCAACATAGACTTGGGTTGTGGAATGTACTGCCAGAGGCTGTGGTAAGGGCTAGTACTATAGCCGAGTTTAAAAGAGGCTTGGACAAGTTTCTGGAAGATAGGTTCATTAGCAGCTATTAGTCAGACAGGATCGGGGAACATGATGGGAGCTGGGGAAAAACAACAGGGAATGGATACCCCATTGTGACCTGTTGGGTGCTTCTCCCAAGCCACCATGGTTGGTCACTGTCGGAGACAGGATGCTGGGCTAGATGGACCACTGGTCTGACCCAGTATGGCACTTCTTATGTTCTTACACGCATCCCCACTCACCCCCCCACTCAATCGCACCCACAGAGCGACCGCTGTTTTCCCTGGTTGCTCCGTGCGTGGGGACGAGGGTGTGTGTGTCAGTGGGGATGCATGTCAGGCGGGCACACGCACCCCCCTCACCTCAGGTGCATGTTCTGCGTCATTCACACGGGGCTCCCCCCACCCATGATTATGCAGCATGGGGGCAGAAACCTGAGAAGGGCCATGGGGCGCAAAATTCCTACATCCAGTCCTGAGCAAGGCCATGAAGAGTAAGCTCTTGGGCAGGGACCGCGTCTATCTTATTTTCTGTAAAGCGCCAGGTACATCGCTGGCACTATATAAATGCTTATAATAAAATAATAATAAATAATAATAATAATAATAATAAGGTGGAGACCAGGAGCTAGTGCTTAAAGCGTTCACATAAAGGGAGCCAGTGTAGGGCAGAGAGGAGGGGTTGAATGTGGTCAAGCCAACAGGCAAGTTGGACAACTCTGGCAACAGAGCACTGAACTGAGATAAGGAAGGCAAGATCAGAGCAGGGGAGACCAATAAGAAGGAAGTTGCAGAAGTCAAGGCGAGAGGTGACTAGAGCATGGACTAGGGGTTTTGCAGTGGCAACAGTAAGGCAGGGACAGATTTTAGCAACATTATACAGAGTGAAGTGACAGGATTTAGCAACAGCCTAGATCTGAGGCGTAAAGAGGAGAGAGAAGTCAAAGATTAATCCCAGGCTATGCAATGAAGAAATACAGTAGAACGTTGAAGTTATGAATGAACGCCTTGGGAATGGAGGCTGTTTGTAACTCTGAAAAAGAGATGAGAACACCCCAACCCTTCTGCCTTGACCTGTTAACTAAGACAGTCTGGAATGATCCTGTAGTACAGTACAACATTGAAGTTATGAACAAACCAGTCAAATGAACTCCTAACTCAGTTCAGTACAACTCTTATCTGTGTTGTTTTCCCCCCATTTTCCATAGACATACAAATGTAGTTAAATTAGAGTGGTAAGTTAAACTTAGCATTTTATCTTATATATTGTATGGTTTTACCGCATTTCAACCCATAACAATAAGTATTGCATCAGTGGGCAGTTGTATGTATTTATGAAAAGCAAAAAAAGTAGTTCTCTTCCCTCCTACAAGTGCAACTGCTGCTTTGAAAGTTGGATCCTGAAGAATCTCCACAGAAGCACCCTCTCAAATCACATACCTCCATTCACTACACCGATCTTATTTTATTCCATATTGTTCTCAGGGTTGAACTGTTAAATTTAACGTCTACATCCTCTTGTACATCCCTACTTCACGCTGAACCATTATTCCACTCCCGACTTTACCACTGCATTAAATAGATGAAATCAAGCCACGTCCTCCCATCTACAGGATACACAGTAAACTCAACCTTCACCATGCAATGCATGCAAATTAATACTTAGTTGTCTCTGCTTCTCCCTCTCCTCTGCTATGACTGAAAACCCCAAATCCCAGGTGATTGGCTGAAGGGACAGGGGAAACCCAATTTCCCACCAATGCTTTCCACCAATGCACTACCTCATTCCAAAATAATTATCTCACATACTATACATGATAAAAAGCATCCTGTTCCCTTGCCCCAGACAAACTGATGGTTGTTAATGCAAAGTCAACATGCCCTGATGTAGTTTGCATACTTCTTAAACCATGGAATCAGCATCACACAGTACAAAGTAATCAGGAAACATTCAAGGGGGAAGGGAAAAAAGAGAGAGAAACTAACAATTAATAAAAGATTTTGAACCAATTCACTGTGAAAACACTCTGTATTAAATACAAATACATGGCTGTAATATGCAGATTCCAACTGTGAGTCTATATTTGTATTAAAAAATTACTTTGCTGTACCTCAACACAACACAGCCATTACCAACATATGTTTAGTTGTTCTATATTTGGCCAAGTAACATGTGGTCCTACATGAAAATCCACAGCAATATTTTCCTTGTAATATGGTAACTTTTGCAACCACACACAGTCAACACAAAAATTTAGCAAATGTTCTGGACATCAGAGGCAAGAACCCTACTGATTTTGGTAAAGTCAGAATACCCAAAATTGCTGTAACCATGAGAACTCTTCACATACTTGTTCTCTCTCCATCATATTGGGTAAAAGCAGACATGCTGGTGGCCTGCTTAGGCCTACTTTGCCCCACTATAGCCCAGGAGTCACTGGCACATCTGTTGTGGCGCTATACCCATGCGGGCCCACACAGGCTAGCACATGTGTGCAGCCCAGCCATACCCATCCCAGGTTGGGGGCTGCCATGGCCAGCCTCCATGGTTACTCATCATTGGCCACCATGGCTGTCCATCATAGTGGGGGATGAGGTGCTGGGAGCAGGGTGTGGGTGGGGCTGCCCACCCGATTGTTTGTTGTGCTCCAGGCCCTACTCAAGCTGTGCAGGCAGCAGGACAGCTCTCCAGCCATGGTCATGTTTGTCCGGTGCCCCAACACGGCCTGGACCATGTTGTCTGCCCGGGGCAGGCCAGGCAGCCATCCTTGCTGGCTGCACATCTGTTTTTACCCACTGACTCAATACAAACAACAGAATTGTGACATACAAATTAGTCAAAGAAAAGGCACTGATTGGCTCAGTTACTCCTGGTAACAGAAGGACCCCAGTAAACTCAAGCTATTGAATTCAGCCTGGAAATTTCTATGGGTATGGTCAGAGTAGATGATGAGCACCTGGTTGGAAAACTGGGGTGAACTGTAGTGTTGACCAACAACCAGGACCAAGTAAACAGAGATTTGGCAGGATATAAATGCAGCTTACTCTAAGAAAAAAATCCCTCATTTTTGCCTTGGGCTCTGAATATTCAGAAGTCAGAGGCTGAAAAAGAGACAGTAGCCCACATTAGCCCGCGATTCACCTGCCCGTCTGCTAGGTGGCCACCAGATGTTTGCCCACTTCTCCCATGTGGCGGGTGGCTGCTACTTGATGCATCATCCATAGAAGGTGGTTAACGCAGTGTGAGTTAAGGCTGGCTCAGCCAGACTAAAGGTCACCTTCCTGTCTGTTAGGTCCCCCACATCCCCCAAGTGTGCCAAGGTCCACCAGGATCATGGACACGGCCAAGATGTTGGCAAGGATCAGGCCTAGGAGCAGCGGCTGCTGGCCAGCAGTCAACTGATGGTGCAGGCTGTGGAGGGTCTGCTCCTCCCAGCCACTCGTCAGCTGATGGCACAGGCTGGGAGTGAGCAGACCACCACCATGCCGGCCACCTGTAATCTGATGGTGCATGCTGGGAGTGAGCAGACCCCTCGGTCGCCTGTCAGCTGACAGCCCAGCTGGAGAAGGGAGGGAGGGACCAAGGGAGGTCACCCTTGCCCAGGGATTGCAGGTCCCAGAGACAAGCCCAACCCCACATGGTCCCTCCCTCCTTGTCTCCTGCCCCATGTGAAAGCAGGACCTGCTACTGGGGCAGCAAAGGTAGCAAGCCCAGGTACACAGCTTGTGGCATGGGTGCTGCCTCCACTCATGTGCTGGGTTAGGACCTGCCACCCCCAGGCAATGGGGAACAGCCCACAGGGCACTCCCCAGGTGCAGCTCTCCATGGGTAAAGCCACTGGTATCCCTGTTCCCTGGACACTGGCCAGGGGAACCAGGCAGGGATGACAATGCCTTGGGCCGGGGCCATGTACAGCCCCTGGATCAAATTGCTCTAGCCCGGAGTCTAGGAGCAATCTGCTGTTGCCGGCCACTTTTCACAGACTTGATCCTACTTCTGGCAGCCGGTGACCACCGCTCCTGGGGCCAAGTCTTGCCTGTGTGATCAGTTCCTTGGCCCAACCCAGGGCGTGGGGGCAGCGTGTTGCTGCACGTGTTCTGCTCTCTGCATCGGCCCAATAGGTGGCGGCTGTGTTATCACACCACGAGTTGGGCAGGGGATCCGGCTGGCTACCACCTTCTACGTTTCCATCAGTGATGTGAGTTTTCCAGAATATTTTGAATCAGAAACTTTTCTGGAAAACTCAAAAAGTCAAACACAAAACTCAAAAAGTACACTGTTAATTTTATGTGTCGCATAAATATCTCAAACGTTTTTACAATAGCTAAAAGTAGTTGGAACTGAAATAAATTGGGGGGGGGGATCAATAAAGTGCACTTAATGTGGTTTAAACATTCAAATAAATTCAAAGCTTTACTTGGAAATATTTTTATTGGAATTAGGTACTGGTATCCATTCATTTCATTACTAATTAATTTTATGAAACAATGTATTTTTAGAACCGGAAAATTTTCCAGAAAAATATAGTGGTAAATCTATTGCAGAAATGTTTCTGCTGAAAAGTTTGTACCCCACATCACTGATTTTCCCCCAGCTCACAATGAAGGCTGTAACCCTCTGGTTCTGTAAATTAATCATTCCCAATCACTGGTCCATAGTTTTGACCATAGACTACTGCCAGTTTCTGCAGGGCCAGGCTGACTCTGGGATTTCCCCAGTCATATCCCTACATGGGTCCTTAATTCTGCAATCATAGCAAGGCAGGAGTTGGAATCCTCCAGTTTATCACCCTTCTCCCAGTGGGTGGAAATCAAGAAGGATCCTACAAAGGCCAGAGAGGTCATTGCCTTCAGAGCTCATCAGAGCTTTGGGAGCATGGCTTGCTATCACAGCACTGCTGCTAGTAGGTGGGAGCAGAAGAGTTTCTCTCCCCCCCACCCCTTAATGGTCTAATTTGTTTAGAATAATTTTGCAAGTCAAGTGAAAGATTGAAAACCAATGCTGTGGTAACTCTCTCAAGCTCAGCTTTTGCAAAAATTACTTTTTTAAAACTGTTAATAAAGTCTCTTCCCCTCACTATCAGACCAGGTGCTGAAAAATTTCTATGTTAAAACCCCTTATATTTATTATTATTATTGACACAAACCAGTCTTGAAATCTATTTACAGTGCTGGAAAATGTGCTCAGACGTAATTCAGAAATAGGAAAACAGATTTTGTTCAACTTGCCAAAAATACCTTTCGAGTTCAAGATAGAAAAAAAAAATTTAAAAAAAATCAGCAGGGAAAAAAAGGATTTTACAGATTGATAATATGTTAAAACAGGATAGAGGTCTCAAGGTAAGCTTAACTACAGCCTTCACTAGTAAAAGCTATAATGGAAGCTATTGTTTAAAAGAAACTCGTATATATGCAGATCATAGGTATGTAAGGCAACCTTTACTATATGAAAACATCCCTACACACTGCAATCCATTATTATTGCTTTAAAATTTCTATAGCGATGACTAAATATTCCCATAAAAAATGGAATTGTGCATTTTTCCATCTGCAGTTTAGTACAGACAAGTACAAAGTAGGCCCTTGAAGATTCAATTTATTTACACTGTTATAAACTTCTAAGACATTATGGCAAAACATACAGAGCCTCTCTTCTAATGTACTGTAACTTGAATGCATGTCAGTATTTATCATCAAAATAAAATTGCCATCAATTTTATTTATTCCCCTCATGAACACCAACATTAGGAATTTCTCCCAAGAATTTAAGAAAATGGAGAGCTGGAGCATACAAGACCATAAAGAAAATGTCAAAATCTCTCCTATAGCATGGGAAACAGTGTTAAATTAATGAAACGCTTAAAATTATACCCAAATAAACCATTAAGCTGTAATCTTAGACTGTTAAATTACACGAATTTTGAACTCCAACAACAAAATATTTTAAACTAAAACATTGAAAAAAATTATTAAATTTAATAAAATAAGTATAATTCCTATCCACACATGATGCATGGATGTTCTTGTGCCACTATTAGTCAGCAACTGTGGTATTTTGTTGTTTAGTGCTGGAAGTGTTTGGGGAGGGGAGGAAGTGGGGGAATGGCTGGAGGTTAAAGCAAAAATAATAATGTTGACACTTCTGAAAATTCCCTCCCCATCCAACATTTTTCCTGCTGTGCAGCTCCATCCATTACTCCCCAACTCGAGGTATGAAACAAGTAAATGGGGACAGGCTAAAAAAGCCTTTGTTTGCTAGTAAGTAAATCAATTCCAAGTAAATAACTCACAGTGAAACTCCAAATGTAAAAAATTTCTCAGAGTTATAATTTAGATTTAAAAATTCAATCCAAGTTGAAATTTAATTTTTAAAAAGTGTGGCCAAGTATAAATTACTGGAGTGTGGAAGCGTACCAGCTTCACAAATGCTTATGTTCAAAACTCAAAAATGCCTTTTCCAAATTAAATATTGCAGACTTGGAGTCAGCCATCTTGATATTTTGTCCCTATTTTAAGGGGGACACTGTGTCAAGGTTGATAAGACTGTTGACCTAATCTTTTTCTCCTCCCATCTCTTGTGGTTACAAAGACTATGCATATCCTTAATATGTCCTTTTGCTGAAAACCAAATTGTTTTAATAATATTTTATTATTTACTTATTTAAAATGAATGTCAATAGCCCATAACTTACGAGTAACCCTACAACAACAAACTAGTGTGGGTATTCCAACACCCACAGGCAGTGGTAGAACGACAAAATAATGTCTGCATTACAATACAAGAAATTTTAATAAGGGAATATTTCATTTTTTGGCTTCAGAAAGAATTAGGTGGATAAAGAGTTATTAAGATTATGAAAAACATCATGCCAATATTCTTAAGAACTACTTTAGTGTTTTGTTTTTTTTAAATCAAAAGCCCCAAATCCACAGCAAATTAAGTATTGTTAGTTATGCAAGTAGACACATCATGGCACATTTTATACCAGTTCCAAGTAAAACTGCATTTTAAAAAAAACCAAAAAAAAACACCACAATATCTGGAGTGGTTTCAATGTGCATGAAAAACCTTCAAAGGATTTTTTTTCCTTACAAAAAGGAAAAAAATTAAATGCTGGAAGTATGTTTTAGTTATGCCAGGAAGCACAAACCAAAAAAATAAAAAGGCAAAAAATAATTTTAAAAAACCCCAAATATGACATTCAAGGTTTAATTATGATGTTCCAAGTGCTTTTTTCGAATGTGTCTTTAGAAGGTGGTTGTTTAAAAAGCAGTTTTGCATGAAATCTAAAATCACCCCCCAAAATTTTTTGGGTGTGTCCCTAGGAAATTTTCTGTGGTACATTTTTCTTTAAACATCCCTTATTTGAAATAAATAACTTGATTATATTCTAAAGTAACAGAACAGTCTTGCTTTCCTATGCTAAAGAAGTTAAAAATTACAATAAAGTACAATTCATAATTGCAATTCTCCCACTTTCCCCAAACTAATCATTTTATTCTAATTATTTCATATGTGCTTTTCTGAAACTTAAATTAGTTTGATTTTCAACCACATGCTGTTTGAAAATTATATTTTCTTTCAAAAACTGGGGAAAATGGAATTCATTCGAATTCCAGCTTAATTTTCATTTACATATTAACAGGCATTTACTCAAAAAAAAAAATGTTAAGAAGAGTCTAGCAGCCCTCGCTCGTTATTTCACAAAAATGAAAAGAAAGAAAAAACACTTCCCTATTCCAGCCGCCAAAAGATTTCTGTAATTCAAACTTTTAAAAAATAAGAAATAGAAAATATTTCCTCTTTTTCAATTTTAATTTCTTTTTATTTACGAAATAGTCTCCTCTAGGTGGCGTCGTTTTAATGGAAAAAACTACCGTTTGGAGAAAAATTAGAAAAAAAAATTGAGAAAAAGAAAGCTGGCCTAAAAGCGGGGAGTTTTGGGGTGGGAGGGGCGGCGGGTCGCGCTGGGGGCACCCGGGGGAGCCCCAGCCCCTGCCCCGCCGTCGGGCTTGGAGGACACGGGCACGGACACATTTTGGGGCGACTGGAGGGTGTTGCATTTTTGCAAAATGTGAATTGTCCAAACTGACATGGCTGCTCTTTGCCGCTTTGTTTTCCCTGATCCGGCCCGGGGGGGGAGGGGGAGCGAGGAGGCAGGCTGAGGCTAGGGACCCCCAGCCACTTCGCACCCACAGTCTCCCCATCGCGCCGAGCCCCCTGTCCCGAGCGAGTCGAGGAAATGCTGGCAGGGCTTCGGGCTCCGCGCTCGGGCTGCGGCTTCTGTCTGTCTCCCTCCCCCTCAGCCTGGGCCAGGGCGCCCGGGGGACACGCCGCTCCGGCCGCCCGGCCAGCGCCTTTACCTGCGCGGCGCCTCCTCCTCCTTCTGCTGCCGCCGCAGCCGAGCCGCCCGGCTGGCTCATGAGGCTCGGGTGGGGGAAGGCGAGTCCGGCTCCTCCCGGGCCTGCGAGCCGCTGCGCGCACAATGCAGGAGCCGCCGCCGCCGCCTCCTTCGCTCCCTCCCTCCCAGCAGGGACGGTGAGTGGGGGCGATGCCCCCGCTGCGCTGGTGGGCGGCTCGCCGGGCTGCTGCAGCCCCCTGCCCCCCGGGGCATGGGCCGCCGCCACCGCCGCCGCGGTTCAGCAAGGACTCTGCTGCTGCTGCTGCTGCTGCTGCCGCCGGCGGGGCTCAGGGCAAGGCTGGGCGTGCGAGTCCCGGTGCAGAGCCCGCTCTGCCGCCATCACAGCCGCTCTGGGGGCAGCTCCAGCCTCAGCACATTCAGATCAAGCAGCAGCAGGAGAAGGGGGCAGAGTCTGACCGAGCTGAGCGTTGCACAGGAGCAGCGGCGCGGACCCGGCCGGGGCTCTGCCCTCCCGGTCCCTCCATACCAAGCCTAGGGCACAAAGCTTCCCGAGTCCTGCCAGGGCCCCTGGCAATGCCCTGGCTTGGGCTCCACATCAGCAGCCCGCAGGCACCTCACTAGTGGCCATGCCACATTTTGGACAATCACCTCAAATTGCAAGGTGCTTGGCTCAGCTGCCCCAAGATCTAGTTGCAGGACTTCGTCTTCCCACCCTAGAGCGCAGGCTCTGGCTCTTATACAAATTAAAATATTACTTAGAGGGGGGTGTTAATGTGGGTTAAATCTTAGGTCCATTCAGTGGATAAATAAATAAATAAATAGCTTTTTAAAAAATCAGGGACTACTTTTTTTGAAAATCATATAAAAGAAAAAAAGTCCCCAGCCAGCTGCCTCCCAGCTGTGCTGCTGGCAGAGGGTTTGTCACTCCTCGCCAGCATCCTCAAAGGGAGATCAGGAGGACTGAAGTCAGCACGTGCCAAATGAAACCTAGGATGGTGCTTCCACCTCTGTAAATCATGCATGGGCTCACAACCTCAAGGCCAAGAATGTGGGTGTGCTTCACAAGAGTCACCTCTAGGAGCCTTGGCAGCAACAACCCTCCTTCAAATTCACATCCACAATGCATTGGACAGATGCTTCTCAGCATAGTTTGCAGTATAATTTGGTTCTGGTGTGAATGTCAGGCTCCCCATTTTGGAGGAGTGAAACCTCTGCCTTTATTCCATCCTTGTCCTGCTTTATCTGTCACCTTTGACAGTCAGTTGTACTCTCCTTGATTCACTTCACTCCTTCCATTTCTGGGGCTCAGTTCTCAACAGATTTTCTTCCTCTCTAACTGCTCCTTCAATGTCTCTCTTGCTGGCACTTCTTCTGCATTACTTCCCTGAGTTCTCCAAAGCTACAGCAGGCATTTTTAAACAAGATGCATCCACACATGGGCCCCCTACCGACCACGCATCCAACTGCTCGTGTGAAGGTGGTGTATGGGGGAGCACGCTCCTATGAACCACGCAGCAGCCACTCATGGCCCCGAACAGAGCACCTCAGAAAAATCAGGAGTGCTCTGTACAGGGCCAACCATGTGTGCGGAGGCTGCCTCCGTCACCGGGGTAGCCATGCAGAGAGCCACCCATGTAAATCACTCCTCACGCACATCATGTGTGTGTGGGCACCATAGTCGTGCCACTCAGCAATCATGAACCCCCCCTCCCCGCCCTTCTCATTTAAAAACACCCATCTTTAGCATTCTTCTCTTCTCCCTTTACTGGGCAAACTCATTGAATCTCATGGCTTCCATAATATCACCTGTATGCTGCTGTGCTGACACTCTATTCTGTTTCTGCACCTCCATCCCAGTCTCACATCAACTATTTCTCTGAAATCTCTGCTTAAAATGTCTCGCCATCAAGCTTAATTCATCTTCCTCTTCCCTCTCAATTTCCATTGATGGTGTTACCATGCAGTCCATCCCGAGTCAGACACGTAGCTTGGAGTTCATCTTTGACTCCTGCCTTTCCACCTCAGATCCTGTCTGTTGCTAAGACCTCTTGCTTCTCTCTGCATAACATTGCTACAATCCGCTGACAATACCCGGCCTAGGCCATGCTCTAGTCATCTCTCCCCTTGACTAGTGCAACCTCCTTCTTACTGGCCTCCCCCATTCTTGCCTTGACCCTCTCACTCCTAGGGGTGTGCGAACGCGGTTCGGAGTTTGAACCGAACTCGAATAGTTCGGTCGACTGAACCAAACTTTCGGACCGAACTTGAATTCAACCGAACTGTTTGATCGAATCCGAACTAGTTCGGAAGGCCAAAAAAACCAGTTTTGAAGGTACAAATTCAGTTCGGAATTCGACCGAACTCAAATAGTTCGGTTGGCCGAACCGAACTTTTGAACCGAACTCGATTTTCGAACCGAACCAAATTTCCGAACTCAGCTCTGTTCTCACATCCCTACTCACTCCTATTCAAGATTCCACTGCCAAGGTCATCCACCTTGTTTGTTGTGTTCAATCTCTTCACTGCTCCCTCCACTGGCTCCCTCTCCCCCTTCACATTCAGCAGAAGCTTATTGTCTTTACCTTCAAGGCTCTTTATTGCCATAACTTTCTACACTTGTTTCCTGCTACATTCCCATCCAGGAGCTTCTCCGTTAGGGATGTGTGAACAGGACCGAGTTCGGAAATTCGGTTCGGTTCGAAAATCAAGTTCAGTTCGGAAGTTCGGTTCAGTCGACCGAACTATTTGAGTTCGGTCAAAATCCAATCTTCCAAATCGAGTTTGTACATTCAAAACCGGGTTTTTTTGGCCTTCCGAACTGGTTTGGATTCGACTGAACAGTTCGGTCAAATTCAAGTTCGGTTTGAAAGTTCGGTTCGGTCGACCAACTATTCGACTTTGGTTCGAACTCCGAACTTCCAAACTGCGTTCGCTCATCCCTGTTCTCCGCTGCCACCCCAAAGTCTCATGCACCTTGAACCAATTTTGCCCTATCTCCTATGCTGCCCCCCTTGCCTGGAACTCTCTCCCTGAATACATTTGTTCTGCTCTTTCCCTCCCAGCCTTTAAATCCCTTCTGAAAACATACATCAGGCTTTCACAGGCTCCTTATCCCTAACATCAACAGCTCACTGATGCTCCTTCTGTTGTCTTTCATTCTGAGGGCATTTTCAGACGAAACACTCCTCACCTACTATACATGTTGCAGGGCTGCAGTGTTGCCCTATGGGTGCCATGTAACATGTATAGTGGGTGGGTAGTGGGTGAAGAATGTCTTGTCTGAAAACACCCTGAGTCTCCTTCTCCTCTGCCAAGCACATGTACCTGCAACTTGTCAACCTCATGAATGTATCCCTGTCTCTCCCTGGTTTAACCCTCTGTTATCTCTCCAAGAAATTTTCATCTGAAAAAAATAACTTTTGATTCAAAGTGAGAACCAGTGTGTAGTGGTTAAGAGTGCGATACTTGGACTAGGCAGTAGGGGGAGGCCCTGGTTCAAGACTCACCTTAGTGAGTCATTAGTGAGTTCACCTTAGTGACCACAGGCCAGTCACAGATCTCTCAGCCTAACCTACCTCACAGGGTTGTTGTGAGGGTTAATAGTTGAGTTAGTTTTAATAAGTTAAAGAATTGTAAGCCACCCTGAGCCTAAGGGATAGGGTGGGATCAAAATCTAAATAAACAAAAACAGATTGTAAGCCCTCAGGAGAGGGACCTGTCTCTAACACTTGTTTAGTGCCAGGTACATGGCTGGCACCATATAAATACTTTAATAATGTTTTATATTGGATTTTATTCGTTTTTTTATTTTGTAAGCCATCCCGGGCTGCCTAATGGCAAGAGGGGTGGGGCATTAAATTGAAAAATAAATAAATAAATAAATGCTAATGATAATAGCAATAATAAATAATCTTTGAGAGGATTGTGATTATCCCCAACTCTAAACCCAAATATTGGAATTGCAACTTGAAAACTACATGTTGAATATGGAATCTGATGGGTGCAGGCCAAAGCATAAATTTTCGGTCTCTTGTACTCTTCATAAAGACTCAGCTATGGGTGGGAAACCTTTTCTTTCCCAAAGATCACTTTGAAGATTAGTACAGCTCCAAAACCACATAGATGTTGGGGTGGGGGTGTTTAAGGAGTGTGGTCAAGAAAAGGAGGCTGCAGATCATGGATCTGTCCACTACCCTTGTGTGTATGCCCTCATCTCTGCTCCCTTACCCTGAACTCAGTTTTCAGTGCTTGGGGTCAGAACTGGATCCAGAGGCCAGATCCAGGACCTATTAGGGGCCACACTCCCCCCGCCTGAGGTTCCCTAAGATACTTAAAGATAAGTTTCAGTCAAACACCTGTTAGTGAGCCTGATTTAGTCAGAGACTGAGTGGAAAGTCAGAAGGAACCACCAGATCATAGTCTGACTCCCTGTAGCACCAAGTCATACTCTACCTCATCCATACAAGACACTAGCCCTGAAATAGACAAAAGAAAAATACAGCCCTCAGAAACTAAAGTATAGTATACTGAAGGCAGAGGGCATAAGGGAACAAGGGCACCAATGCCAGAGACCCCTGCAATAGCAGGTACTTAATTTGGTGAGGTATACCCAGATGACGCAAGCAAGCAAGCAAGCAAGCCAAGCCCCATGCTACAGAAGGTCACTAGGCAATCTGATTGGGGGGTGGGGTGGGATTTCCTCTTAATTCCTAAAATGATGAATAATTAGGCTTCGAGCATGTGAATAAGACCAACAAGTCTGTTGCCAGAGATAAAATTGTACCAGCCATCTAGGATGTTGCAGAGGGAGGAATTAGAAACACAGAATATCTTGGGAAGAAGAATTCCTTCCTGACCTCTGCAGACAACTTTCAGAAGCATCATATTCAGAATCCATCATACAATGCTATTTAAATATTTATCAAGTTCCATCTTAAAACCAACCAGGTTCTCTGTCCTTGTGACTCTCATTGGGAGGCTATTCCAAAATGTCAATCCTCTGATAGTTAGGAACGTTCTTCTAATTTCCAGCTTAAGTTTATTCATGGCCAGTTTATACCCATTTGTACTTGTGCCAGCATTAGCCTTTAATTTTTTTTCTCCTCTGTGTTAACCCTTCTAGTATATATTATTTATTATTATTATTATTATTATTATTATTATTAGCAAGCATTTATATAGTGCCATCAATGTACCTGGCACCTTGCAAAGTAATGTAAAAACAATCATGTTTCTTCTCCATCTTCTTTTTGGTAGGCCGAACAACTCGGCTTTTTAAAATCTCTTCTCATAAGAAAGACTCTTGCTTTCTCTGGCCATCCTAGCAACTCTTCCGTTGTTTTTATGTATTTTATTTATTTCAGTTTTTACCCTCCGCCTCTCAACCTTGTCCCTACCCCCGCCCCCATCCAATCCCACCAAACCATATCACTGCATGCCAAACACCTGGCAAAACAAAAAGATATTACATCTCTTCCAGAAGATGAGCAGGCTTTGGCTTAGATGGATCTCCAAGGGGAGGGAGTTCCATAAGTATGGGGAAGCCACCAAGAACACTTCTCTGCATGCCCTTGTTGTGAAAACTTCACATGCAGATGGTACCCGCAAGAGGGCACTCCTGGCCAGCCTCAGAGGCTGCAACTGAATATAAGGGAAGAGGCGGTCTTTCAGATACTTGGGGCCCAGGCTGTTTAAGGCTTTATAGGTCAAACCCAGCACCTTGAACTGTGCCTGGAAAGCTATTGGCTACCAGTGCAGATTTCGGAAAACTGCTATGATGTGCTCCCAGTGACCCACCCCAACAGAAGATGTATCACTGTGTTCTGCACCAACTGCATCTTCCGAACGGCCATCAAGAGCAGCCCAACATAGAGTGCAATGCAGTAGTCCAGCCTTGAGGTTACGAAGGCATGGATGACAGTGACCAAACCCAAATCTGATAACAAAGGTTGCAGTCTTCTCATCAGATGTAATTGATGAAGTGTGCCCCTGGCCACTGCCACAACCTGGCAATCCAGGTGCAACAATGGATCAAAGAGCACTCCACGGCTGTGATTCTGAGTGACCCAAAGAAGGCTGAACCCCACCAATAACAAGGGTCCCTATGTCCCCCAGGTCACAAGGTCAACCAACTATCATCACTTAGGTCTTTCCTGGATTCAGTTTCAATCGGCTTGCCTGCATCCAGTCCCCAATGGCAGCCAGGCACTGGGTAATTACCAAAACTTCAGGACTTGAGTCAGATGAAAAAGAGACAGAGGCCCCTCTGGAGGAAATGTACATTGAAAATAGATATGGGGGAAGAGCTCTTCCCCTTTTCTCCAATCGATTATGAATGTCTTAGATGTGGGGGGGGGGGGGATGCGTAGCCTCTGGTACGTGCTTTAAGACAAAAAGGCATAGTCTATTCCTCACAGTTGTTCTAGGGTGACCAGTTTAAAAACAAAAGGGACATGGAGGTGCTTTTGGGGTCCCCAATAGACCTGCTTCAACATAGTCAGTTGTGCAGTGCTTTCATGGGTACAAAAAACAAGAGGGGGAGCTACACCTGGCCGGCTAGGGGCCTGGAGATGGAGCTATTTGGTGCATATAGAATTAAAGGATTCATTTCCCGATTATATTGTGAACTTAAGGCTATTTGGGACATACTCCAACTAAATTACATTAAAAAATGGGAAAGAGATCTGCATATCAAATTAGATAAAAGTGCAAGAATGCAAATGTGGCAGCACATCCATAAATGCTCCACTTCGCTTGCTGTTGCTGAAACACAAACAAAGGTGCTGATGAGATACTTAACACCCTCTCGTATCTCGGAAATTAGCGGTTCTGTTCTGCCCTGTGTTGGAAGGAATGTGGGGAAATAGGTGACCTGTATCACTGTCTGTGGGGATGTGTGCAACTGCATATTCAGGAGTTCTGGGCTAAAGTCTGGAAATTCGTTGGACAGGCTACGGGTCTGGTTATAACCTTTAAGGCTGAGACAGGCCTGTATCCTAAGATCCCGCTACTGAATGTTCATAGAGACGTGTGTCCAACTGTTTTTGGTGGGGCTTAACGTTATAGCCAGAAATCTGAAATGTAACAGAGCTCCAACAATGACTGAATGGTACAAACGAATCTGGTATGTAATTACTATGAAAAAGGTACTCGCAGACTTCGGTGGAAAATTTGAAGACTTCTACAGCACATGGCCACGGAGCTTCTCCTGTCTGGAAAAAAAAAGTTTTTCTTGGACCCAATCGATGACTCAATACTCTTGCGGGACATGTGAGGGGTCTCAGGCACCAGGAGATGGTACAGCAGTCACAGAATGGGGTCATGCATCAGCGGTCTTCTCTCTCTCTCTCTTTTTTTGTAAGGAGGGTATAAGGTAAGGGGGTGGGGAAGAGAAAAAAAAACAAAACAAGGTAATGGAAGTACCGCTAAGTATGTGGTACACTAGTCCTGCACTGGAATCAGGGACTAAAGTTGTATATCCAATGTTGTACTTTTGATTGTGTAAAGCTGACAATGAAAATTTATTTTAAAAAAGGGGGCTGGGGAGAGAGACTGCTTGCACATGAGATGGGAAACTGCCACGAGCCAAAATTATGGCAGGGGGATCACATGAAGTCCCGCTTGTGTGCGCAGGGTTTTTGACATGATTGGCTGCATGATTATCTGCTGTGATTTCAGTGATGGGAGACAGGGCTGAAAAATCCATCACCATCCTCTAGGTTCTCCCAGCCAGGAATGAGCAAAAGTAGGCAAAAGCAGTCCTGCAAACCCCTTCCAGCCAACAACACCTAACTATCAACTGTATCTAAGGCTGGAACAGTTTTAGTTCATCTTTCTTGAACCTGCCTTATACAATGGCATCAACACTTCTCTGTTCCTACTGGAAATGCCTTGCCTAATATACCCTAAGAACACATTTGAGACTCATTATAGTCATCCTGTGATTACTAAATCCCCTAATTTTCTCCTCTGTGCCAATTCCAACTGCTAAGCCACTAGTTTATAGCTACAAAGTATTCCCAAGTGCATAAAGTTATATGAAGTGCTGCTCACTTTCATCCTTTTTCTGCTACTCCATTCCTCAGATTTATCTAATTTCTCCCTTCTAATTTCTCCCTTTAAACCTTACTGTATTGACAATGCCTCCCAACTGAGAGTCATCAGCACACCCCTACTTTCATTGCCAAGGTCATTAATGAAATTGTATTACATAAGACGAGTCCAAGACAGATCATTGACAATCTCCCTTCCTAAACCTTTCTTCATCTGTAAATCTGAAGGAAGCTCAGTGGCTTGTGTTCTACAGGAGGTTAGGCTAGATTATCTTATTGGTTCTTCCTGACCTTAAAAATTTATGAAAATGTTCAAGCAACTCTCTTAAATGCTTTCTCAGAACAGAGTTCCACCACTCCAGAAATTGTTTGTGGATTGTTACAAAGAATCACAGCTGCTTTAGCGACGGAGAGGCAATCTCTGAAGTAGCTTTAAAGATTAAGACCAGGACCTTGAATTTGCACTGAAAGCAAATTAAGAACCAATGGAGAGTATCAATGTGATGTCTCTTCAGCAGGTTTTATTGCTTGGCATAATGCTGCAATAAACAGGAGTTTACACATTCTTTGCACCTTCCCGACCCAGCAAGTACAAACTGGAGGGGGTGTGCCTGTAATTTGGCATGGCTAGCTCCTTGCCGTATAGGGCATAGTTTCCTGGCAATCTAGACAAAGACAACAAGATTCCCTGTCATTGCTCATGTCTAGGTATCTGTAATTACTAGTGACAAATTCAGTAAGAACACTAGACTGCACATTCTAGTTCTTTGGCAAACAGAAGATTTTAAGGCCAGGAGTGACCATCATGATCATCTAATTTGACCTCAATATAGGCCATACAAGCTGACCCAGCATTTTCTGCATCAAACCAAGAGGTGCTACAAGAAGTCAAAACTGGATATTTTTCTAAGAGATGGAGTGATTAAGAATCCACCCCATGGCTTGGTAACCTATTTTTTCCAAATGGTTAATTGCCTTCACTTTTTGCAGATATTGTTTTATTTCTAATCTGAGCATGTCTATCATCATATCCCATCCACTAGACTTTGTTACACCATTGTCTGCTAGGTTAAACAGCTGCCTGCTGTCATTCTCATTGTAACTAAGCCAAGCACGTGCACTTGAGACCTCGCATCTTCATGAATGTTAGACCCCTTGTCTCTCCTTCTGTTCCCCTTCCTAAGTCTCTCCCCCAGCTCCTGTCTCTCAGATTGTAAGCCCTAGGGGCAGCGACCGTGTCTATTTTATTACTTTGTAAAGTGCCAGGTACACTGCTGGCGCTATATAAATGTTTGTTAATAATAATAATAATATCAGAAATCATCTCCCAATGTATACACTTACTGTATAGTGTGTGATCAAGTCACCTTTTGGATAAACTAAATAAATTAAACATCTTTGGTATCTCATTGCAGAACATGTTTTCCATACCTCAAATCATTCTGGCAGCTCTTTTCTGACCCCTTTTCAATATTTTAATCTCTTTTTCGATGCACACCGTAACTGGATGCAGTAGTCTAATAACAAGCATCACTAATGTCAAATACAGAGGCAATGTCATCTCTTTCTTATGCAATGTTCATCTGTTCATACATCCAGGGATTATTCTAGTTCCCTTAGCCTTTCAGCTCACATTTGGTTGGTTGAAGTTTTCAAAGTGTCCGAGAGACAATTAAGCATGTAAGGGCTCACTCCTACAATGCTGCGTCTGTGTGGGGTGGGCTCATGATGTACAGCCCCATGCTGCCTTCCTTCACAAGTACTAGCACTGTGTGAAGGGTTCTGTCCCACTAGCAAACTGTATGCACTATACTAGAACAAAACACTTCACCCAATGCTGGGACGACTCAGGCTGCATTCCATGAGCTTTCTTCTCCCCATAAGGGCTTAATTTGTGGGGGGACTTGACAAGGCTCAGCCTCAACAATTAAATTCAAGGGGGGGAAATAGATCTATTTAGGGAGCGTGAAACCTCAAAAGTGAAAGACCAGGAAAAGGCCAATATTGGCCATTTTGGGATTAGAAATGAAAGCGGGAAAATACCTGAATGGTTTATTTGGCTTTCATGAATGACTTTCCTTCCTGCCCCACCTCCTTCACTGGTCATCATATAGCTTAAATCACAAGACTAACAGTTTTATATTAATCTCTATGGCAGAGTGGACCAGTGGCTGGGTTATGAGCTGGACACTAGGGTTCCGTTTCTCACTTCGACAAGTTCTAGGGTAGGAGGCGTGGTTTCTGGGGCAGACTTGGGCCCCCTCAATTCAAGTTTTACAAATTACGCAGGGCTTCTCAGAGCTGCAGAGCTGGATGAATGAATACCAAGTCCCAGCATTCCCCCCATTTTACCATGTCCATGACTGGACCAGCTGCATTTCTGAAAAGATACCCAATTAAGTACTGTCATTTCACTCCCCAATTGAAAACATTTGATAATGCAGTCCATCATCACTGTGGAGACTGACTGGTGAAAGGCAGGACTTGGCCCCTTATAGGGATGGGCGAACAGAACTGAGTTTGGAAATTCGATTCAGTTCGGTCCGAAAATTCAGTTCGGTCAACCAAACTATTCGAGTTTGGTCTGAACTCCGAACTTCCAAACAAAGTTCGGAAATTCAAACCCCATTGAACTAAATGGAATATTGTCTTTTAGGGATGGTCGAACAGAGCTGAGTTCGGAAATTCAGTTCGGTTCGAAAATCGAATTCGATTCGGAAGTTCGATTCGGTTGACCGAACTTATCGAGTTCGGTCCAAACTCCGAACCTCCAAACCGTGTTCGCCCATCCCTAGCCCCTTAGGCTGTTCAGCAGCTTCTGCAGGTTTAGGGATGGACTGAGATGGTGGGGGTTGGCTTTCCCAGAGTTAAGGTTGCAGCTAAGTCTCTAAAAGAACTTAATCCTTTCTACAATATTTAAGAAGTCAGATCAGCCTGACTGTTGATCAGAGGCTGGGATAAAATTGTGAAAAAAATATGTCATAAGGTTCTTGAGCTCAAGCAACCTAGAAAGAAGTTTCCAAAGATGTGCATTTTCCCTAGGGAAGAACTGTTCGGAGTAACAATACTCTTCATACTTATGTCACAGGGGACTCATCAGTAAAATCTTAATAATACATTTTATTTATATAGCATTCCTACCTGCAAATGGTGCCCAGGGTCCTTCACAACATCAGCACAATAAAATACAGTAAAAAACCATAAGACAGTTTAAAATCCATGTAGGATCAATTTTAAACAGTTTAAAAACTGGGAAACAGGAGAAGTGCTGAAAGACTGGGGAGGGGCAAATGTTGCCCCTATCTTTAACAAATGGGAGAAGGAGGATCCAGGAAATTATAGAACAGACAGCCTGGCTTCAATACCTGGGAAGATACTAGAACAGATTATAAAACAGAGTCTGAAACAACCTTGGATGACAATGCAGTGATTGCTCATAGCCAGCATGGCTTTTTCAATAATACCATACCAATCTTGTCTCCTTTGATAGAGTTACTAGTTTAGTAGATAAGGGGAATGCTGTGATCATAATATATCTTGATTTCAGCAAAGCGTTTGGCAAAGTTTCACATAAGATCCTCATTGTGGAGTTTGCACAGTGCGTGTTTTCAGACAGACATGGGGCTGCCCACCACCGGAGCTGCTACAGGGGTGCATCCCCGCATCCATCTGGTCCCAACCAGGATCCAGATCAGACACACCCGGCAAGTTCCACGGCGTGGTCCACCCACGCAGCAAGACCCCCCCCCCCAATACCATAGAGTTGTGATCTAGAGCATTCTCAGTGCTATGGTACTGCCCAGAGCAACGACTGGCTGGAAACAGAGCAGCAGCATGGGTCCACACATTAGGGGTGTGCATGTCATTTTCATTATTACAGTAACAATAACTAAAATTGTCATTTTCGTTTTCGTTATTGCAATAACGAAAACAACCAAGAATAACGACAATGATAACAAAAACAACAACCAAGAATACCAAAACCGACAACCGAGAATACCGATAACAGTAATGATAATGATATTGATACAGATATCGATATCAAAAACGATAACAAGAAACAAAAACAACGATGTAATTATCATTGTCGTTATTATTAGTGCTGTGGCAGTTGGGTTTTGGAGGGGAAATGCAGAGGCGAGGAAGGAGCAGACATCTCGGAGTCTTAAAAGGGTTGAACTCTTGAACTGTGCCTGTGTTGGGAGGGACGAGCAGCTCAGCAGTATCCGATGCCAATGAGCAGCGCAAGCAGGCCCCAGCAGTCTCATGGGACTCTGTGATTGCTCAATGCCTGCTGCCTCCCACAACCAATCAGGGAGGCTCTGGGAGAGGGCACTGCAACCCTTTATAATGGGAGGGCCAGGTTTTTCCTTTCTGTTGTGTGAGAGCTCTGCTTGTCAGGTTGCGTTTACAGAACTGTGGTGCTTGCAATCCTCCCTAGCCCTCATCGTATTATTTATTTATTTATTTATGAGTATAGTTTATTATATCCAGCAATTTGCTATTACAACACAATTATCCAAACAAAACATAAAAATAAAATACACAATATAAACCAAGAATTAGATTTCTTGAATCTAAAAGCAGCTAAGCACTACTTGTAATAGACCTCTTCAACTAAAATAGGAAGACCACAAATGATATACAGGTCGATCTTTTACAAGTTTAACATTGAGGTGCCGATTTAAAAGACGGAAGCTTTCCACAATCTTTCCACACATTTTAAAAAACAAGCAACTGCCATTGTGTTGTCCACATCTGTTGCCTCTAAGAGGATTCTCATCTGTCCCTCCAGGGAAAGAGGAGAATTCTGGAAAAAATGATCGATCCAAACAGCCCTAAGATCTTTATAAATGGGACAGCAAAACAGAACATGCTGGATTGTCTCAACCTCCTGCATAGAACAGTTACAAATTATTTCATGATAGGGGGTCTGAGTTCTTCTCCCTCTTACAACAGCAGTTTCCAACAAATTAAAGCGGAAGAGAGATATCAATCTCCTAAGGTTAGGATCTTGAAGATAGGAAAGATACTGCTCCTGAGTACAAGTGGTAAACTGGGCATATAGAGGGGCCACCCTAGAATTGGCTATTGCTTGTAAATCATGCCTCACGGCCAATTCGTTAACTTGCCTTTTAAGCTCTAACCCACTATTAGTGCTTCCCACAAAGTCAGTATAAGCCGAAGAGGAGGGAAGGTTTGCAACTAAGTTCTTAATGGCCTTCCACCAGCTAAATTGCAGACTACCTTGGTGTAAGGTTTGTTCTAAGTAGCACTGGACTGCCAAGGTATAGGTCTTCCCCTGCAATATTCTACGCCAATATCTCAGGGCACGTGTATTGCATTGAGAATCCTCTTTCCAGTCTGAGCATAGGAAGAGGTGTAGCACTTGGAGCTCAAAGAATGCTCCTCAAGAACTTATTTTGTGGCAATTCAGACTTGGGGAGATAATAATAAAATGAGAGCTCAGTGCCATATAATAATTGAGGGAGTACCTTGGCTCGATAGACCTCCATAATCAGATCTATTGAGGGAGCAGGAAGAGAGCTATGGAATTTCAATATTCCAGTAATAGATTGATAGGCTTTGGCAGCCCAACTGTCATAATTCACCCTCCAAGATCGCAAAACTGAAAATATAATCCCCAAATAAGAAAAACGAGAAACCTGGGATAATACCTGGGTGCCAACCTTCCATACATAGTTTGAACAGGATGTACCAAAGCACATGGTCTTAGATTTGGAAGAATTGGCTGCCATATGGTTGGAAATACAATATGAATTGAGAGCATTAAAACACTGTTGTAAGCCCATCTTCGATTGCAATAAAAATACCACATTGTCTGCATAGAGCAGCATCAATATGTGCCTCGAGCGAATCTTAGGTGGAGTAGCATGAGTGCCCACAACCCAATGGACCAGGTCATTGATAAATAAATTGAAAAGTAGCGGTGCCAGGAGGCAACCCTGCCTAACACCCTGCTGTAGTGAGAAAGCCTCAGTAGTTTGTTCATGGTGGCCTACTCTAACGACCACCCTGATGTCCTCATGCATATAGATTATTAATTGTAATAGGCCTGGGTCTATCCCCATATTAACTAGCTTGATCCACAACAACTTCCTGGGCACTGAATCAAAGGCCTTAGCGAGGTCAATAAATGCTACAAATAACTTGGTTTGCCTGATTCAAACATATTTATCGATCAGATGAGCCAAGATGAAATTATTATCTGATGTTGATCGTCCTTTTCTAAACCCGGCCTGCTCCTCCGCTAATAGAGAGCAGGTCGCTACCCAGTTTTCAAGAGAGGTAAGAATCACATGAGCATACAGCTTGCTAAGGACCAGGAGAAGACTGATCGTCGGTCTATAGCAAGTGGGTTGAGCAGGATTTCCTTTTTTAAAAATAGGAATAATAATGGCCATGGCCCAAACAGAAGGGAATCGACGTGTAGCGTTGAGAGCTTTAAAAAACTTAGCTAAAACTGAAATCCACCATCCTGAGTTATCCTTAAACAGCTCAGGCGGAAAAGATTCGATTCCCGGGGCTTTGCCTGAGTGTAATCTGCCAACAATTTCACAAACCTGAGTCTCTCTAACTATTGGGGAAGCTTGGGAGGGGTGGGCCTCCTGCCCTTGCTCCTGTAACAAAGGCAGAGTCAAATCGGTTATCTCAGGGCAAGAGTCACGGTATAAGTTCCTATAGAAAGAGATCCAGACTTTGTCACTAATAAGCCCTGATTCCAAGCCTTTGGGTTTATATTGCGTAGCATTCAGGAGCCTCCAGAATTTATGTGCATCCTCAGTTTTAGCAGCTACCTGGATCTCTGCCCAAAGTTGGGCAGACTTAGTTGACTTCTTAGTGCGAAGCAAGGCAAAATACTCCCTTCTTTTATCTAGATATGTCTCCCAATCAGGGGATACGTGGTACCTGGTCCACTTTCTCCTGGCACTAACAAGGGCAGCCTTAGCAGCTCTACAATCCTGATCGTACCAGGAGGACTTATTAGTATGCCGACTGGCTGGCATCAAGGACACTTTCTTGGTAATAAGTGGAAGTAATTGATCTAGAATAGAATCCATAAAAGGGAGGACCTGAGAGTGCTCATCTGCCTCAAGAAGTGAGTCACAGAGGGACAGAATCTCTGGGGCATAAAGAAATTGAGTGATCTGTAAAGACACTGCAAATGACCACTTCACTGGAACACGCCGTGAAGGCACAAGAGATGAAGATGGGGTACAAGGACCCCCTTCCTTGTCTAATTCATCATTGATGTCATTGATTGCTCCCCCCTGAGCAATCAGCAATATCGGACCCCATACGCACCACATGTAAGGGATAATGATTCCCCTCCAGTCTAGACCAAACCTTGAAGTCTTTGACAATGGGGAAATAGAGTGGGGAAATGAGGACATAATCAATAACACTCGAGCCTAAATTTGAATCAAAGGTGTATTGACAAGTTGATCAGACAGAGATCTGCCATTGACTATCAAAAGACCCTGATATAACAGAAGCTGTAAAAGCTTTCTCCCATGAGAGTTAATAAACGGGTCCAAAGACCCTCGTGAAGGAATACGAAGATAGGACTGGAGATGCGTATTGATATTGTCCTGTTGGAAATTGCCAGTCCTTGCATTGAAATCCCCCAGTATAATCAAAGCAAATTGGGGGAAATCTTGAGCCAGTGAGTCTAGAGCTTGAGAAAATTGCTCCCAGAAGGAAGCGATATAATAATCAGATGTGTCTGGAGGGACGTAGATATTGACAATCATAAGATCCACACATCTGGGGGTTCTAATCTGTAGGATTAAGCAGTTCACAAGATCTATCAGTATCCGAGTAATGGATGGATATATTCTATTAGCCACCAGTGTAAGTAAACCGCCAGAGCAACGACCTTTCCTGGGTATCTTCAGCCCTGGGAGGACATAGAACTGGTAGCCATCTAGACTAAATAAGTCAAAAGCTTCCTTAGATAACCACGTCTCCTGGAGACAAATAATCTCATATTGAGAAATAAAATCAACCCAGTCTTGATCCATAAGTCTTGATCTGAGACCCTCTAAGTTGCAAGAAATGCAATACATGGAGGAACCCTGAAAAGAGGGTAGTCAGGAAGGGACCGAGGTGATACAGTGAGATATCGGTTGGGGGGCCTCAACCCCTGCAGGGATGGAGAACTCACAAACTCTTCACCCGAGGGAGCAGCCAGGGTACTTTGCTGAAGTGGCTGATCCCCTTCAGAAAAATATCATCCTGTACACTTGGGGATGAACTGGATGGGGAATATAGTCTTTACCAAACTAACAGAACAGGATGGTAAAGATAAGGGAACCCTCCCTATACTATAGGAGCCAAAATTTGGGTGGGACGAACTCTGAGAATATCCTGTCATATCCAGTGTGTCCCATTCCAAAACCCTATCAGGGGTCAGGTCGTCCCTGGGGGAAAAACTCGAAGGGATAGGGGGACCGCCCCCTATGGTAGAAGAGTGGCAGAGGGCACGGGCTAGAGTGTTTTCGACTCTAGCAATAAAAATACCTGTGGCTTTTAGCTGCCACCGCCTTAACCATAAATCCTCTGCAACTGAGCCATTGTTAAAGGTAATTTCCCATCTATAGAAACGACCTCTATTCAATAGGGGTGCCACATCTAAAATCTGGGAGAAGGTGATTAGGACACCCATAACCGGGTTAATATAATCTATAAGACAGGCCAAATCCAACCCTACTCACCTCAGGAACCGGTATCTCCTCCTAATCTTAATATGAAAAATAATGGCTGGGGTCCATCGCTCACAGGTGTCCTGTGGCCACACAGGGAGCGAGGCAGAATGGGCTAGGTGGTTATTACTAACAGGATATGGGAGTGAGGTACTCCCTCTACCGAGGCAGGAGGGCAGGAACACGCATCTCGAGAGGGAGAATAATTTGCTGTACCACCCCTACGTGGCCCAAGGATACCATCAGCAGAGGGGCCAGGATGGTCATTGAATGAGAGGGAGACTGGAACGGGAGACTGGGCCTGCCGTGCGGCATCCAAATTAGGGAGGTCCCACCCCTCCCCCTGTGGGGGGAGCCCCAAACAATGAGAACCAGATAGCCAGGGAAGAGGCTTCATGTCCAACAGGAGAGAGGTGTATACCCTTCATTTGACAAGTCTTATCATCCGGGAGAGGCACACTATCTGTCTGGGTTGCCTTATGATCCCTCTGGTGGGGAGACGGGGGTTAGAGGTGTGGCATAGCAGTGAGTTTGTTAAATTCTAGCCATAGACCCCCAACAAGGACCTTCATAGAGAAGAGGAGTTCATTAGAATAAGTCAACCTCTCCTCTAGCTCTTTGAATTTGGTGTCCAGGTCAATTTCTTGCCTCACCAGGAAATCATCAAATCTTAAAGTAAGTGCGGCAAGTTGCTGCCCAAAGTCGGCCAACCTGCAAGGAAACTCTGATGATTGAGAAGGGGAGTGGAGTAAAGTGGCTCCAATTGGGAAAGAGAGGGATTGGGTGGCACAGCCAAATCTGCCCCAGATGAACACAGGGGGAGAAAATACTGAGTCATTTTGGATTGTGTGATGGAAGAAGCTTTCCTCACTAGCCCTCCCTTCTCAACTTCCACAGTCTCTGTGGCCAGTGAAAGGTGAGCACGAGGCCCGTGTGACCTTAGCTCCATGGTAACAGGTAGACAGGGTCCTTGAAATTAGTCCATAGATAGGTAGTTCCAAACTATGGGCAAAAAGTCTGGGTCGTGGATAAGGGGCTGCTGTCATCTGCCAAGGGGTCAAGCTCCCCTGCCCCCTGCCACCTCTGGTGCGGCCGCCGGGCATGCTGGAATGTACAGCCTCCGGGAGGGAATCCCTTACAGTTGCTCCACCCCTTCCACTCCGTCCAAAGTCACTGGATACTCCACGAGCGCAGCCACTGCCTCCTCTTCCACAGACCTTACTTGCTAGAGTGGTCTCCGCAACAGCTCCAGGTGTCCCTGCCAGCCCATTTTCCCCGCTCAGTCTTTGCAGGTGTGCCGCTTGTCCATCCAAAGGCAAAAGGGGGGGGGGGCACTAACGCTCACATGTCCCCACAAACGGCCCAACCAATGGGCAACATCCTTTGGTGTCGCCCTTTGGCTGGCGCGCAAGGGCTCGCACCAAAAGGGCACCAGGCCCTGGTTATATACCTGATTAGAAGGAAGGGAGGGAACTCCAGTGAGAGGGAGGCAATACAGCTGGACAGGCAGGTCACCCCTCCAATCCCCACAGCTTCCACACTCCAAGCCCTCCACCTATTTATTTATTTATTCAGTATTCCCACCAATACCTTTCCTTCCTCATACCCTACATTTTACCTTCTCCCTTTCCCTGCCCTTCTCCCCCCCCATACATTATATATAGATAGGTAGTATAGATTATATATATATATATATATATATATATATATATATATATATATATATATAAATAAATATATATTATAGACATATAGATTAGATTATAATAGTTATATAGATAATTGATTAGATAATAGATATTAATTATTATTATTATTATTATCAGCATTTATATAGCGCCAGCGATGTACCTGGTGCTTTACAAAAATCAAGATAGACATGGCCCCTGCCTGTCATGGAGGGGGACAGGGTATCAGGGGAACAAAGATGGGGACGGCCCTTCCCCCCAAGCTAGAGACGCGGAGGAAACCCAGAGGGGAGAGAATCTTACGAGATAGAAGACCTCTCAGTATGTCTTGTAGACCCTAAGTCTACTCTCCTCATGCAGCCAGGGAACCTGGCGTCAGAGAGGATCTAATTCATCGTTGATGTCAGAAGGAAGAAGGTAGATCCTGCACCAAGAGGGAAAGGGAGGACGGTGCGTCCGAGGCTAAAGGAGAACAGAGAATATGGAAGTTGCGTGGACACACTACACCTAATACATAACACGAGGGGTTCAAGCACAGGACTAAGAGGGGAGCCGGAAACAGGTAGACCACCGGGACACAGAACACACAATATGCAACAAGAAGGGCTTCCGCACAAAGCTACGAAGGGAACAGGGAGTCAGGGAAAAGGAGCGAACTAGGCACCATGCGCAATCAAGCACAGAGACTATGGGGGGAAGTAGGGGAAGTGGGACCATACACAGCACAGGGATCATGCACAGGAACTAAGGGAGGAGTAGGGGAAGTGAGAGCAAACCAGGGCACTCAAGACACCACACACAGTACAGGGATCATGCACAGGAGCTAAGGGGGTGGGGGGTAGGGGTAGGGGAAGAGGGAATGAACCAGGACACTCAAGACACCACACACAGCACAGGGATCACACACAGGAACTAGGGGGGGAGTAGGGGAAGCGGGAGCGAACCCGGACACTCAAGACACCACACACAGCACAGGGATCACGCACAGGAACTAAGGAGGGAGTAGGGGAAGAGGGAACGAGCTAGGACAGGCAAGACACCATACATGACATAAGGATCACGCACAGGAATTAAGGAGAGAGTAGGGGGGGAAGGAGCAACTAGGACACACAGATACCACACACAGCAAGATAATCACTGCGACTGCCACAGAGATTGAGGTACACTGTACCATACACCCAGGACAGGTTCCTAAGTGGGGAAGAGGCATTGCTCCACCAGCTTCCTGAGGCCACACCAGAGTTTAAATATCATTTGTGGCCAATCAGGAAGCTGGGAGGCTGGACTGGGGGAACAAGCCCCAGCTGGGGGAGGGTGTGGCCATGCAAGGGACAAGAGACAGAGACAACACAGAAAGGAGGAATACAGATGGGAAGAAGGTCCACCAGGTGGCGCAGGCCCCAAGGTGCTGCTCCTGCATCCCAAGGACATGGGTTCACGCCCGGGACCTGGCACTGCCCACAAGCTTACAATCTAAAGACAGTGGGAGGGGATACAGGGAAGGGGGAACAGAGGGAGAGACAAGGTGTAGCAGGGAGCAGTCCAGGGGGCTTCTACCCCTTTAAGAAAGGGGCCGTGGGTGCCAGTCAGAGGGCTGGGTGCACCCAGGGGTGTGGTAACGTCAGCCCCAAAGCTGGGGATCAGCCTGTAGGGAGCACAAGCTGAGAAACCCCTGTGACAGAGTGGGCAGGTTACTGGCCCTTTAAGGCTGGAAGAGTAGACGCCTGGCCATGCCCACTCTGCTGTATATAAGGAGAGACTAGGCAAAGAAGAAGGACTCTTTGCTAGGGAGTGGAAGGAGCAACATCTCCCTGAACAAGCTTTCCTGGTCTATGCTCTCCAACGTGCTGAGGCTGGAGAACCAGAGAGACCCAGTCAAGGGAGAGAGGCTGTGCCCAGGAGGGAGCCTCTGGCCTGGGGAAGGCTTGGCCAGAGCCTGGGGCCTTTGAGGCCTGGCTGAATGGACCTTGGGGGACTTGTGGTTGGGGTACTCCTGAGTCTGGAGAGATGGACCTGGTCCTGTAGGCTGGAGGTGGACGAGCTGGCAGCCCAGGTACACTGGACTGGTAGGGTCCAATAAAGACTGTGACCAAATACCCTCGGGATTGTGTGGTGTGTCCTGAGAGGGTACCCCCTGCCTGGAAGGAGGGGTATCAGCTAAAGCTCAAGGCTGATATGGCGTAGCAGGGGGTGAGCTAATTCCCCGTGAGTGTGACCCCAGCACCCCGTGTGGCCCTGGGGGGGACCCCCTGCTACACAGGGAATGTGACATTCATGAGGATGAGTTTACAGATAACAGGTGGGGGATAATTAGCAGGAGTTAGGAAGGGCGGAGAGGAAGAGGTGGGTTTTGAGGAGGGACTTGAAGGTGTGGAGGGTGGGGGCAAGGCGGACGAGCGCAGGGTGGGAGTTCCAGGCGTGCGGGGCAGCAAGGGAGAAGGGACAAAGGCGGTTGGGGGAGCAGGGGTGGTGTAGGAGGATGAAGGAAGGGATAGAAAAGGAGCGGAGTGCTCAAAAAGCAGTTTGGACCGAGATCAGAGGAGCGAGGATGTGAAGGGCTTTTCATTTCCCCTTCCCCTGTCTCCTTTAGATTTAGATAACTATTAGTTGTGTACAGGAATCAATAGCTATACCTATATAAAAAATAAAATCTTTCTTTGAAATGGTATCTAACGATATCAATAACGATAACGAATATCAATACCGATACCAATACTGATATCAATACTGATAACGAAAGCAATATAAAAACGATACCAAAAATGATAACATATCGATAGCAAACGACATTGTTGTTAATAACTATAACAAAAATGACATTTTTTAATAGCGAAAATGAAAAACGAACACGACATGGGGGCCTGGTGCACACCCCTACCGCACATTAGCTGGACTTCTGCTCCGCTTCAGGCCAGTGTCCTAGGTTTAGTCAGTCTGCTCTGGTGATGGTGCTCCGGGATGTTCCAGAGCGTCATCTGCTCCACACCTTCTCCACCTGCACATCTGGTGGGGTGCCTTTAGATAGATGGGCCACGCGGCGGGTGAAGCACTGGGGCAGCCCATCTGACTAAAGACACCCATTGTGGGCTGGAAGGCACTACAGTAGGTCAGGTTCAGGGTTATTTGAAACTGTTCTCAGAGTGATCATCAATGACTCATCATCAAGCTGAAGAGATGTAGTGAGTGGCATTGCCGAAGGCTCTGTTCTTGGTCTGGTGCTACTCACAGAATGTTAGAGTTTGAAGAGTCTTTGAGAGTCATCTAATTCAACCTCCTGCTTGGAGGCAGGATGACTGCAACTACAACATCCCTCACAGATGGCTGTCCATCCTCTTCTTGGAAAACCTTCACAGACAGAGAGCCTACAACCTTGCTATAAACAACGTTTCCAGTTACTAAACAGCTCTTACTGTTAGAATTTTTTTCCTGATATCTAACCAAAATCTACCATCCTGAAATTATTTCTAGACCTGCCCTCTGTAGAAATGAAGAACAGTTTTTTTGCTCTCTTTGTGGCCACCCTTTAGATATTTAAATTGTCATGTGATACAGGGCTGGATTTTTGAGTCCTGTATCACGTTATTTAATTGAATAGGAAAATAATGCTAAAACCCCCAGACACACAAGTGGGGATTTCACGTGACCGCACTCACATGAGTTAAACTCACATTAGTCCCCGTCCCTCCCTGAACATTGGCAAGCAGACTTAGTTCACTGCATCTGAGGCCCTTTTTAGATGTGCCCAGCGGCGCCCATGCTTGTTTTCCCCAAAAGCCGGCAGGCCGATTTACACGTGACTCTGCCGCTGAATATGCGCATGCGTGGGCGATGCACATCCATTTCTGGCAGCGTACGACTGGCGTACGACTGGCCTCGATCGCCGTCAGTTCATGGCCGGAAATGAATGCGCATTGCCCGCGCATGCACGTATTCAGCGGCGGAGTCACGTGTAAATCGGGCTGCCAGCTCTTTGGGAAAACAAGCGCGGGCACCACCACGCACATCTAAAAATAGCCTGAGTCTCAGCAGCAGAACTGCAAATGCTCCTGAATCTCATCAGCCAGGACGTCAGCGCATTGGATTCACCAGTCAACCAAAGATTTTGGTACATGGCACCTGAGGTTGGGAACTTTGCCCACTCCTGGTATAGTATAATTAAAGAAAAGTATACACAACCATTAGACTTTCCTTTTGCAACTCCGGTATAATAAGGGGACAGCACTTTTGACTCACTTATGGATCACCCTAACTGCTCACAGGCTCCTGAGCGACAATCCAGAAATATCTTTGGCCCTAGCTCCCTTCTAAACCTAATCAAAGCACCCAGCAGGAAAATGGTGCCAGCTTATTTACTTCTCAGCGGCAAGTATGAACACATCTTCCAGCACCATAACAGAGACATTAACCAATTGAGCTAGAGCAATTTATTTAGCTGACTGCAGCATTAGGTTCTTATGCTCATATGTGGAGCACCATCTAAAAGGAGGTAAATAAAACATATGGAACCAGTGGGTTATACTAACTTACTTGCCTTTGCAAAAGTATCCCTTCACTACAAAAGGAACATTGCACAGTAGGAGTTGCAAAGCACTGTAAAACAATCAAATTTGGTCAATATTGTAATGGAATTTCTGTGTGATAAAGGCATATAGTGAATTAGGTTATGGCATTGCATGCACTGGGCTCCAGATGAATTGGGTTCTATTCCCTTGGCAATAGGATTGTGTGATGCTCAGGGATCCGTGTTCACTGCATTTTCCCCATTGGCAGCAAACACAGTGAACATTGGTCCCTGGATGCTATGCAAGTCAATCATAACAGCATTTTCAGAGATGCTTATTAATATTGGCTAGTGCTTTCCATACGCAATTATTACATAACCCAAACTCTGTCCTCTTTGGGATTCCCCACACTGTGCGCTCTCTTTTTCATGGGAATGGAGAATATTTGCCTGCTTCAATCTGAGAAAGCCTTTTGATGCATGGAATGAATAACCTTTTTAGTTGCGAATGGGCAGATGGAAACCAGGAAAAGACACAACCAAGTGCATTCCTTCCAAACCAATTGTGCTATGCAGTTCATATAGAGAGTCCTGTTGCTATCGATCAACAGATGTCATGATTTGGTGTCAAGGTGGATATAGGCGAAAACCGCAGGTTTTGTTAGGGAGAGAGAAAACACTATTATGCTCCGAATCCTCGCTAGCATCCAAAAAGTGGCAGAGTTAAGGTTGTCATGTTTTCCTTTTGTGGGACGTGTTACTACATCTTCTGGTTTTCCTAACATCTTGTAACAAGCTCACTCCCAGTTTTCCCTTTGCATAAGGTCAGTGTCTGTTTCCCCCAAACTGGTACCAAATGCACAGTTCTCACAGGCAATATCCACTTCATTATCGGTTCCTCTTCAGAATGCCCATGACTTCTGCAGGGCCCCACCCTGGGATCTCCACTTGCAGTGAACTAAACTTTTCAGATCCTAAACACAAACAAGTCTCAAACATAAAACCCTCACTTCCTTCAGTCCAGGGATTCCCCTCACAGATTTTGTCCTCAGCTGGAGTCACTTCTCATTTCCAAGCTTTCCCAGTGACATCTCTCCTTACAAGGAGATGGACCTTTTTAATCTCCATGTAGTCATCCAACTTCCACAGAGACAGATGTCCAGAGCCATTTTTAAAATTTGCAGGGACCAAGGCAAAAATAAAATGCAGGGACCCCATAACCACACACCCTGCTCCCCAACCCTAGTAGGTGAGGAGAGGGGAAGCAGGGCCTCACAGGAAGCAGCCACCCTGGGACTGAGAGTTGCAGAGCCCTGCAGAAACAGACTAGCCTCAGGCATCAGAGCTCTAGACCTATATGGACTAGACTCCCTGCAGGGGCTGCTCTGACCAGCGGGCCCAGGCCATGGGCACTACAGCTGGCCACCCTTGGCCCCCTACCATTTACTACAGTTCAGAAGGTTTAGCCAGCTGTGCATTCAGGGTTTGATTTAAAAAACACAGTAAATGCAAAAAAGACCATTTTGGGTTCCATATTAAAAGCACAGATACTACGCAGCGTTGTATTGTAATGATAGAAAGCACCTCCACCAGAAGGTGATGCTATTCCATGCAGTGTTAAGCTATCCCATTACACTCAGGATAACCTCCTGACTGAGGGAACAGGAAACTCAGCCATGTTGGATGTGTGCTAGTAGTGTGGTGTGTTCTGTTTAATAAAGTTCTGTTACTACAAGTCAGTATTACAACTGGTGGCAGCAGCTTCGAGATGGCAAAAGCACTCTTGCCTATGAAGAAATTCACTGCCCTGCAGATGGTCCTGGGATCGGTGAGTACCTGACAGATTTTGAACTTCTCCTCTCTTTGAATGAGTGGAGTAATCTGAAGGCAGCACAGTACCTAGCATTTTGATGAGGGGGATTGCAGTACCTGGAGGGGGAATGCAAAAGCCTTTTGCCAGCAGCTTCCCAGCTCGGACCGTGGATCTGACAGAGTGCTCTGCTCAGCAGGCGCTTACGTGATCACTATGAAGGGGGGCTGGCTCTTCTTTTTTTTTTTGTATTATTTTTTGTTTATTTTATAACATATTAACCTTGAATACAATTATCAATTGGACAAGTTAGGACCTTTTGGGTAGATACCCTTACAGTTACGGTCCTACATCCTAACAATACAAGTGACATAATAAGAAAACTTTTCATATTTCTGACAAGCATATAGACATTTGTGTCTGATTGGAATTAGAGTGTTGCTGTATTATAGTCCAGATGTTGCTCCAAACAGCAAAGAAACCTTCCAGCTCCTGATGTAATTCCGCCTGTATTCTTTCCATCGTGAGTACATACCACAGTCTATTAATCCATTTGCTAAAAGAAGGTTTGGACTTAGATTTCCAGTTACTAATTATTGTATGTATCGCAGTCAGTCTTAATTGCTGACATGCCAGTCTTCTTTCCTTTGTTATATAGAGGTCTGCAAATACACCAAGCAGGGCGATAATTGGTTGGAAAGAAATGTCTTGGTTGGCAACCACCCCCATCAAAGGCCAGATCTTTTTCCAGAAGTCATTGATATGCGGGCATTGCCACCAGCAGTGCATCCAAGTTCCAGTCTTGCTGCACCCCTGCCAGCATTCTTTCGGATAGTCCTTGTTAATCTGATTTAATCTTTGTGGAGTCAGGTAAATTCTATAGGTGGTCTTAATTTGCGGGTCTTTTACTGCAAGTGATTTAGATGCTTTTTGCATGGATTCCCATATTAAACTTCTTTTTTCTTTATCAATTTCTATTTGTAGATCCTCCTCCCATTTATCTAGATATCCAGCGTCAGGTAAGTTGTATAGCCTATGTAGTGTTCTGTAAATCCTTGATATGATATGTGCTTGCGAGGCGTCCCCATATAGTACTTTTTCTAAGTCTGTTATTTTCCTGATGTAATTATGTTTATCCATTACATTGTTAAATTTGTTTTTGATTTTTGCATACAGTAAAAAGCCTGGGTCCGCCTCGAGCTGTTGCATCATAGTGTCCTTTGTCATGAGATCCTCGCCTATGAAGAGCTGATGAGCAAATTTTATGCCTTTTGCCTCCCATCTTTTTTTCATTCCAGCCAGGATGTCCAAGTTCTTAGACCAGTGCCCAAAGACTGGCGTGTATGGGTTTTTATCTTTAACAACTTCTGCTTTTCTCAAAGCGGACTCCCATGTCTGTAATGCAAAGTTCACAAAAGGATGCTCATCTATCTTACGTATCTTTACTTTTTGGTTGTCTGTTAACACATTTTTGAAGGATTTGTTTTTGAGATGGTCTCTCTCAAGTACTGTCCAGTTTGGAGCTCCATTGTCATGATACCATGTCTTAACTCCACGCAGCGTCGCCGCACAGTGGTACAGCTTTATATCTGGCATGTTAAATCCTCCATTCTCTTTTATGGTATATAAGACTGATCTTCTAATACGTGGCTTTCTGCCTCGCCAAACAATTATAGAAATAACTTTGTTCACATTTCCTAAATATTCTTTTAGTAGTTTGATAGGTAATGCAAAAGCTACATATAACAACCTGGGTAATAATACCATCTTAACTAGATTAGTGTGGCCTATCCAAGAAATCTGCAGTTTTTTCCAAGAATCCTCTTTATATCTAATTTCCTCCAGCAATGGTAGGAATCTTTTTTTGTATAATTCTTTCCAGTTTTTAGTTACATTTATACCTAAATATCTTATGGCCTCTTCTTCCATGTTAAATGGAGTGGATAGGAGATATTCCTCCTTTGTTAAACCTTTTTCATTGAATAGTAACATCTGAGACTTTTCCACATTAATTTTATATCCAGAAAGTGCTCCAAAATCATTTATGAGACTCAGTAAATTGGGTACAGATTGTGGCAAGTCAGTGAGGAACACTAGCATGTCATCTGCATACATAGCGAGTTTGTACTCCATTTTATCTATTTTTAGTCCCTTTATGGATTGGCTATTTCGAATTGCTATGGCCAATGGCTCCACCGCAATGTTAAACAGCAGTGGAGACATGGGGCATCCTTGTCTGGTACCTCGGGTAAGTTCAATTCCCTCAGTCAGCTCCCCATCAATTATGATTTGCGCTTTCGGGTTTTTGTATATTAGCTTCACCCATTGCAAGAAATGACCTTTTATTCCCATATTATACATTGTTTCAAATAAATATTGATGCTCCACCAAATCAAAGGCCTTCTCCGCATCCATTGAAATCACTGCAGCTGGTTTCCTCTGTTTATTCATATTATATATGATATCCACTACCTTTCGTATATTGTCTATACCCAACCTTCCTGGCATAAACCCGGTCTGGTCTGGTGAAATTAGTAGAGGCAACACCTGCATCAATCTCTTTGCAAGTATTTTAGTAAATATTTTTGCATCCACATTAATTAGGGATATGGGTCAATAGCCACTGCAAATCTCAGGATTCTTTCCACTCTTTGGGCACAAAGTGATGTATGCTTCTTGAAATGTTTGTGGTAGGGATTGCTGCTTCAAACATGAGTTAAACATTTTAGTAAGTAATGGGCTGATTTGAGCAGAAAAAGTTTTATAAAATTCAGCGGGGAACCCGTCAGGGCTGTCTGTCTTATTCCGTGGTAACTCTTTAATAATGTCCTGTACTTCTTTAATTTCGAACCCACTGTTAAGATATTTTTGCTGTTCTATTGTGATTTGTGGCAATCTAATTGATTGCAAAAAGGAACCTATCTTTGCCCTATCAGGATAGTTAGTAGTATATAATTTTTGATAAAACTGTACAAAACAGCTTTCTTTCTCTTTACCTTTCAAAATTTTTCCAGTGTTGTTTTCCCTTATATAGGGAATGTCTTTTTTTTGTCTTTTTTACTTAATCAACCAGGCCAGGGTTTTATCTGCTTTGTTTGCTTTATTGAAATAATATGCTTTTGTGTATCTCATTTTCCCAATGGTTGCCTCAGTCTCTAATAAATTGATTTGTGTTTTTAACTGTGCAATTTTTTCTGCATTTATTTTAGCATGTTTTGCTAGTTGTCTCATTTGCAAGTATTTTTCATTTATTGGTTTATGTTTTTCTTTTTTCAGGAAAGCTCCAAGTGAAATAAATTGTCCTCGAAGTACTACTTTTGCCGTTTCCCACAAAACTGCAGGAGAAATCTCCGGCGTGTCATTATGATGTAAAAATTCTTTGATATTTTCCTGTATCTGTTCCTGCACCCATTTGTTGTTTAAATAAAATCTCTTTAACATCCATCTTGTCCTTTGTCTTTTTTCACCTTTTTTTTTTGCATTTATTTCTAAAACCATAGAATTATGGTCCGAGAAAGGAATTATTTGAATATACGCTGCATCACACTTCTGTAACGTTTCCTGATTACCCAATATATGGTCTATTTTTGTGGAGATTTTATGAGGATTGGAATAAAAAATGAACTCCTGCGCCTTTGGATGTAATGTTCTCCATATATCAAACATCCCATTTTTTTCTATTATCTGCACTATCCTTTTCTGTGGTTTATTTAGATCTCTTTTTGTAACTAAATCTAAGGAGGATAAAGGTGAGTTAAAATCACCCATAATTAACGCTGGTCCTTCCATTTCCTGGGCAATGTTTGGAAGCGTGTCAGCAAGGAAAGCTGCTGTGTTATTATTTGGGGCATAGAGTGTTGAGATAGTATATTTTTCTGCTGCCATAGTGCCTTTCAAAATGAGGAGGCGGCCTTCTGAATCTCTGCTAACACTATGAACTTGAAATTTTATTGATTTATGTATTCCTATTAATACCCCCGCTTTTTTTTTTTGCAGCATTGGAGTGATAGATCTTATATTGTTTATTACAGAATCTTTGGTTATCTTTTTTCAACAAATGGGTTTCCTGTATTGCAAATATTTGGGGTTCTATTTTTGTTATATGTCTCCAGACTCTTTTACGTTTAATAGGATTATTTAATCCGCATACATTAAATGAAAAACTTTTAAACTAGTCATTGATTCTATACTCATTGCGTGGGTATTTGCATTTTATTTGCTTCTTTTTCCTTTTCTTATATGGAGCAATTCTCTGGTATTCCTTTTTTTTCTTTTCCCTTTTTTTGTTTTCATTTATATTCATTATTTCCCCCTTATAGTTTCTTTTATGCTTGTTCACTATTATATCACTATTCCTAATTTGTATTCTTATTCTATCTCTTACAACTATTATTACTACCTTTAAACCTTAACGTTATAAAAACCTTACTCTATCTATACCTAACAGTTCCGCAACACAAAATCTTATAAACAGAATATTATAATCACTATTTCAACAAAAATATCAACAACTTCAGTAAAACAAGTATAACCACCAATATTATAGCAACAGAGGGCTCCCTTATCAGGAGTATCGTATACATAAGGCTTTCTGCTTCCCGCAGACCCAGTTACCTTATCACTTAAGCATCACATAACTTTCTTAGTCATTTCTGTCCAGTTAATTTTAATCATAGCAATAAACCAGATATCTTCCTCAGTTATTTTTTTCATTACCTCCCATTGGGTTTTTGGATAGGTAGCGTTCTAATTCCTCTTTAGAGTTAAAGTATCTTCTTTTTCCAGAGTCTATAAATGACATTTTAGCTGGGTAGAGTATTTGTACTCTGTCCTAGTTTGTTCAGTTTTTCAATTTGGGGTTTCCAAGCTTTCCTTTTCTGTACCGTTTCGTATGCCAGGTCTGGGTACACTGAAATTTTATTGCCTTCAAATATCATTTCTTTAGTAGCCCTGGCAGCCCTCAGAATCATTTCTTTATCTTTATATCTTAAGTGGGCTATTATTGCTCGGGGGGGGGGGGCTTGGTCTCTTGGTTTTGGCCTGAGGGATCTATGGGCCCTCTCAATTTCCACCTTGTGGAGCTCCTTTTTTTCTGGAAATATTTCTATAAAAATTTTCAGCAATAGCTCCGCTGCACCGTTTATTTCTAGCCCCTCAGGGATTCCCAGGAATCTCTAATTATTCTGCCTTGACCTGTTTTCAAGGTCTTCCAGCTTATCCTTTAGGTAATTTATATTCTCTTCCGCTTTTTGACTCCTAGGCTCTTGCAAGTTACACATGTTCTCCAAATCACTGATTCGTTGTTCTGCAGCTTCTACCCTTTTATTAAATCCCTCCATTTGATTTTTCATCTCGGTTAAATTAGCTTTGATGGAACAAATACCCTCTTTATTATATGAGAGGTCCTCTTTTATGGCTTTGAAAAGTTCCAGTACTTGCCCTAGCGAGTCAGGATCCCCCGCTTCTTCCTGCGGTGTGCCGTCCGCCATTTTAGGCTGCCCGATATCAGCTTTTCTTGAGCTTCTGCGTGGAAGGCAATATTTATCGTGAAGTCTGGTTCTTTTCTTTTTGACTGGCTCATACCTTTTTTGACTTAATCTTTCAGTTCTGCTTCTTTTTGATGCTATTTATCATCAAGGTTTTTGATTTTGATCCTAGGGTCAGTGGGAGCGCAGCCAGACACGACCTATGCTTCGCGCATGCCCAGTCAGCCCCTGGGCTGGCTCTTCTTAAATACAGAAAGGAATGGCAAGCTAGGAGGAGGCAAGGAGAGCCTCTACATGGTTTTTGGCAGTGTTAAGACACCTGTTCAATAGAGCTTTTCCTGCACCTCCCTGCCCAAATGAAAGCTTAAGTACAACGGAGCCTGCTGCGGTGAATCTGGAGTTGGTAGCTCAGAAAGGAGCTTATGCTCAGTGGCAAGACATGAAAGACTCCTGTATTAAAAGCCAGTTTATAAATGGCCTAATGGGGGAACTTCATAGCCTGCTCGTGGCAGAAGATAACATCCTGGATAAGCCAATGGACTATGTCATAGGGTGATTTCAGACGTTACGAGATCACGCTGAACCACACTGAACCACGCTCAACCCCCCCGTGGGGCCAAAGGGCCCTGAACGTCTGAACGGCACGCGCCAGATGTTCATCATGCTCAATACCCACATGGGGTCAGTTTCAACCACGCTTCCCGGGCTAGCCGGGGGAAGGTCCCGGGAAGCGTGGTCAAACGAACCCCCACAGGGAACCAAGGAAAAGTAACGTCTGGACGCCAATCCCCGAGCGGAACCAAACCAAACGAGCCCCAGCCGGGGACAAGGCACGCAGCGTCGCTGCCAGGCAACCAGCATCAACACAACCACCGGAGGGAGATTTAAAGCGAGAGCAGCAGCAAGCAAGCGTGGCGGGATGGAGCGAGGAGGGAAGCGGAAGAGAGCGGAGGCAGAGACAGCGACAGCGGCGGGACAGGAGGCGGAGGAGGTGCAGGCAGGCCCAGCGATGCAGGCGGAGGGGGCACAGGCGCAGGAAGGGCGCACACGGGAGCACCCGACCAGGGAGGCGGCCCGGGAACAACACCCACAGCTGCAGCCGGGTCGCGCCGCCCCGGGGACAGCGGCCGGAACAGGCCCACAGGAGGCACCCAGGAAACGGGTAAGGGCACCCACTGGGAGGGGAACAGGGGGCACAGGGGAACCCCCTGTGGAGGGGGCCGGGGGGACCCCGGGCGGAAGGCAGGGGGGCAGGGGGACCCCGAGCGGAGGGCAGGGGGGCAGGGGGCCCCCGAGAGGGCCCACACCCTCACCCAGCAACCAACCACCCCCCTTCCCCCCCCCAGACACGAAAGTCGGCCCGGGCGGACGAGCCCCAGGAGGAGCCCGGCCCCCGGCCCCTGGAGGCGCACCCCCAGGAGGAGGTGGAGGAGGAGCACAGGCAGGTGCAGCAGGAGCTGCACCGGGAGGAGGAACAGCAGGGGCCCAGCCGGAGGAAGGCCTATCACAGAGGGGGACAGTGGGGCCTCCAGGAGACCCGGGACTTCATACGGATCTGGGGGACCCTCGAGTACCAGGTGGAGCTCGCAATAAACCAGCGCAACGAGCATGTCTACCGGGACATCGTGCGCGACATGGAGGCGGCGGGGCACGAGCGCACTGTCAACCAGTGTCGCTCGAAGGCCAAGGAGCTCAAGAGGGGGTACAAGGCCCTCAAGGACAATAACAGCCGCTCCGGCCACGGGGCCCGCACCGCCCCCTACTACGATGCCCTGGACCGCATCCTTCACATGAAGGGCTCCATCGTTGCCCCACGCCTGGTGGGCAGCGCTGTGGTCCAGGGCAGGGAGCGGGCCGAGGTACCCCCTCCCCTCGCCGCCCGCCCGGTAGACACGAGCTCAGGGGACCCCCACCCCCAGGAGGACCACCCGGGACCCGCAGAGGCCCCAAGGCCCCCCCCCAGCAGCAGCCCGGAGACATCCCAACGCCGGGCCGGCCAGGCGGAGTCGGAGGTCGGCACCTTCACCACCCTCAGCCAGTGGTCCCAGGGGGAGCACTCCCAGGGTGAGGCGCCGGCCTCCGAAGGCTCGGAGACGGACATAGAGGGTAAGCGGGCCCCCAGGGCAGGGGGGGGCAAGACCAGGGGGCCGGTGGCAGGGGCGGGGGTGGGGGCCCTGCTGCAGGGGCCACAACCAGCCCCCTTCACCCGCTCCCCCCTCTCCCGCCCGCAGGACATGGGGAGCCCCAGGACCGGGCCAGCGAGACGGTGCAGGCCCCCGCGGAGGGCACAGGAGAGCAGGTGCCGGACCCAGGTAAGGCGGGAGGGCTGGGATTGCGGGAGGGCCCCCCGGGCGCCAGCCCAGGGGGGCCTCTGGCCTCAGTGGGGGAGGGGGGGCAGGGGGCCCCGGGACCCGACCCCGCTAGGGGACAGGGCCCTGCACTGACCCACCCGCCCATTTCCACAGGGCAGCCCCCGCGCGCGGCGCCTCCGCCGGCCGCAGCCCCAGCCCAGCGGATGCGGGAGTACCGGGCGCGGGTCCGCAGGCGCAGGGAGGAGCAAGCGGAGGACATCGTCCGCAGGGCGGAGGAACAGGGGGAGCGCATGATCGCCTCCGTGGACCGCATGGAGGCGGCCATAGAGCGGTCCATGGAGAAGGCCCTGGAGACAGACCGCCGGCTGGAGGCGGAGGTGCGCCTGGAGCGGAGGCGGGAGCGCCGGGAGCACCAGCGGCAGCAGGGGCTGCTCAGGGGCCTCCGGCAGGACATACAGGGCATGGTGCGGGAGCACAGTGCAAAGATGGACAGGTCCCACGACATCGGGACCTCCCTGCTCCTGCATGCGGGCACCATGTGTGCCTACGTGATGGCCGGCGCACCTCCGGGCGCCCTGCCCGCCCAGGTCCCCATGCCGGGCCCCTCGGCGCCCCCGGGCCCAGCCCTGCCGCCCCTGGCGCCCCCCCGGCCCCAGGGCCCTCGCATGCGCCTCCCAGTGCCCCCGGGCCTCCGGAGGGTCCAGCCCCCCCGGGGCGCGACCGGGGCACCGGGCACAGCTGCCCATCCGCCGCCCGGCCCCCTGCCGGGGCCGGGACCGGCCCAGGACACGGCAGGGGACACGGACAGTGGGGGGGAGGGGAGCTCCCAGAGCTCGGTGGGCCCAAGCGGCCGCACGAGGGGTCGGCCCAGGAAACGCGGGGGGATGGTGGGAAGGGGGGGGAGGGGGAGGGCCACATGAGGGCGGGTGGTGGACGGGGTCACGGGGACGGGGGTGGGGAGGGGGCACAGGGTGATTGTGTGCACTGTGTGGGCAATAAAGTGTTGTAAAGAGACAGTTGTCCCCGGCCCGTTTGTGGGGGGGACAGGGCTGTGGGACCGCGTGTACAGGGGCATGGGCACGGAACGGGGGGTGGGGCCCCCAGGGGCGGGAAGGCCCTCACAGCGGGCCCCCCCGGGCGATGTGGGTTGCAAGGGCGTTCCGGATCCTTTTGGCATACCGGTACTCCCGGGGGTTCCCTGCGTTCACGTACAGGGGAACAGGACCGGGGGGCCGGTGGGGCTCGGGGTACTCCAGGGCCGCCCCCTCGGTCTCGCACACATTGTGCAGAACGCAGCAGGCACCGATCACCAGGGCGGAGGTGGGGACGGTGAAGTCCAGGCGGCCAGCTATACTCCTCCAGCGCTGCTTCAGGGCCCCGAAGGCACGCTCCACCACGGTCCGGCTCGCACACAGGCGGGTATTGTATACCTGCTCCGCAGGGGTGCTCGGGACAGGGTAGACCTTCATCAGCCAGCGGGTCAGGGGGTAGGCGGGGTCCCCCAGGATGCAGGGGGGCATGGGAACACCCTCGATCCACCTCATGCCCATGTCCGCGAAGTCCCCCCGGTACATGCGGGCATAGAAGGGGGAGATGGTCATGATCCTGGCGTCGTGACTCCGGCCGGAGTTGCCCGTGTAGATGTCTATGAAGCGGGCCCGGTGGTCCACCACCCCCTGCAGGTGCAGGGAGTAGTATCCGTGCCGGTTCACATACTCCAGGGCCTCCCCCGCGGCCGGGCGCAGGATCTCGATGTGTGTGCCGTCCACGGCTCCGATGCAGTTCGGGAAGCCCCCGGCCGCGAAGCCAGCCATCACAGCGCCCTGGTCCAGGAGCTGGATGGTCCTGTCGAGGAGCACGCCCTCCACAGCCTCGCACACATCCCGCACGATGCAGGCGACCGTGCTGAGCCCCACCCCGAAGTGCTGGGACACGGAGCGGCAGGAGTCGGGCGTTGCGAGGGCCCAGACCCCTATGGCCACCCGCTGGACCATGGGGATGGGCTCCCGCATGGAGGTGTGCTGCCGCTCCAGCCAGGGCGTGAGGAGCTCCGCTAGGCGCAGCAGGGTGGCCTTGCCCATCCGGAAGTGGGACCCCCACTCGGCCTCCCCCCAGTGGGCCTGGGCCCGCTCCCACCAGGCCTGGGGCCGCTCCGTGACCCATAGGCTCCGCGCTATGGGCATAGCCAGCAGCGCTGCCCGGCGGAGGGTCTGCGTTGCCCAGCGGAACCGCCTCGCGGCCCCTCGGAGCGCAGCGGGCCGGGTGAGGCTCCGGCAGGCGGCCAGCCACGCCCCCCAGGCCCGGCGCCGAGCCCTGAGCCGGGCACGGACTCTCCTGCGGGCCTGCTGGCCCCGGAGGCGCACGCCAGCCCGCAGGGCCAGGACATAGCGCAGGCGGACGGCCAGGTGCACCCTCTCGGTCAGGAGGCACAGCTGCTCAGTGTGGTCACGGTGCCACTCAGCCGCGAGCGCGAGGAACATCCAGTTCCCACCTGCCCTATCGCGCTCCATGGTGCTGGGGCCCCGGTGGGGGCTGGGAGCGCTTATGGCGGCCCGGTGCTGGTGGCTCCGCCCGGGGGTCGGCCTCGCGGGCCTGCGCGCGCCCTGTGCCGGTGCGTTCCGGCTGCTCCCGCCCCCAGCACCCCGGGCCCCCTCCCCTCGCTGTTTGTAGCGGGATGGCCTTGAAGGTGCGATTAGGCAGACAGAGAGCTCGCTGTTGTTCTCTGCAGCTGTGCCGGGCCCGCACCCCACGCCTCGCTCTGTTGTGCTACAATGTTGCGGTGCGGGCCCGTGTTCCCTGTCCCGGGGGCCGGGCCGAGCCTCTCCCGGCCCTGGGCAGTCTGTGTGCCCTCCGGGCTCCGTGTCCCATTCCCTGTTGTGCTGGACCATGGCTGGCTGCCCATCCATGGGGCTCCCGCTGTCCGGCCCCCAAGGGGCCCCCCATATCTGGGCCTTCCGCGAGACCATGTCTCTGTGCGACCTGTGGCACACCCCTGCCGTGCAGCTGCTCCTGGCCGGGCCGGGGAGCCGTGCAGGTGCCTACGAGAGCCTGAGCTCCGGGCTCCGTTACTTTGGCCATGTGGTGAGCGCCCGTGATTGCCGGCTGCATGCGGAGGCCCTGGGGCTGGCTCGTTTCCCCGAGGGGCGCATCCCGGAGGTGCTGTGCGCCCATGTGCCCTGGAGCGCCTCGGAGACCGTGTCAGCGCTGGTGGTGTGTGGTCTGGGCGCCTACTCGGAGTGCCTGGCCGAGGGTGGCCCTGCCTTGGCCGTGAGCTACTTCTCCTGTGTTCACGGGGCCCGTGGGTACCAGCGCACCCGTGGGGCGGCGTTCCAGCGGCTTCTGGAGCTGGGGCATCTTCCGTGGCCCCCTTCTGCTGCCTGCTGTGTGCCGGAGCCCTCCGCGGTGGAGATGTCATCCCTGTTGGCGGTGTGGGCGCGTGTGGATGTGCAGCTGGCCCTCACCATGCCCGATCCCTTCGAGGCCTACTACCTGATCGCCCACTACATGTCCTTGCAGGGGTACCGCCGGGGCATGCTGCACTGGCCCCACCTGGTCCACCGGGCGGGCCACCCGGGCCCTCGGGCCAGCGGGGCCCCCGGCAGCGGCCCGTGAGCCCCGCGTCGCTGGCCTGCCCCCCCCGGCGTGGTGCCCCCGTGTGGGCTCCCGCCCCGGCCCGGGGGGGGGCCCTGGTCCCCGCTGGCCGCTCCCGACCTGCGGACCCCACCTCGGTGAGCTCCCGCCCGCCTCGCTGCTTGCTGCTGCCCCTGGCCGTGGTCCTGGGCCCCCTCCATCCCCGTGACTCCGTGGGTGCTGCCTGAGCGTCGCTGGTGCTGCGGAGGAGCACCGCTGGACCCGGCTGCCCTGCCTGTGCCAGCCTTTGACTGTGGGGCCCCCTTCCTCCTCCTCCTGGCGCCCCTCCGCCGGCCTCGCTGTGCTTTGGGGGCCCCCAACGTGCCTTGCTCCGGGGGTCCGCCCCCCCCCCCCGAGACTGCCTCTGTTCCTGTGGGGGCACCTCCTTGGACTGGACTGGACTGGGGTGGTGTGGGGGTGGGGGTTGCTGCTGTCTGTGCCTTGCCCCGTGGTGGTGCCCCCCCCTCCCTGCCGGTGTTCCGGGTGGGGTGTTCCGGGCGCCCCTTCCCCCCTTCCCGGCCTTTCCCTGGTGTGTGTGTGTGTGTGTGTGTGTGTGTGTGTGTGCCCGGGCGTGTGGCCGTGCATTGTGCCCCGCTGCGGGACCGCTGTGTGAGCCGGCTGTCAGCCTGTTCTCGCTCTTCCCCCCTCCCTTCCCGTTTCCCTTGTGTGGGCGTTCCCTTGTGTGCCTTGTGGCTTCGTTTGCCCTCAGGCGGCCATGTCTGTGTCCCGCCCCTGCCCGGTGCCTTGTGGGGGTTTAGCGCCCGCCGGGGGTTCGGCTGCACGTCTGTTGTGCTGCCACGGCCCGCGATGTTGCGGCCCGGTTCCGGCCCGTGGTCCCGTTCCCGGCACGTCTGTTTGGGTTGTTTTCCAACCCACGGGCGTAGTTGCGCTGTTCCCCCCCCCTGGTGGTTCGCTGTGGTGAACCGGCCGCCCATAACGTCTGAAAGTACCCATACTCAGGGTGTAATGTGGAAACAGAGATGGGTGCTTCCTTAAAGGTATTGGCTGTTAATTCCCAGACTCAGAGTGACTCTATATCACCAGAGACTGCCTTCCAGGAAAGGATTATTAGTGAGGTGGTTAACCAACTAAAGAGGGCCCAAGTACAAGCTGTTTATAATTGTTCTAGGGGTCAGGAAAGAGACCCTGGTTTCAGAGTGGGACCCAGGCAGTGTGGGGGTAAAGGCCACTGGAAACAAAACTGTACAAGCTGAAGGAAGGAAACTAGAAGTTGCTGATGTCACAGAGCCACCATCAGCAACTATTAGAAGGGCCCACGCGAGTAGTTTCCCACACACGTTACTATGTGTTGGCAGACATTGGGGGCTGGAAAACCACTATGCTCTTAGATTCAGAATCTGAAATAAGTCTGCTCCAGGCTGTCCATCCTGTGCTGAAAGGGAAGGATGTCTTGTGTGCCTGTTAATTTGGTGACTATTAATCAACAGCCACTGCAGGCAATAGGTGAAATCCAGCTCCAACTGAAGTTGGGACCTCTGCACACAAAATGGACATTTGTTGTGGTGACTAATATTTCTAATGCTGTTGTTTCGGGTGTAGATTTCATCAGAGGGCACCATAAGAACTCCTGAGTATTACCAAAACACATTTGCTTCTAGACAAGATCCAGGTACCCCTCTTAGAAGAAGCTAGTCGATTGTGCAGTCCTACTAAGGTACTGTCAGCCGCCGCGGCCGTTACCCCGTGCGGCGTCCGCCCTCCTCGGCCCCAGGCCCCGCCCCCGGCAGTTCCCCAGCGCCGCAAACCTCGGCGCGACGTTCGGGGCCGCAGGCACAGGCGGAAGCCTACCCCGACGCTGCAGTTCCCGCCCCCGGCAGCCCGTTGCCAAGGGCTACACCTTTTCGGCGTCCAGAGACGCCGACAGCAACAAAGGCCACGCCCGACGAGGCAGGGCCCCGCCCACCGCTGCGCCGCTCAGCACGCTTGCGGGGGCGTGCGGAGGGCGGGGCTGCTCCTATTTAAACCGGCTGTTGCAGTAGCTCTGAGCCGGTGAACAGAGCTCAGCCTGGATGTACTAGCCCCCTCCCTGCTGCCTGAAAGCTAAGTCTTACGAGTGTTTCCTTGGTGTTATTGTTTTCCTTGTTGCCCCCTTGTCTCCTCCCTTGTAGTGTGTACCTCGTGATTGTGTCAGTAGCTAAAATATTTGTGTTGATTGAAGACCCTACCCCTGTCTCCCTCTGAGAGAGTGTGCAGAGTGAAGGGGCCTGCGGGTCTGGCGTTTCTGCCCCTCCCTGGGCCCTTCCC
>QEPC01002020.1:3308681-3320146 GCA_003113815.1 Sphenodon punctatus
TCCAGGCATGGAGGGCTGTCATTCCACTGCATCCAGAAGCTGCCACTCTAGTCCCAGGACCCACCATCAGGGTTCTGGGGCCTACATTCCAGGCACGGAGGGTTGTCCATCCACTGTATCCAGAAGCTGCCACTCTAGTCCCAGGACCCAACATCAGGGTTCTGGAGCCATTGTTCCAGTCAAGGGGCTGTCATTCCACTGCATGTAGAAGCAGCTATTCCAGTCCCAAGAACCATCATTAACTTCTCGAGTTCCTCTAGTATAAAAGGCATCAGCTGCACCTCCACATTTCCACCAAGCCATTTCTAGGGATATGAGACAAGTCCATGCGGGGATGGAATGCAGGGTGACATGGCAAGAATGAGAAGCAGCGTGATGAACCCTTTTTAGGAGGTAGCAACTTGCTGCTCGTGCCCAAGCAACTTCCCACCACCATGGCATGCCTGTCCTGATGACCTCAAACTCCTCTCTAGGCTAAGAACCACTCTCCCTTTCAGAGTGATAGTTCCAGCCAACCCTTTCTAGGGATAAGACAAGTCTCTGTGGGGATGGAACGCAGGGTGACATGGTGAGAATGATGAGTGCCAGCGCAAAGAACCTTTTTCTACAAGGTAGCAACCTGCTGCTTGTGGAGAAAGAGAAAGTATCTTCGCTGCTAGGAGAGAGACAGACACACTCCCACCCATGCTGTCACCTGCAGTACATGACCAGAGGGAGAGCAGCTCCTCGCCGCTAGAATGAGAGAGATGGGGGTTGAGGGGGAGAGGTGCATCCAGCTCAAGTTGCCACCTGCCAGAACCAGCGAGAGATCTCATCGGTGCTCATGCTCAACGCCCACGTCCAGCAGCAAACCTACCAGAATGAGACGGAAATAACACACAACGTAATTATGTGCCCCTGCCTGTGTGCCCCCCTGTAGCATCTGTTCCTCCCTGCACCACCTATTGCAAAGATTGAATGAAGTGTGCCCAACCAAGCACTAATTCTAGGAACATCATCCAATTCCCATTGGCTGTCATTCCACTGTACCTGAAGCAGTCATGCCAGTCCTAGGAACCATCATCAAGATTCTGGGACTATCATGCCAGTCACAGGGGGCTGTCATTCCATTCCACTGCATCCAGAAGCAGTCACTCCAGTCCCAAGAACCATCATCTGGGTGCTACTGCTGTTTGAGCCTGACTGGCCAGTGGCCACCAGCGCCCAGTGGCCACCGGTGCCTGCCGGCCCTCCCCCCTGCCAGCCTACTTCTCTGCTGATGCCCGCTGGAGCTGCTGAAAGAGCCCCTCTGCCCACCAACACCTGCTGCCTACTGCCAAAGAGCCTCTCTCTCTCTCTGGGTGATTTCAGATGAGACGGGGCGGCATTCGTCCCATCCCAGAATCACCCAGATGATTCCCCACCAGGATCACTCTGGCACATCCAACAGACATGCCAGCTGATCCCGGCGGGGAATCGGGCAGGGGGCGGGGCCATGCGGCCCAACGCGTGACCACACGGCCCCGCCCTCCCCGCTCCCCCGCTGCCCGCCCTCTGGGGAGGTGAGTGGGCGCCGTGGCCATTGCGGCCACAGCATCCACCCGATTTGACCACGCCCTGGAATCCCACTGGGGATTCCGGACCGTGGTCGCCGGCCAGACGTTACTTTTTGTTGGTTCCTGATGGGAATCTCTTTGACCACGCTTTTGGGGATTGTCCAGCGGGGAGCCCCGGAAGCGTAGTTGAAATTGACCCCATGTGGGAATTGACCATGGTGAACATCTGGCTGCCTCCTAACAGATGTTCAGGTCTCTTTTGCCCCATGTGGGTATTGACCGTGGTTCACTGTGATCTCGTCACGTCTGAAAATACCCTCTCTCTCTGGCACCCCTCACAGAAAATATGATATCTCTGGCTGGCTTTACCTGGGGGGCTGTCTGCAAGTCTGTCCCCCCCCCCCCACGGGCAATCTTTCTACGAGCTGAACACACCTCTCCACTCAAGGCGTTCAAAGGGACCAACCAACAAATGTAACCAAGTATTGTATATCACAACTCGGCTTCCCTAGGGTTGCCCCCATGCGGGAATCTCTCTGTGAGAGCGGGCAGTACACCTGCCAATGCCTGCTTATGCCTCTGCCAGACTGCCACAGCCTCTCCCTCTCTGGCACACCCAGACAGATACAAGCCCTGCCCCTCCTGGGGGGCTGTCTGCAACTTGAGACCCTGCTGGCAGTGGGCACATCTGGGGGCTAATACGCTACATGTGCTGCTACTGTCCAGTAGGGATCTGACAAGCTGTATATACAATGAGATTCTGCCAGAAGAAGCACAGAGGAATAAAAGATTGGAAAGGTCAAATTCAGCTGGTAACAAATATAACTTTTATAAAAACTTTTTAAAAAACATTTTAACTTTTGAAAAACTATTTAAAAAACAAACATTAACAATAGAAAAAGACATAGAAAAATAACCTAAGTGTCTGTGGGCCTGTCCCCCGGAACGTGGGGAAAAGAGGACAATGGTGCATGGGACCGAGGTGCGGGCACATCGTCCACCTCTGTCCCCATGTGGCCTCAACATCCAGGGCCCCAGGGACTGGCGGAATGATTCAAGGGGGTCCTTTTCAGTCTTCAGGTACTCCTTATACACCTCGGTCTGGTGTTCCCTGATTTGGAGCTTCTCAAATTGCTCCACCAGCCTGTCCTCAAGATTTCGGGTGTGGGCCTTGAAGCCCGACATAAATTTTTTGGTGGGCCTCTGAAGTGAAGCCCGAAATGCCCTTGACTCGGGGGTCTCCTCTTGCCGGGGGACTGGAGAATCCTCGGAGGAGCTGGAGGGCGGGGGGGGAAGGACTGGCACGGCGCCTCTTTTGACGTGCTTTCCTCCCTTCCTCTGCCTGGTGTTCCTCCCTGCTCCTGACAGTCCGAAACGTATCCCACATCACCTCAGTGAGATGGATGGTCTCCACATAGGCAATCAGCCCCAACATGGTCCCCTGCGTCTTGATTTTTTTGTCGCAGATCTTAAGAACATTAAAAGATAGGAACATAAGAAGTGCCATACTGTGTCAAACCAGTGGTCTATCAAGCCCTGCCTGCATTCTATCTCCACAAGTGGGTGGCTGGCCAATCTCTCTCTCTGCAGGGGACTTCCTACCGGGTCATAGGGCAATCCATTCCCTGTTGTTCCAGCTTCTGTGCCTTACCTTACATTCTGAAAATCCTCCTTTTGAGGTATGGAAATATTTCCATACCGTGGACCTTGTTGGCCTGGTTTGGTCCCGAGACATCCACCTTGATGGGCCTGGAGCAGCGGCGTCCTCATCACCACCCTCTCTGAAACAGGAACACGTAATCCCCTACATAATATCATGCATTCATGGTGATGCCTCTAGTCCTTCTCAGACCAATACCCATTCTCCCACATCAAGTGGATGGATGGGTGCTGCAGTGCTGCCTCCTCGCCTCTTTCCCTTTCTCCCACGTACACCACCACCACCTGTGGTGCTGTAGTGTCTGCAGGTTGAGACTCTGACTGCTGCTGCAGGAGCCCCCCCCCGGCAGACCCAGAAATAAGACATGTGCAAATCCTGCCCTTCTTGGGGTGCTAGTGTTGACAAGTTGGCATGTGTCTGGGTGGCACGTGTCTGGGTGAGTGCTGTGGCTCATGCCTGACTGCTGGAGAGCCACACACACACACCCCTCATAAATGGTAATGGTGTGGGAATTTTTTTTAATTTATTTTTTATTTATTTTTTTAAATTTTCTTTTATTTTATATAACGTTGTAAACAAATTCAAACATTCAACTGTGGCTATACCATTGTAAACATTAAACTGTGGTTACAAAACGTTTTTCCTTGGTAGTGTTTCTTTGGGTTCAGGTGGGCCTTTTACTTATACATAATAATCAAATAAATATGTTCTTTGATCTTCAGGTAGATCTGATTTTGTCATTACGCAAACACAGGGGAACCATTTTGCAGCAAAAGATTCTTTTTTGTCCATTAAATTCGCTGCTATTTTTTCCATAGTCAGGTGGTACCACAATCTATTCATCCATTCCCCAGTCGACAATTCTTTAGTGTCTTTCCAATGTAGGGCGATGACCTTCTTTGCAGCCTGGAGAAACACCGAGCAAGATTCCCGTTGTTTTTGTAATATCTCAACTGCTGGAAATAAACCCAACAGAGCTACCTCCGGTTTAAACGGTATGATCAATTTCGTCATCTCTTCCATTTTTTCCCATACCCCTCTCCATAGGGGTTGTACCCGGTCACAATCCCACCAACAATGTCTTTGCGTTCCCTGCTCTCCGCATCCCCTCCAACATAAACCTCTTTCCCCTCCCTCTTCCATATGTCTGAGTTGCATAGGGGTCAAGTAAAATCTCATTACTAGTTTAATTTGGCATTCTTTGATTTCCAGTGAGTGGGCGTTATTATGCATGTAATCTATTATTTCTAATTCTTCCTTTTCTGCAATCTCTATTCCTAACTCCTCTTTCCATTTCTGTATGTAACCTATCTGTTTGGGATACCATATTTCTTTTAAAGTTCTATATATGCGTGATAATTTTCCTTTGTTATTAGTATGTTCAAACAATACCTTTTCTATTTTGTTGGGGTCTCTAGTATATTGTTCTTTTTTGTCTTTACTATTTATTGCATGCTTAAGTTGCATGTATTCAAATGGGTTTATTCGTATTTTAATTATTTTTTCCATGTCCTCTTTACTAATTATTTCTTTGTCTTTAATTATATGACTAATTTTTCCTAATCCTTTCTCCTTTAATTTTTTCCTCAGTTTCTGAGCCTGTTGTTGTGTTTGGAGGCACAATAAGTCTATCGGTGAGTATGGGAAATGGTTTTGATTAATTTTGATTTTTTAAATTATATTTTGCCATGTCATCCATGTGCCCCAGGCAAAGGGATGATCCTTCCATATTTTTTTGTTTGGTGTGCCCTCGTCTGTTATTATATTTTTCAGACTGTGTGTGGCTAAAATGTGTTGTTCTATTTCTACCCATTTAATATCTTTTGGTTGGTAATACCAGTTATTTAATGTTCCCAATATTGCAGCCTTGTGATAAAGGCGCAGGTCAGGGAGATTTATACCTCCTTTTTCTTTAGGTCTCATTAATGTTTGCTTATTTACTCTTGGTTTATTTCCTTTCCAAATTATTTCTTTCATTAATTTGTCACATTCTGTAAAAAATTGGTTTGGTAATTGAATGGGTAATGCTAACATTTTATACAAGATTTTAGGTAGTAATATCATTTTAAATAAATTTACTCTTCCCAACCAGGAGCAAGGTAAATCTTTCCAATCTGTTGCTTCTTTGCTAAGTTGTTGGGGGAGTTTTGCAAAATTTTCTTTGTAAATTTGGTTTAATTGTTTTGGTAACTTTACTCCTAGGTATTGTACTGCTTTCTCTTCCTCCGGATAAGGGAGGATTGCTTTGATGTCTTGTCTTTGTCTTTCCGTTTGTCCATATATCAATGCGTATGATTTCCTTTCATTAATTTTATACCCTGAGATGTCTCCAAATTCCTGTATCAATTTTAGTAAGGGTGGGGTAGAGGTTACTGGATCTCCTATAAATAATACAGTGTCATCTGCAAACATTGTTATTTTATGTTCTGTTTTATCAATGCGTATTCCTTTGATTTCTGTTTCCTGTCTGATTGCAATTGCTAAAACTTCCAATGTTAAATTAAACAATAAGGGTGATAGGGGGCATCCCTGTCTAGTTCCTCTGGCTAATTTAAATGATTTCGAGTGTCCATTATTTATTATAAGTTTAGATACTGGGTCCTTATAAATTGCTTTAATCCAATTAAGGAATGGTCCTTCAAATCCCATTTTGCTCAGTATTTGTTCCAGGCACTTTATCTCAGTCCTATCAAAGGCCTTCTCCGCATCCAGCATTATAATTGCTGCTTTTTCCTTTGTCTTGTGAAGGTGGTGCATTATATTAGTTACTCTGCGGATATTGTCTGATCCTTGTCTTGTAGGTATAAAACCTACTTGGTCGGGATCTATCAAATCCTTTATTATTGCTGTTAACCTGTTTGCTAATGCTTTTGAAAAAATTTTGAAGTCTACATTCAATAATGATATAGGGCGGTAGTTTTCGCATTTGTCACTAGGTCTTCCTGTTTTGGGGATCAGGGTGATATTTGCTTCGTAGAATGATTGGGGTAATTTTCCTGTTTTTAAAATTTCATTATATGTGTTAACTAGGTATGGACTCACTAATGCTGCTGTTTTTTTATAGAACTCTGATGGTAATCCATCAGGTCCTGCTGCTTTGTTATTTGTTAAGTTTTTAATTATTTCTACAATTTCTTTTGTTTGGAGAGGGCTATTTAAGTATTTAATTTGATCTGAGTTTAATTTGGGTAATTTGTATTTATTCAAAAATTCTGTTATCTTTTTAGGTTCTGGATTTGATGAGGAGTACAACGTCTGATAGTAATTGAAGAATTCCTGTCTGATTTCCTCATCCTTGGTTATCCTGATTTTGTCTGCTGTCTGTAATGAAATTATGTGTGACTTTTTGTTTTGCCTTTTAACTAATCGTGCCAGTGTTTTTCCTGGCTTATTACTGTATGCAAAATAAAATCCTTTAATTTGTTTCAGTTGTGCAGTGGTTTTTTCTATTTCTTTTAGGTTAATTTGTTCTCTAATTTCTGTGATTTTCTTTGCTCTTTGTTTTGTGGGGTTAATTTTATTAATTGCTTCTACTGCTTTTAGTTCTCGTTGTAATTCCTTCAAATATTCCCTATTTTGTTTGCATAGTTTTGATTTTATGGCTATCATTTTCCCCCTGATTACTACTTTTGCAGCTTCCCATAGAATGGCTTGTGTGTCTACACTTCCTTCATTAAGTTCAAAGTACTCTTTCAGGGCTTTTTGGGTTTGTTCTAAAAAAAAATTATTTTTCAACCAGCCCCTGGATAATTGCCAATTACTGTTTTGCGAGGTTTTTGATCTTTCTGCCCATTGTATTTCTGTAACTACTGAGTCATGGTCTGAAATGACATTAGTTTTAATAAAACATTTCTTACATTTTTGTATTTCTGTTGTACACATGAGGGCATAATCGATTCTCGTGTAAGTATTGTGTGCGGGTGAGTAAAAAGTGTAATCTCTTTCTGTTTGATTTAAATGTCTCCATACATCTATCAAATTATTTATTTTCAGTAAGCTTTCTAAATTAAGTTGCCATTTCCCAGGAAGTTTGTTTTTAGAGTGATCTTTACTTGACCAGCTCGCATTCAGGTCTCCTTGCATTATTAATATACCCTTTCTGTATTGTTCTATCAGGGGGAGAATCCCTCTGATAAATTCATATGTACCCTCATTCGGTGCATATATATTAACCATTGTTGTAGTTTTGCCCTCTAATTCTCCCACTACGATGAGCAGTCTGCCTTCTTCCTCTCTGTATATTTTTTCCAAGTTAAATGTTTTGTTAGCCTTTATCCCAATTAAGACCCCTGCCTTTTTCTTCTGTGGGTTGCATGCGTGAAATATTTCCCCAAAATATTTGTTTTTGAATCTCTTGCTATCCTTATCTCTAAAGTGTGTCTCCTGTAGGAAACATACATCTGCCCCAATTTCTTTGATCTCTTGTGCTATTCTTTTTCTTTTTATGACTTCATTTAGTCCCTTTACATTAAGGGACATTGTTTTAATATCTTCTACCATATCTGTCTGTTATGTTTTTCCTTTATGAACACTTTTTCCTTCTTTTTCTGTTGCCTTGCCCAACCTTCCTGAACCATTTCCTTTTTAAACCAACTATTTACATTATCAACTTTATTAACCTTCTTCTCCTGGGGAGGAACTGTATCATTATATTTTTTCAGTGTGAGGCTCATTGCCTTTTACTTAACCTCTCAGCTCCCTCCTCCACCTTCTCCGCCTTTTTCCTTGGGCCTATTTGCCCTTCCCTTAATAATTGTTATTGTTTATCAGCCTCTTATTCTATATTTCTTATCTTAAACCTTCTATTTATACCAACCTATCTATTTCAGTTATTATGAATAAACATAGATCTAATATTCATGTTATTCCCTTTTCCTGTTGTTCTCATATTTACATACATTTATATCATGCAAACATATACCTAACATTTCTGTTTTTCCCTCTTCGTGTGGTTCACATAAGTATAAACCTCATTTTTATATTAATCACTCTTTTCTGTTTCACATAAATTTTTTAAGCTTATTATTGTATATCAGCCTCTTATTCTATGTTTCTTATCTTAAACCTTCTATTTGTACCAACCTATCTATTTCAGCTATTATGAATATTGTTTTTAAACATAAACATCATATTCAGTAACATTTACTTAAACAACATATTCAGAGACAATTTCTTAACTCAGGTGTTTTCTTCCTGTTCTCTTGCTTGTTTGTACAGGAATCCTTCTAGTTCGTTAGGTTCTAGAAATATTTTTCTTTTCCCATTCCAAAGGATGGTCATCCTTGCTGGAAACCATAATTGTGGTTTTAAGTCTTTTTGGTTTAGTTCAGTGAAATATTTGGCCCACCTCCTTCTTTTATTCATAGTTTCTCCTGCGTAATCTGGGAAGAATTTGATTTTTCTTCCCTGGTATTCCAGGGATTTATTTCCCCTGGCCAGTCTCAAAATTTTTTCTTTTTGTTGGTAGTCCATAAATTTCATGATTATGGCTCTCGGGGGTTCCTCATCGCTGGGCTTGGGTCTGTTGGCTCTATGAGCTCTTTCTATGTTTGGTTTGTGCAGGTTGGGCTCTCCTGGGAAGGTGGATTCTAGCACTTTCCATATCAAGGATATTGTGTCTCTTCCTTCCCAATTTTCGGGGATGCCCACCAGCCTTAAATTAGACCTCCTCGCCCTGTTCTCCTGATCCTCGCATCTGGTCTCTAAGGTTTTTATTAAGTCCATCATCTTACTTTGCTGGTCCTGGGTTTTTAGTGTGTTGTCCTCCAGTGTTGAAATCCTAGTCTCAGCTGCATTTACTTTTTTGGTCAGGGCTTCAGTCTTTTTCTTATTTTGTATGTCTGATTGCTGCAGCTTGATTATTTCAGCCATCTGACTCTCCCTTGCAGCCTCTGCAGCAGCCATGCCTGCTTTTATTTCAGAGAGGATGGCAAAAATCCTGTCCTCTCTTTCTGTCTCTGAGCCTCTGTCTTCTGCACGTGGCTCTTCCCCTGCTGAAAAAGCTGCGGAGGCCATTTTGGCTCCATTTTCAGCTCTCTGAGGGGGGAGGGGGGCCGTTTTTGTTTGAAACAGTTTATCATTTCTGGCAGACCCAGGTTTATTTTCCTGAGCCCCCTTTGATTTCCCCATCCTCCCGTACCTTTTGAGTTGTTTTGGGGTTGGTTTTCTTCTTTTTTAGAGGCTTTTTCTCAGCGTGAGGAGAGGAGCCCAGGGAAGTGCGACTATGCTCTTTCGCACATGTGCAGTTCCTCGTGTGGGAAAATTTGATCCGAAAACATAAAATAAACACTCAGAAAGATTGTGGTCTCACTGGCAATGGGGATCACAGATATTTTGCCCACTGCCACTGTAGAATTGGAGTGACAAGGTGCAAAAGGACCAATCCAAGTGGCTGTCCTCCCAAGGAAAGCACAAAATGAAATCTTGGTGGGGAACGATATAACCACATGGCTGCAGAAACACAGGGAGCTAAAGAGCAACCCGGTAAGGGAGGGGGAGGGACAACAAGACTCAGTTGCACCTCTACCCCTAAACCATGGGGAGACACAGAACAACCCTAGTGGAGGGGAAGGGTTACAGGAAGGCTTTACAGGTCCTGTACCCCGCCTGGTGAACTCCACTCAGGGACAGGAAAACCCCACACAGGAGTCCCCAAACCAGTCAGAAGGCAGGGGAGGACAAGGCTCGGGGAGTGAACTGCCCGTCTTTGTCTCACATGGGGAAATGCCCGAAGTGAAGCAGATGGGTCAACCTGATTCTGAAGCCCAGGACTTGACAACCCACCTTACACAGGGGGACCCAGTCCTGCAGAATCAAACACAGTAACCACCGCAGGGGGAGAGTCAGAGGATGAAAATGCTCCTATTCAAACCAAGGGGTTGCACAAGGACCCAGAGGCTTGCTGTCCTACCTTAAGAGAAGGTGGAAAGTGGCTAACTGAACCCAAGGAGTTACAGGCAAGTTGGGAGGTGGAGGATTCTACCTCAGGAGGTGGCGGGAAGGTACAGGAAACTTTTCCCGGGATGGAGGGGGGAATGAGGGATATCTCTTCCCCAGGGATAGAAATGCAACACCCTGTAATCCTACCGAGCCAGGGGCAACAGTCTAAGAGTGAACTGTGCACCTCTGTCTTACCTAAGCAGGAACAGGGAAAAATCACTGAAGCAGAAACTGGAACTGAGGAAACGGTTAACAGAGTCCAGACTCAAAGCGCTGCACTCAACAACCTAAGTCCTCCATAGGTTGGTGTGGGAAGATCTGAAGGGATAATTGCAGGTTCTCACACCCCGGTCACAAAGTCAGACTCCCCAAAAGGAGAAAGGCGTGGTTATACAGACCCAGGGGATCCTGGGGGGACAAGCAGAGGTTGGGGGAAGGGCATAGAAAAAACTGCTCACAATAGCCCCTCCACAGAAACAATCTCTGACTGGGCTACTGACTGGAATGCGAAGCCATCAAGCCACAGCATCACAGCCAAGGTGGAAATAAGAATGCCACATGGCAACACTGGGAACAACAACATTGATCCTGGTGAAAAGTGTTTGGACATGCCGAGTCACACAGACAACAAAGGACTGGTGCACAGTAGTGTAAAAATTACTCCACACTTCCTCTGTTGTTTCCTAATAATACTTCTGATGGGCACAGACACGCGGCCAGTGGGGAACAGGCTGCCAGATAGTCTGCAAAGATGGCCAAGCTTTGTGACTGGGGAACAAGGGTTGTTAACATGGTGTTCCAACCCATTTGTGTCAGTCTTAGGCAAACACTTACTGAGGTACCATTCACACGATTACTCCACTACAACATGGTGGAAAACACAGGAACACGATAGTCCGACACAGCTGACAGATGGTTTGAAAAACCAAGGGTCTAAGTTTCATGCTACCACATGGAAAGGTACGGAGGGGGCAGACCCCTACACACCCCCAAAGGACACGCCAGACACCAGCCTCAGCATGTTACGAGACGCTGACGTGTCTCTTCACGATGCTATCTTACAGGGGGGGCTGTCACGGAGAAACATGGGGTCACACATGTGTAACATGGGACTACATGATTGGTAAATGTGTGGTGTCAAGGGTTTCACATGTATGTAATGTTACTATACATGTACACTATGTAATGTCAAAGGTTCCACATATTTGTAATGTTAACTCTGAGAACGGTAGAACTCAAATTACAGCTCAGGTTGGGCCTCTCACACGTCACCAGGCTACACAGGATACAAACAGATACCAACGTGTATTGGGGCCAGACGGATGGCCAGG
>QEPC01002020.1:3320246-3332987 GCA_003113815.1 Sphenodon punctatus
CACACACACACACACACACACACACACACACACACACACACACACACACACACTGCCGTTTCAGGTTTTTGGTCTTGTGAAATCACAAGACGAAACGATATCGATAGTGATAACGAAAATAAAATCTTTGTTTGAAATTAGTATAGGTATCGATAACGACTAACAAATATTACATTGTCGTTATAATGATAACACGACACATTTTGATAACAATAACAATAATGAAAACAAAAACGACATGGGGCTCTGGTGCATATCCCTAGTTTGTAGTCACTGCATATAACACCAGCCGTCACTCAACTATCCAGTACTCTCGGTATGAGATTGTTTTTGGACTCCGCAAACCCACACTTCCTTGTCATTTGGTGGTCAGACAGAAGGAATTGACAAGGTTTGCACCACCTCAAAAGGTGGGTAAGGTAACAGAGTCGTATATCATGAGCCTAAGCACAGCATTCCAGGAAGTAGAGAAAAAGATGAGATGAAAACAAGCATGCCAGGTGCAAGAGGCCAAGAAAAGGGAACAGTATGTGCCCATCCAAGAAGGAGAGAAAGTGTGGCTATTCAACTGGAAAAAGTAGCCTGGGGGGGGGGGGGAATAATCACAAACTGGCATTCTTTTGGAGGGGTCCTTATATAGTAATTAAGTAACTTATCTTTTACTGATCCAAAAAGGCCCAGCTCACCCTTTTGTAGTCCATTGTGAACTTGTGCACAGGTTCATTGAAAGAAAAGGAGAGGCAAGTGATGAGGATGCTCAGTAATTCACCTACATGTAGACAGGAGAGGTTGGGGATGAACTCCAGACTGCTTCTGAGGCTCCTAGTGGGGAACTTGTAGCGGAAGAATATTTACCAGGAAATTATAAGGACCACCAAGAATTACCAAGAGCAACAGCTGTTCTGCCCTCAACAGATAATTGTGAAATACAGGACGCAGACACAGTGTGCACAAACAATGAAAGTCCCCCAACAACTGATGCATCAGTAAATGAAGGCAAGACCTGAGTAGGCAGAAGAACATGGAAACCTGTATGGATGGCAGATTACCTGGACTCCTAAATAACTGTTATTGTTGAATTCTTTAATTAATTGGGGGGGAGGGGGGGGGAGTTGTAATGATAGAAACCACCTCCACCAGTACGTGGTGCTATACCATGCAGTGTTAAACTATCCTGCTACACTTAGAATAACCTCTTAACTGAGGGAACAATAAACTCAGCCATGTTGGATGTGTGCTGATAGTGTAGTGTATTCTGTTTAATAAAGTTCTGTTACTACCAGTCAGTATTACAGTATTTGGGTTCCAAGTGAACCTGAAAAACATAGTATCCAAGATCTCTAACTGGCCCCCAAACTGCCACACATATCCAGTGCAGATATCCAGATCACAACCAGGCTACTCTGACTCTCAGCGTAGCTGCCTGCTTGGGGAGCCCATAGTGAGCCCTCCCCACCTGTAGAGGCCACTGTGTGGTGGCTATACCACACCTTTAAAAGAGGACACTTATGAAAAATACATGTTGCAGGGCTGCATTGGTTCTAGTTCAGCCCTGCACCATGTATTTTTCATAAGCGTCCTGTTTTAAAGGAGCGGTATGGCCACCTTCAAGGCAATGCAAGAGAGGAGAAGGGCAAGGCACCCACACACCCCAGTCACCACACGTTGTCAGCAGCTTTAGTATTCCCTCAGGGTCTTATATTGGCTATTGGGCAGAAGCCCAGCCGAAGATCATCGCAGGGAAGCGGCCGGCTACAGTACAATGCCCTTCTGCCACGTACCACACAAGCACTTGCACACTCACACTAAAGGGAGGTGGGGAGTGAATCGGATGTGGGGGGAGAAAGGGAACAGAACCCAAGGGAAGGGGAATTAAGGGGAGGATAAAAGCTAAACACACAGGCTTGAGGGACTAGGTAGAGGGAGGCAAGGGAAGCTCAGTTGAACACCAACGAACAACCAGCAATCTTACCTGTCACAACACTCACGTGCACACACCTGCACACACACACTCTCCAAGACTATAAGGACAATTGAACTATCCCAATTCTCCAAGAATCACACAAGGCCAGCCTCACAGGCACAATGCTCTGATCACCGGCAGCGTCCATAGGACTGGCCCTCCCTTATATCTGCTGTGAACACTCACACAGGTGCTCTGAGCACTGGTGCGGGACTGGCTGCAGGGCCGGCCTTACCGAGGGGCAGTTTGGGAGAGCTGCCCCGGGCCCTGCTCCTTGGGGGCCCCAGATCCCGGCCACTGCGCCCAGCCTCTGACAGGGAGTGAGAGGCAGAGGCCCTACCTCTCCCTCACTCCCTGACCCCCCTCCACTGCCTGTCTTGGCCAGGGAGTGAGGGAGAAGCAAAGGCCCCACCTCTTCCTCACTTCCTGACCCGTAGCAACTTTACGGTGACATTGGGTGCAGACGGCGGCAAATTCAAGTTGCTGCGGTGCCCAGCACAACCTGGGAGCTGGCCTGGTGCAGGGCCCAGGCCAGAGGTAGCGGAGTTGTGGTCGGCAGCAGTAGCAGATGGGTTAAATGTCCCGGAAAATGGCTGGACTTGGAGATGGGTGGAGGGGAGTGTCCCCTCTGCCCATCCTCAAGCCCAGGCCCGGGAAACGGCCCCAGACCGAGCCAGGGAGCGCTCCTAAGCCCACCAGCCACTTTGCCACTGGTGGCAGAAGGGCTCCACATTTCTCCCCCACCCTGGGCCCCGCAATCCCTAAGGCCGGCCCTGGCGGACTGTGGCACAGTGCTCCCAGCTGAGTGCCAACGTCAGTGCTGCGGGCATGGGGGCAGAGTCGGCAGCCCCGCATCAACGCACCCATTCTCCTCAACACCAGCCAGGGCCCACTGCTCCCTGACTGTGCCGTCAGTGTCTGCTGCCGTGGCAACAGGAGCCCAGGGCAGGGCGGCTCTCCGGGGAACCAGCGGAACCCCCAAAGATCCTCCCCACCTGCCCAGAGGAGCACCGTGATCAGGGTCCCTCCTCTGCCCGCGGCCATGGAGACCCCTGACACCACCATAGGCCACCGCTGTCTCAGAACTGTCATCTCCAGTACTGCAGTCAGCCCCAGCCCAGTGGTGACCAGCTGAACCAGAGAGACCCAAGCTCACTGCCCAATAAGCGACACCCTTGAGCCCGTCATGTGTCCCCTTCCCTAAGCCAGCAACTTCCCCTGAATCTAGTCCCATGCCCCATTCTCCAAATCAGCGACTCCTTACCTAAACTAGCAACCCTCCTGTAGCTGGGGGTCTCCCAGGGCCACATGGGACCTCACTCTGGAGAATTAGCTCACCTCTCTGCTACACCTTTTCAGCCCAAGCCTCAGCTAAAAACCCCTCCTGAGACAGGGGGGTACCCTCTTTTAGGACACAACACACAGTCCAGAGGGTATTAGTCCACAGTCCTTTGTTTGACTATGTCCAATGTACCTGGGGCTGCCAGCTCAATCGCCTCCACCCTGCAGGCCCAGGTTAGTCTCTCCGGGCTCAGGAGCAACACAGACCATCAACCCCCAAAGTCCATCCAGCTAGGCCTCTAAGCCCCCAGACTCTGACCAAGCCTTCCCCAGGCAAGAGGTCCCTCCTGGGCACAGCCTCTCCCACTTGCCTGGGTCCCTGTGGTTCTTCAAACATCAGTACCTTGGAGAGCATAGAGCAGGACAGCTTCTTCAGGGAGATGTTGCTCCTCCAGTTCCCTAGCAGAAACCCTTTCTTCGCTGCCTTGTCTCTCCTTTTATAAAGGCAGAGTGGGCATGGCCAGGCTTCCTCTACTTAGCCTTAAAGGGCCAGTAACCCACCCACCCTGTCCCAGGGTTTCTCAGCCTGTTTGCCTCACAGGCTGGTCTCAAGCTATGGGATGGCTCTGCCAAGCCCCTGGGCATGCTCAGACCTCTGTCAGGCCCCCTGAGCCCCCTTCATAAAGTGTCAGCAGCAGCCCCACAGGACTGCTCCCTGCTACACTCCCTCTAAGCCAGATTCATGCTGCTATCTCCCCAAGCTAACAACCTCCCTACCAAGCCAGCCATATTCTCCATCCTCCTCCAAATCAGTGTCCCCCTTTTAAAACTGGTAACAGACTTGGGAGCAGTTTTAACCACATTTTCCCTTCCTTATAGGTCTGTCAAACTGGCAGAGCCTCACTGCACTTCTGTGCCAAAATAACCCATGTTCAGGGACCCATGTTTGCTGTTTTCCACATTGGTGGTAATGGGGGAAATGCATAAAATATAGGGAAAGATACAAAATATAAATAAAACCAAATACTAAAACCAGATACAAATACTTGACTCTGGGCGCAGTCCTATTAGCCAGCTAGAAGCAGGGGAGCTGAGCCTATAAATCCTTACAGGGCCAGTTCACCATGCTACACAACTTTTTGTTTTTATTGTACTAATGTATAAGGGCCTAGCCTGAGTCATGGGCAGAGTCAGAGAACTGGGCTCAAAGTGGAGTCAGGACAAGGCAAGATCAGGTTCAAACACAGGGAGAAAGAAGCAGGTCCAAAGAGTCCAGGAACAGTATACAAGCAACAGGCAGGAAGAGACATTCATCTGCCCAACTTCCTGCTTCCTCTGGGCAGTCTTTTATACTAGCAGCAGCCAATCCCTTCTGCAGGGAGGACTGGCTTAGTTTCTGCATGAAGCTGGCCATAGCACCCAAAACGAAATCATCTGTTTGAAGAGGCCAGTGGAGTTCTTGTAAAGCAGGAGTGGAGAATCTTTTCCATCCCGTGGGTCCAAATGAGTACAATTTCCATGGGCTGGATAGGAGCTGAAGGCAGGAGCACATAAAGGGTGTGCTCAGGGTAGGGTAGGGTCCAGATCAGACATGGCCAAGAGGTAGATTGTGACTTTCTGGCTGGGTTGCAAATCTTCCCAATGTGACCTCAATGCAAACTAGTGCTGTGCATAATCTGTTGCTGACGTGGAGGCTAAAATAATGGGATTGATTCCCCACTATGTTATTCTAGTTCTGCACTGGTCTAGCTAATTTGATGTCAGTGGCATTCCACCTGTGCAAAACAGGATGGTGGAATCTCTGGCAAATCACAACCAGCAGCTATGACTGTGGTGTGTGAGCTCTTTTCTATGGTGCATTAACTCAGGAAACTGTTTCTGGAGGATGCTATGAAAGTCACCTCTGTTGATTTATTTCACAGGCAAGCAGAGTGGATTGATTTAAACAATTGATTTTTAAAATTACAGTATGGTTTAACTCAGCTAGGAAAATCTTTGATTTAAATAATCAATGTTAATCATGTTTTACATGTATACTTTTTAGTTATTTGCCTGTGAAAGATGCATTCTCATTGTTTGATATAACTATTTAGACTTGTTGGTCTGACAATTTACAACTAAAACATCTTTATGCTAGATTTGGTTCACCTTTTAGCTAGCCAAGAGGACAGACTATGGTTTTGCATGTTACCTGTGAGATACACATCCATCTGCTCATGGGACAAGGTTTTTTAGGGGATTTTCATATATTTTTATGTAGTTCTATTTTTATGCGTTTTCTATGGCCCTTTTAACACGAGACGGACCCACGCATGCACACGCAGATTCGCTGCGTGTGCATGAGTGGGTGCCAGCCCAGCCGTGTGATCACTGTGGTGGGTGGGCGGGCGGGCATGCAGGCATACTCCCATGACCCATCTCCACCCATTGCCCATGCACGGAGCAACCAGCAAAAAGGCAGGTTGCTCTGTGCATGTAGATGGGTGGATGTGGGTGTGCGCCCATCTGCACCCTCCCCCATTTCATCGCCCCTGCAGTGGTGCTCCACCTACCACATACCAATTCCCCCTGCACCCTCCCCTCACCCATTTTTAAAGGTCCTATGTTGTAACTTGCCCTGAGCCTTTAGGGGAAGGGTGGGATAAAAGTTTAAATAAATATGTCTGATGGCTTGACAGTGAGTTTGAATTGCCCTGCCCCTTTGGGGCAACAAATGGGGAGAGCATGTTGGTGGCTCGGGAAAGGTGACTGTTGCAGGGGATCTCTCTAGAGCCCATACTCCCCCAGCCACCCACTGTTAGGCTCCGCTATCGACGTGGCCGTCTCCCTGGGGAGCGGGGCCAGCGGCATGCAGCACAGGAAATACCGGATGTTGCCTGGGGTGGGGGGAATCCCCCCGCCAACATACCAGCCATGGAGTCAGGGAGATCCCCAGCTCCAGATGTCACGGAGGCGCCACAGGTGGGGGCAGCTGAGGAAAACAGGGCAGGGCCCTCAGGCACGCTGCGCCACTCCATGCGACTGTGCATGCAACAAACCGGGCTATAGGGGCCAGGGAACACAGTGTTGCTGGAGATCAGCAACGCTGTGAGACTGGCCCCTTGCGTAGAAAGAGGATTGTGATTTTTGGAGACTGGGAGAGCGAGTGTGGGAGAGCATCTGCAAGTGTGTGGGTGAGTGACTGTACTAAATTTGTAGGACTGTGTGTGGTGAGTGAAGGTGAAAGGTGTTCACTGGGGATGTGGGGGGTGAGTGGGGGTGTGCGTGTGTACTGTTGCCCTTCCCTTCCCGGGAGCCCTTCCCGTCCCAGGGTACGTGTGCATTTGGGTTCCCCTTCCCCTCCACCCTGGGTCTGTAATCCCCCTGTTCCACACCCATTCCGTGCACTGTGGTTCTTCACTGGTATGCGTGCAGACTGATTGCGGGGACGACGGGGTGTGAGGGAAGCTGCACACATGACTGGGCTCCACTCAGGGCCTTGCTGTCTTCTCCCCCCTATGATGATCTGGCCCTCTTCCCTCTAGGGAAACATAGGGCCCACCAAGATCCTGAGGGGCTATTTATCCACCAGTAACGAGTGGGGCCCATGAGTGCAGCAGCGAGTGGGGTGAGTAAGAGGAGTGGTGGCTTCGGGGTCCATAGCTCCCTCGTTCCCTTCCCCTCTCCTAACACGCACAGGCACTCAGCAGTCATTGTAGGCAACCAGGAAAGGTGGCATCTTCATCCCAGAACCTCCAGCTCACAAAATTGCAAAAAAACTGGACACCCTGGCAACTGCTGCAGGGAATCAGGAAGGTGGCATCCCCATCCCAGACACTCCAGCCCCCAAGCCACAAGTACACATGCTTATAGTTTGGTGGGCTGGAGGGTCTAGACTGAGGAATCACCTTTTCCAGGAGGAGGAAACAAAGTATGGGCTCTATAAAGATTTCCCTGCAGCAGCTACCTTCTCCAAAAGCTGCTGCCACCATGTTCTCCCTGCTTGTATCTCTACTGATGTTACCGCAGCTAAGTGCAATCACTTGCTCCACACAGTGAACCTACAAGCACTGCAGTCCCACCATGCTGGAGAAGGGGATACTAGACATGCAGCACAGCACATACCAACACAGGCACCAAACCAAGGTCCATGCTTACGCGTCAGGAGGGTGTGCCAAAAATAACCCCTAAGCATGCAAACATAGTGCCCAAGGCAAAGTCCCTCATCTCCCATCCATACTGACACTCTGTTTCTCTGGTGTACCCCCACCTCTCCTCCTGCTGGATGGGTAGCAGTCAGAAGGCAGGGGACTTTGCCTCAGGCACTATGCCATCCCTACAGTGGGTGTTTTCAGACATGACGGTGGCCCACTTTACTCCACTTTGACCCGGTTTAACCCGCAAGCCACCGTCACGTCTGCTCCCAGCTGTCAGATGTTGACACAGGATAGATCCTGTCTATGTTGGCGGCTAGTGCAGGCTGTGACTTAGGAAAGTCTCAGAGTCACAGCCCATGCTAGCTGCCAACATGTCCTGGATCTGGCTGCCCAACCAGGTGTAAAGCAGGCTAACACATTTGAAAGCCCACTTTTCCCAACCTGGTCCGGAATGCCTGCCAGGTCTGGGCGCCATGGCAGCTGTCATTTGCCACCATGGCTGCCTGCCTGTCAGGGGCGGGGGGCAGGCCCGGCCCCCGTCACATCAGTTTTGGGACCTGAATTAGTCCCGGCCACAGTGACGGCCCAGCTCCGGACTGGGTGAGTCTGTGGCAGTGGCTCACCACCATCAAGTGCAATAACTAGGGGTGGGAATACCGGTATCAGATTAATCCAATACACCTAATAATCGGGTGTATTAGATTAATCCGATAATCACCGGTATTGGCGTACCGGATTTTTAACATTGGCCGCGTTACCGTTTTTTTTACATTGCGACCATTGAAGTTAATGGCCGCAATGTAAAACAACCAGTAAACTGCCCAATGTTAAAAATTCAGTACGCCGATACCGGTAAATCTGGTGCCGGGGAGATCCGATACCAGTAAATCTGGTATCCGGTATTCTCCTTGGCATCCCACCCCTAGTAAAAACGCCCTATGTGCGCACATGTAGGGCATAAGTTTGGTCCACACACCCGCCCAGCACATAGGCACAGACATCAGATTGGGGCCATGATGACCAGCTGCATGTTTGCAACCTAAACAAGTAGGGTACCACCCAGTGGTTCAGTTCACTAAGCATGTGACCAGTATCCCTGGCTGTCCATTTGACAGCGAGTTGAGGCAGAGAAAGATGCCCAAAGGCACCCAGCAAATCCTGGCCTCAGTACCAGACCTTCCAGTTCTAAAGCCCTATGGTCAACAGACAAAGTACCATACCAGCTCCCTAACATATCTTATTCTATTATTTATTCTAATTTTAAATTTTAGATTCTATTAGAAAACTCAAATATACTAGATAATTAAAATTTTAGTCATGATTTTTGTCCAACCGCATTTATGGAAATTGAAATTCAGTTTGAATACACAGATTCAGCATTTTTATATTTAATATTAGTTTAAACAAAATTATACAGTAAACAAAGAACGGAAACTAAAAGCATCTCTCCTAAGCTGAAACCAAAACCAATAATTAAAGTAAAAGATTTTCTGCACAAAAGAAATTAAAATACTGTTGTTTGGACACAAGTACGCACCAGCAATTCCACTGTAAAGATGGACGATGGTACACAAATGAGCAGGGCTGGCCTTAAGCAGATTCAGCAGGGGTCATAGTTAGTTCATGGCCCACAATCAGAGGGGCCCCGCAGGGAGGCCAGTTCTTTAAAGTATTGCCTTTAATGTATTTGCAGAATCAAAAATCAGCCATATTTGTAAAGTTTGACCTTGAAAGTTACTTAAAGATAACTTTCCCCTGACACTGTATATAAAAGGCAGCCTCCAACTCACTTGTTTTAATAGAGTATATTTTAATAGATTAGGTTTATGCCTTAACATAGATTATCATAAATTAGGTTTAATCTAAAAACTAAAAATACCCTACTTTAATTTTTAAATATAATTTTTAAATATCTTATGATATGTAATCTGATCATTATTTTAAAAATAAAAATAATAAAAATCATCATTTGTTTTTATCCAACGTAGGGGTTTGTGTGCACACATATGTATGTGCAGAGCCCCAGAAGCTAAGAACAGGAAACCCATGGAATTAAAGAGAACTTCCCTGTGAATTATAGGTGTAGCCCTTTTTCTGTCTACCAGATTACCATGCAGGGCAGACACCAACACATAGGTGGTGTAACGTGGAGATGGACAAGCAGGGAAGAGCATGGTGGCAGTGGAGAACTGCCTATTTTACTAGGTGCTTTTAGATGGACACGGAGGCAGGGGTGTGCCTGGCCCAGGGGTGCAGTGCCACATCTGCCCACATCCAGCCACACCTGGGTCAGCTTCAGATGGACCCGGAAGGTTCCCTGGCCTGTGGTCCGCCTGCACCAGAGAGTTATGGGCGATCACCTGACACCCCACAACTCTGGGTGTAAACAGACTGACACAGAGGCTGCCTGCCCCTGGAGCTGCACCCTCATGTCCGCCCTCTTGCTGCCCCACCCAAGTCTGTTTTAGATGGACCTGGATTTTTCCCCAGCCCACAGTCCGCACTCCTGGCAACACCCCACACCACAGAGTTGCGGGCAGATCACCCAATGCTCTAGGCTGGAACCCACAACTCTATGGTGTAGCCTGGGGCAACAACCAGCTGAAAGTGGAACTGCAACATAGGTCCACTGAGCAGATGGACTGCAGTTCTGCCTTGGGCTGGTGCCCCGGGTTTGGCTGGCCCACTCCGCAGGTGGTGCTCCAGGATGTTCCAGGAGCACCGCAAGCAGGGTTGGCCTGGAGCAGACAGGGCGTGCTCTGCTTCCACTTCTGGCCGGGAGCCTTTACATGGACAGAGCAGCCTGGGGATGAAGTGAGCTGGTGCAGTCAGCACCAGGGCAGCCTGTCCATCTAAAAGCACCCAAGAACAAAGTGACTGAAAATAAATTTTAAACGAAAGGTTTCTTTTGTTAAATTAACCTTTTATTTTAAATTTATTTTATACATTGTTAAACATTTCCAAGATTATTTTTCTAGGATTGATTTTTTTTCCTGCTCTGCTACCTGTCACTGAGGGCATTCTGAAAAGGCAGTTAGACAGCACCAGGCTGAGAACCTGGACATCAAGTAGTGCAGGATAGCATCACTCTAGCAGGGTTGCAGGTGCAAGTCAAGGTCCCAGTAATTGCAGTGGTGCTAGCAATAGGTAAGTCCTTGAGAAGATATAAAATAGCAGGGATGCAGAGTAGGCTAGGCTGTGCAGGTGACTGCACAGCTGACAAGCTGGTGAAGGAATGGAAGCCTTCAGTTTATAAAGCCAACCTAAGTGTGCTGGATCTGCCCTAGGAGCTGGAGAAGGACCTCCCATTGGCTGGGGTGAAGCACATAATACGGTGTAGGTGTTGTCTGTAGGATGGTGCTCTGCTGTCCATAGGATACCTCCAGGCTGGCGAGTGCTAAAACTGTGGCTGGTGTTGGAGTAGCTAGAAGATACTTTATCACCGGCATGTCTCTTGTCCTGGTTCTCTTCTGTCTAGGGGATGGTTCCATACATGCAGGGGCTAACAGCCACATAGTGCTATCCTTGATAGAGGATGTCTTGGCATTACCTCTCCCAGGGGCTGGCCTCTTGCTACAAGCAGAGGGGCAGCCACATCACCGGATTACACTACCTTGCTAGGAGAAAGTGGGAAAGAACTAAGAAATTAAGGAGAAGAAGAGAAACAAGGTGGGCTAAGGTAAGAAACAGACCCCAAATCCTATTTGGTTTGGCTACAACAGTCACCGTCATTAGCATTCTGGTGAATTTAATGAAGTGATATTGTATAGAGTTTTCAGTGCCCTATTGTCCAGTGACATAGAGACCTGGAAGGGGCCTGGCCTGTTGACACCTGAGGCTGCTTTGTCTCCTCCCACGCCTCTGGCTATTAAAAGAACTCCAGACTCTGCTGGTGGCTACTTGCAGTGGGTGCCAAAGGCAGATGCCAAAAGCAATCTGCTGTTTGGCAGCCGTTTGGCAGCCAGAGGTTGAGGTTGGGGTTGGGTCTTCCTTTTTTGTCTTGTCTTGGTATTTAGCGGGGTGTGGGATTTTGTTTTTACTTGGTTTTACACGTTCTTGTGGGGGGTAATGGGTGTGAGAGGGGGCTGGTGAATCGGGGGAAGGGAGTGTTCTGGCCCCCCTGTGAGAGAGGGGGTACAAGCACCGGGGAAGTGGGTGGGAGGGAGTGCCATGGCCCCCTTGTGAGAGAGGGAGATACAGGCACAGGGGAAGTGGGTGGGAGGGGAGAAGGGTAGGGTGGGGCTCCAACCTGCCTCCCTGGCCAATACCTCTCCGGGGATGTCCAGCTCGGTGTGTGCCCTCTGGCTTTTCATGGAGCTGGAGGAGGAGGGGGGGGGATTTCCTTGGGGTGGAATGTTTCAAGCAGCTGTGGAACCAAGTGGGGTCATGTTGGGCATGTGGAAGTATGGCAGGGGGGAGGAAATAGCATCATGGGTTATGGGGTAGACACCTGGTGTCTGTTCCCCTGGTTCCTCTCCCTCTGTCTTGGTATACTTGGAGGTCGAGGTCAGTAAATTCTTCAATCTGTCACTGATGCTGCTTAATGCATGATCAGTGTGTCACGGGGTTGGGGTCCGCTACCCCACATTTCTGGGTTGGATGACTCAGTTGCCCTCACTTGCAGCCCATCTGAACCATTTCTCTCTCTCTAGCTGATTCAGTCCTGCAAAGGGGACAAACTTTTGTCACCCAAGCTCCAGAGACTTCCCGCTCACAAACTCTCCCCCTCTGGGTTCGCAAGTGCTTGAGGACACAAGATACTCAGACTGTGTTCCCCAATGTGAAACAACAGAAAGCACTTCTTAGTAAAGAAGAAAGTTTATTGATTACATAAACAAAGATAGTTTGAACGCAGAGTGGCAAATAAAACAAGAGTAAATAACACAATCCTAGTCTGTACTGAGAAAGTGACTAGCTAAGATCTTACCCTACATAAGTCCATAAACTTGAGTCCACTTCTCAGCCAGATGTAGTAAGGCTGGTGATACCAGGGAGGGGGTAAGGAGGACTCTCATGGGGAACCCACACATGCGCACGGCTATAAGGGGCGCCCCCCGGCCCCGCTATCCATACCTTCAGTGGTGGCCGCACCAGAAGCCGGCCGCAACGGACTCTGCAGACACGCCCCCCCCCCACGCACACACTACATCGCTGCCTGACGCCGTGCAGAAACCTCGGGTTGCCACAGCAACCCCGCAAGCACAGGCCGGGACAGGGATGCCCCCAACCGCACCGCTAGGGCTGTAGCGGCATACCGCCGCGGCAGCTTTTACCGACGGAAACCCCTATTCCGCACATCGTGGCACGGTACGGCAGAGGCAGCTTTCCGAGGGCTGCGGCTGCGGTTTGTCGCTCATGGTA
>QEPC01002021.1:19784-51425 GCA_003113815.1 Sphenodon punctatus
AAGGGAGCAGTCCAAGGGAACAACAAGTAACAGGGAACACTTCGTCCAAATACTTAGCTTTAGCTAGGGGCCAGTCTCTCCACAGGCATCCGCTCTGATCACCGGCCCAGAGCTCACTGTCTTCCTGCCTGATAAGGAGCCAGCTCCACCCCCTGCGTGCTTGCGCAGGCGTTCTGAACGACGCAGGGGGGGGCGTGGCTCCGCTCCGCTCTGTTCCCCCATCGGTGCTGCGTCTGCTGCTGGCGTCCCTGTCCGTCCCTGCAAGCGTGCAGAGCGGCGCGGCGGGGGGCGTGGTCCCGCCACGCTCTCCACCTTCCCCGCTGTTTGCGTCGGGCTGCGTTGGGGGGGCTGGGGCCCTTCTCCCTCTGGAGCCGCCGCTGCAAAGGCGACCGGCAGCGGCGGCTGACACCGACGCACCAGGTGTAACTGGCAAAATGCTCCCTTCGCCACAGCTGCCACCTGGGCATCCAGGCGAAGCTGCGGGTCCAGAACCACCCCCAGACTCCGGACCTGAGAAACCAGGGGAGGACCGATCCCATCAATGATGGGGGCCACCACTCCCTCGGCCTTCCCCACAACCATCATCTCCGTCTTGTCAGGATTTCGCCTCAGGCGGCTCACTCTCATCCGATCCCCCACAGTGGACAAACAACGGGTAAGCACTGAGACTGCTGGGCCTGAGTCAGAGGAAAATGAGAGATATAGCTGGGTGTCACCAGCATATTGATGACATCTCACTCCATACTCCCTAACAACCTCTCCCAGAGGCTGCATATACACATTGAACAAGAGAAGGGATAAGATGGAACCCTGCGGTACTCCACACGAGGCCCCGGGAGTGGGGAGGAGAAGAAAACTCCCCCAGCACCACACGCTGGGTTCTCCCAACCAGGAAAGAGCGGAATCATTCAAGAACAGTCCTGCCAATCCCTACCCGGTCCCGCAGTTGAGTCACCAGCAACTCATGATCAACGGTATCAAATGCAGCTGAGAGATCTAATAGGATCAGCAGGGTCGAATAACCCCGATCCAACTCACGGGAGAAGTCATCAGCCAAGGCCACAAGTGCAGTCTCCATGCTATAACCTGGATGAAAGCCCAACTACGAGGAATCGAGAAAGTTAACCCAGTCCAAATGCTCCTGAAGCCGCTGAGCCACCACTCGTTCAGACTGGCCAATAACTGGCAAGGACGCCAATGTCCAGAGATGGTTTCTTGAGCAGGGGCTGCACCACCGCCTCCTTGAGACAGCCCGGCACCCTGCCCTCCCCAAGGGAGGCGTTGACTATCCCTACCAGCAATGGCCCCAATGTCTCCCGGCTATCCTTAACCAGCCAGGACGGGCAAGGATCTCGTTCACATTAGGTGGCTCAAACAGTCCCAAGAGCATCCCCCGCGTCTGAGGGCGACACCGCCTGAAACTCATCCCCATAAAACAGGACAAGAAGGGCGTCTACTGCCTCTGACCCGTTCCCTGCTGAAAAAGTTGCATCAAAACTGTGGTGAATTTGAGCGATTTGAATCGCCAAAGAAGTCCACAAACAAATCACAGCGAGCATTCAATGGTTCTACGTCCAGGCAGAGGGAGGCCAAACTGACCAGCCCCCTTGCCACCTGGAACAGCTCAGCCAGGTGGGACTTAGCAGACACAATGAGGGCAGCAAAGAAAACTCTCTTTGCTGTCTGCACCGTAATGGCATAGGTACGTAATTAGACTCTATGCTGCAACCGGTCAACTTCAGAACGCGAATGACGCCACTGTCACTCTAACCTCCGCCCTTCCTGCTTAATCCACCACAACTCCCCGGTATACCACGGGGAGCTGTGTTGTCGGCAATTCGGGGGCGGATGCCTGGGAGCCACACAGTTGATGGTCTCCATTAGCATGGTATTCCACCTAGACACGAGGTCGTCGACCGAGCGGCCATCGAGGTCGGAGAAAACATCCCCTAGACCTATCTGGAACCTTTCAGGTTCCATAAGCCTTGGGGCCCACTATTCTCTGAGACAGGTCCATAGTTGCCATGACGGTGATGAACTCATGCTCTGACCCTCCAAGACTGGCGTCGGCATGGATATTGAAGTCCCCCAGAACTATCGTCCTGGGGGACCTGCAAGACCATCTCCGACACCAGCTCGGTCAGTGCGTGCAGGGAGGCTGCGATACAGGTGGGTGCACGGTATATCAGCAGTATCCCCACTCTGTCTCCAGTCAATTCCAACCACAGATGGAAACCCCCTATACCCATGATAGATTGCACAGGGAATCTCCTCACAGACCAGGTATCCTTAAAAAGAATGGCTACACCACCACCACCCCCGTCCCTCCAGTCGCGGGCTCGTGGCTGATGCTGCACAGAGTACCCAGCTGGAACAAGATCAGCCAATATAGGCCCTGATTCACTGTCCAGCCAGGTCTCGGTGACTGTCACAGTGGGGGGGGGGGGAAGGAAGGGAGGATTGGAGATAAATTCGGGGAAAGGGAGGGTTCGAAAATACCACGCACGCACGGTTCCATACACAATTGCTCCAGGGGAGGGCCCTTGAGGTCTAATGCCCATCAGGATAGAAGTGTGGCCTAAGGTTCCAAAGAAACCAGGCCTCTATCATCATAGGGCATAGAGAAGTGGAAGAAAAATGTGGCCGTGCACCAATCACACTCCCAACTCGCACGCCCCAGTCCATGGGGGGGAAGGAAGGGAGGGGTACTGGAGAGGTGCAGAGCGGGGCAAGGGACCAAGGACCACAGGGAAAGGTAAGGGCTCGTTCTCACAAGGAAGGGAAAGAAGGGGAGAACCCAGGAGACGGGGGGCTTTCAACCCACTCGGTCACCACTCGCTCTTATCCACTCATACACACCAAGGACCAAAGGGCAGGAACACAAATACAATCTGCGACTACGTACACCAAATCACACTAGGAAGAGGAACAGGGAAATCACACTTAGCTTTGTCCAAACACAACCAGTCAGGGGCCAGTCTCTCAATGCTGATTACCGGCACTGTGTGTCTCACAGCGCCGGCTTTTCAAGTGAAGGCCCTGCCCCCTGATGTTCCTGCAGGTGTGCGGAGTGACGCAGGGGTGTGAGCCCCGCCCCTGCGTCACACGGTGCACCCAGCTACGCGTCTCTGTTCACCGCATCGGAGCGGGTTGCTATGAAAACCCACCGTCACAGGGACCCTCGATGCAGCCGCGTCTGGCCCTGCTACTAGCGGCACTGGGGGTAAGTCTGTTGTGGGGGGGAAACCCCCCTGATGTCCCTGGGTGTGCTGGCCACATCCCTCCGGGGGGAAGCGACCGGCCAGCCTGACAGTGACACATGTTGACACATGGTTATGGTGGAATTGGAGGGGTGAGGGGTCTCCCTTGCCAGCCGGGCGAGATAGCCACCGGGGGGTGGGGGTGCGGGCTGGGGGGCCCCTGCAGCCATTGGAGTCATGATGGGGTGGGGAAATTATAGTCGCTCCAGGAGGTCAGTTAGATCTGTGAGAAAAGACAGGTGCTTGGTGCCTATCCCACTCACTGGCCCCTGGGTAGGCAGCAAGGTGATCGAGACTCAGAGGGTCCCTGGCCTGGGACTGATGCTGCTCAATGCGAGGTCAATAGCAAATAAATCAACAATGGTCCAGGAACTAATCCTGGACCAAGCGGCCAACCTCGTGTGTATTAAGGAGACCTGGCTGGACACTGAATCAGGGCCAATCTTGGCTGACCTTGTTCCAGCCTGGTACTCAGTACAACATCAGCCTCAGCAAGGTGGGTGGTGCGTAGCCGTTATTTTTAAGGACACGTGGTTTGTGAGGAGGTATCCAATGCAAACTGTGTCGGGTACTGAGGGCCTCCATCTTGGGATTGATTTGGCTGGAGTCAGATTAGGTCTGCTGCTAGTATACCGCGCACCTACCTGTACAGCAGCATCCCTGCACGCTCTCGAGGAGCTGGTGTTGGAGGTGGTCTTGCAGTCTCTGAGGGCAGAAGTCCTGGGGGACTTCAACTTCTACGTCGACACCGGCCTTGGGGGAGCGGAGTGTTAGTTCATGGCCGCTATGAAAAAACATGTGACTGTTGCAGAGGGTTGTTGGCCCAACACACAATGGAGGGTATACCTTAGACCTGATATTTTGCACTGGCCTTGAGGTGGGGGATCCATTGGTTGCGGAGGTGTCAACTGTGGCCTTATCATGGATGGATCATTACCTCCTTCAGGCTGGTCTCCTGGTGCATGTCTGCCTCCAGAGAAGTGCAGAACCAGTTCGGCTGGTTCGTCCCCGGAGTTTTATGGAACAAGAAAGATTCCGGAATGCTCTTGGGGAGTTACTCTCCAATCTCGACAACCACTTGATGACTGTCCTTGTAGCTTTTTGGAACACTTTGCTGGCTGAGGCCATCGACCGTACAGCTCCTAGGCATCTGCTACTGGAATGCTGACAATGCAGGTCCCCCTGGTTTACGGAGGACCTGTGACGGATGAAGCATGAAAGGTGGCATTTGGAGCGACGGTGGTGCCATACTCACACTGAAGCTGAGCGGTTGCAGCATAGAGTTAGTTTAAGAACCTATGCTGTGGCTATGTGGACAGCAAAGAAGACGTTCTTTGCTACCCTCATATCATCCGCGAAGTCGCGTCCAGCTGAGCTTTTCCAGGTGGTGTGGGGGCTGGTCGGTTCAGCTTCCCTCCGCCTGGAACTGGAATCTTCCAGTGCTCACTGCGACATGTTTGTTGACTTTTTCGTGGATAAAATTGCTCAAATTCACCATGACTTCGACACCACACTTGCTGCAATAAGAGAACCAGAGGTAATGGAAGAGGTAAAGGTACGGGGCGTATTGTTCTGTTTTATGGGATCAGTTTCAGTGGGTGTCACCTGCTGATGTGACGGATGTCCTTGGGGCACTTAGAGCCACCTGTTGTGGACTAGACCCATTCCCATTCTGGCTGGTTAAGGCCAGCTCAGAGATGCTGGGGCCGCTGCTGGTAGGGGTGGTCAGTGCCTCCCCTCAGGGAGGGCAGAGTGCTGGACTGCCTCAAGGAGGTGGTGGTGCAGCCTCTGCTAAAAAAGCCATCACTTGACATTGACTCCAATGCCAGCTATCGGCCAGTCTCTAACTTTCCCTTTTTAGGGAAGGTTATTGAATGGGTGGTGGCTCAGTAGCTTCAGGGGCACCTGGATCGTGTCCATTTTCGTCTGGGTTTTGGCACCAAGACTGCACTTGTGGCCTTGGTTGACAACCTCCGCTGGGACTTAGATCAGGGCAGATGGTCTGTTTTGAACCTGTAGATCTGCCGGCTGCATTTGATACCGTTGACTATGAGATGTTGGTGACCCGCTTGTGGGACCGAGCCAGGGTGGGTGGAATTGTTCTTGAATGGTTCTGCTCTTTCCTGGCCAGGATAACTCAGAAGGTGGCACTTGGGGAGTGCTCATCATCTCCCTGGGACCTCACACGTGGAGTCTTGCAAGCTTCTATTCTGTCCCCTCGCCTGTTCAACATGTATATGCAGCCTTTGGGTTAGGTTGTTAGAGAGTTCGGCGTACATTGTCATCGGTATGCTGATGTCACCCAACTTTACCTCTCATTTTCAGCTGACCCAGGCCCTGCAGACTCTGTGCTTAGCTGGTGTTTGGCAGCTGTGGGGGACTGGATGTGGGCGAGCCCTCTGAAACTGAATCCCAACAAGATGGAGGTGATGCTGGTGGGTGGGGCAGAGGGAGTGATAGCCGCCATCACTGATTGGCTTCACCCTCCTTTGGTCCCTCAGGTCCATAGCCTGGGAGTGCTCCCTGACTCATAGCTCCGTCTGGATATCCAGGTGGCAGCTATGACGAGGAGCGCTTTTCGCTAATTACATCTGGTGCGACGGCTGCAGCCGTATGTCTTGGACTCTGACCTGGCCACCATCATCCATGCTTTCATCACCTCAAGACTGGACTATTAGAACACGCTCTATGTGGGGCTACCCTTGGTGATGGTTTAGAGACCGCAGCTGGTGCAGAATGCAGTGGCCCATTTCCTTATGGGGACAGGTCGTCATGAGCACATTACAACAGTGCTCTGTTTTCTGCAGTGGCTGCCTATAGTCTTCCGGGTCCAATTCAAGGTGTTGGTTTTGACCTATAAAACCCTACATAGACTGGGCCCTGCCTACCTGTGGGACTGCCTCACCCACCAGGTCCTGGAGCGGCCCTTGAGGTTGGTCGGGGGCACCCAGCTCGAAGCCACCCAAGTTTCTGGGGTGGCGACCATGGGGGAGGACATTCTTGGTGGCTGCACCTAGACTGTGGAACTCTCTCCCAATGGAAGTCCGCCTGGCCCCAGACCTCCCCTCTTTCTGCAGATAGTGCAAGACCTGGCTGTTCCACAAGGCTTTCGGCGAGGAAGATGGGTGGGGGTGGTGAAGGTTTTTTTAACTCCACTTTGTCTATATGTGCTTTATACTCTGATTTTTATTTATCTATCTTTTCTGTTATACATATATTATACAGATACAGATATATATTATACACACACACGCCAAATAAATAGGCCTTACATTGCTTCCAGAAGAAGACATTCTCTATAGTTAAGGTGGCTGCAAGGTCTCATTGAACAGCACCGATCCTGTTCAATGAGAGCCGTTGGAGCAAAGACTTCTGGTTCACAACCTGTGTTTTGACAGGGATTCTACAATTGAAGCCAGATGAAAGTTACATTTACTGACTGGATTCAGTGCACAGAACTGTCTACTTGCCCATATAGGGCTTTTTGTTGCTATAGGGTTTCTAGATTGCTTTGTAGCAGGATGGCTTCAGCCAACCCTGTTCCAGCTGCAGTAGCAGCGCTTCCTCCCCTTAGCAACCAATCAAAACACAAGTGGCAATGGCCACTTCTAAAGCACTGGTCCTTCAAGTGGGCTGAGTGATCTCTGACAGCATAGGCAGTGTGGGCGTTTTAAAGGCCGCAGGTTTAGCTGTGCCCAGCTTTCCTGTCCTGACTCCAGTCCAGCTGACAATGGGGAAGACAGGCTGCCTTGGCACCCCACTCCCAGGGGAAGCCCTGTGCGGTGCCTGCAACAAGCGCTCACCCAACTGTCCACCTGCCCTCCCACCCAAGCTGTCCACCTGCCCTCCCACCCAAGTCTGCAGTCTGAGCAGGTGGGGCAGAGAGGAAGAAGCAACCACTGCCCCTGCCACTCGGCTGCCCACTTTGGTACCCCTGGTCCTGCCCGCTGCAGCGCTGCTTGCCTGTGCTTCCCACCCCACGTGCTGCTACTGCTGCCACAGCGCCGGTAAGTAAAAATTTCAAGAGTCCCGCTGTGTGCCTCTCCACGCACATGTGCACACTGGGACCAGCCATTTTCTGACTCTGGCATGCTTGGAAATGTAGTTCCCGCATGCTAGATTCAGGAAATGACTGGCCTCTGTGTGCGCGCACATGCATGAAGAGGCACACAACATGCGGGACCTCCAAGCAGCTGCAGACCAGGCAGCAGTGCACCAGCCCAGCCAAAGTGAGTAAGCGTGTGTGCGCACGGTTTGAATGTGTGCGTGGGGGGGCTGTTTGAGTGTGCGCGCAGAGGAACTAAGGACGAATTCACACGTGCAGCAATTATCTGGATTTTAAAAAACTGGTTCTCAATAGTTTGCTGTTAACAAGTCCTGTTGCATTCACATGCATGCCATACCGTTTTTAAGTACAGCGAAATAATGCATTCAGACCTTCTTGTAGTGCGCGCTTACCCGGCTGCTCAGTGCGGTTCAATTACAGGAAGTGGCCTGTGGGGAGCCAGAAGGTTGCTACTTTGTAAACAACATTCTTTGAGATGGCTCTAAACATTCTCACAACACACAACCTTCCAGCCAACATGGATTTTTTTTCCTTGTATGTTTAGAAAGGGTTGGAAGGAATGGTCATTCTGAAGGGTAGAGTGCTTTTTATACTAGAGAAGCTGAGACCATCATGTGGTCTATTATTTGAATAGGGTGAACATGCACAACCCAGTTATGAGAATGTTCGGAGCCAACTCAAAGAACGTTGCTTGCAAGGTAGCAACCTTCTGCTTTATCTCGCAGTCCGATCGGAGGGGGTGCCCCCTGCTTTCCTGCACGGGACTTCTAGACTGGGGGGCGGGGGGGGATCAGGGAGTAAAGAGGGAGAGCCTGAGGCTGCTGGAAAGAAGCCCCTCGCATAGTGAGGCGCGCTGCTTCTCTCCCTGGTTTCTTTCCGGTATCCCGCTGCTGCTACTGCTGCAGCACTACGGCAGAGGCAGAGGCAGATGATTGAAAGGGACGGGAAGCATGGAGGGGAAGAACTTTTTTGGGGAGAAGCTGGCTGCAGCCTGCACCCAGCGAGGCAACTACAGGGCTCCAGCTGGTCTCACTGCTTCCGGTAGGGGCAGGAGTAAAACAGCGCACTTGGAAGCACGGTTGCATTCACATCAGAAAAGATTACACACTAGTTAAAACCAGTACGATGTTGCTTTCACACTGCTGTTAAGTGCGGATTTATTGAAAACGGACAGCAAAAAGGTAGGTTTGAGTAGCTTTGAAAGTCGGATTTCTTTAGTGCGATATTGACCGCATTTAATCGAATGTATGTGTTCAGACATGCATGAAACATTCGTTTTTTTAAAAAATTCGCAAAAATCAGAACGTCTGAATCCCCCCTAAGTGTGTGTGTGAGAGAGAATGAATGAATTAATGTGTGTGAGAATGAATGAAAGTATGTAAAAGTGAGAATGAATCAATGAATGAATGAGTGTTTGAATGACTGAGTGTGAGTGAGACAGAGAGAGACTGGGATGGACTGGGGCCTGCCCAGAAGGGAAGGGACACATAGTAAACTCTTTTATATTTCAACAGGAGGGGAAATTACCTAGACAAAAAACCTTCATTTTAAGAAACTGGTTAAGGTGGCATTCCAAATTATACTCAAACTCTAACATGACAGTAAATTGTCATTTTAAGGCAAATATATTTTTAAAAAACTTTTTATGGCTTAACTGAAATTAAACTGCATACATTCCCCTCATCACGTATAAGTATCGTTCAGTCACCATACCACATGTCTGCAGTTTAATTTCAGCTAAGTCATAAATTAATTTTATTTAAATTTGCCTTAATGTGACAATTTACTGTCACATTAGAGTTTGAGTATAATTTGGAATGCCACCTTAACCAGTTTCTTTTTGTCTAGGTAATACAACATGCGTGGGGTGGGGAGGAAGACTTAGAAATTTAGGTCTTTTAGCTATTTAGATATGTATGTTAGCATGTATCTCTCTTTTAGATATATACCTACTTCCCCGTGGACACCTGCCACCTTTTAAACTGAGAGGGTATGATTGTCTAGGGCCCAGTAATGAGCTACTCTGGCCCTGACCAATGTCTTAGTGATAGGATGCAAAGTAATTAAGATGATCCCTTGTATTGCAGCATCTTCTGTTGGTAAGCATGCATGCAAACGTTTGAACTCCACATAACGCTCTCTCAGGCAAGATCTCAGTGTCTGGTCAGCTAGGGAAAGAATTCCCAAACCCTGTCACTCTACACCTTCCCTCCTTAAACTTGTGGGCACTGCTGCTGTCTGCCTGAGTGCCATTTCATTTACCTTCCGCTGTTGGGCAGGAGCTGCTGCTTTGCTGCCACCTTGGCAGCTCTGGCTGAGGAACCATGCCTGCAGGCAGGAAGCCCTGCCATGGAGCAGGTGTCAGGTTTCTTACTGGAGATTGCTAGGGTGAGAAATCAGATCAGTAATACATTAATAGTTTATCAGCTTGCTGCCCATTTCATTCTGCAACTTTGCAAAAAATACCTCAGGAGAACTACAGGGTGCCATGGTGGTACAGGCCCAGAGAGATGCATGGGAAACAGGATTCCCTTAGCCACTGGCAGATAAATAATTACCTAACCCTCCTCCATCTACTCTAGGCAGAAATCAGAGCTGGCTCCTGGTCTTTTTCTATATTTTCTCACTGTGTTTCCACTCTGTCACTCTCCATTCATTCTCAGTGCAAAGCAGCTGCAGTAAGATGCTAGCAAGCCCATTAATAAGCAGAGTGGTTGGCCCAAACTATCATCCTACAGAACAGACTCTTCCTATCCAGACAACAGGAACAGTTGTGCTATTATTGCCTAAGGATACAACGGGAACTGTTTGCCTTGCTGGAGACAGGGTGGTGAACCCAAACCTGGGCAAGGACACAGCAAGTCTTGTCCTTTTGCAAGCAAGCAGCAATTAAGGTGATTCATTTGCTTTTTTAAAGGGAGACTGTTATTAGGCTAGTGGTGCTGGGAATGGAGATAATTATAGACATTCAGAGTACCATAGTGATGGGATGGAAATAAATATCCAGGGAGGCATGAAGTGGAGCAGGTAACAGGAGGGGGTGGAAATGTGTATTGGAATGACCAGAGAGAATGTGCACAGCAGGCTAAGGGCTTCTATTATCATCTCCTAAGCTGGAGTAAATGGAAGGACTCAGAAAACCTCTCTGAATAAAACTTCCAGGGAGATTAACCATGAGCCAAACCAAAGGAATCCTGCATTTTCTGATCATGCATCTCACCTGATCCCACCAGCAAAGCCACTTCACTGCTCTGAGCTTCCATTTCACTCCCAGCTGGGACAATTATGTATCTTGCAGCAACAGTGGACCAAGGGCTGCTTCCTATGTTCCCCTCTCCTTTGTCTCTCTATTGGAAGCCCCTCAAGGAAGGGACCTGTCCTGTCTCTAATTAGGGTAGAGACATAGTAGTTTGAATGATATCTTTTATTGGACCAACTATTGTTGGTGGAAATGTGCAAGCTTTCAGACCTCACAGGGTCCTTCCTCGGGCAAGTAAGAGTCAGAAATACAGATTACTTACCAGTAACTCTGTTCTTCGAGACAGCTCTGCGTATTCTCACTCTTGGGATCCTCTTCCTGCTTCGCAGACACCGGAAATCTTATTGCCAGCAGTCTCCAGGCAGAAGAAAGCCTGGGAAAGACTAGAACATGATGAGGGCTCTGCCCCCTCTCATCCCGTGAAAAGAGCGGGCTCCAGATCGCGAGAGAATGGGAGTCTACAAAAGGGGGAGGAGCCCTCACCGCCTCAGTTCCTTCCAACCCCATCCTGGAAGACCTGATAAGCAGGAACTCCGAGACTGAGGGGAAGGTGGGCGGGTCGTGAGAATACGCGGAGCTCTCTCGAAGAACAGAGTTACTGGTAAGTAACCTGTATTTGTTCTTTGAGGATCTCTGCAATTCTCACTCTTGAGAGAGTGCGAAGCAATTCAATGCACCTACCTCCAGGAGGAGGGAGTCGAGGAGGTTAAGCGAACAATGAGTGTAGAACTGCTGTTCCCACTCTGATATCTGATCTAGCCACTAGGTCCAGCGAGTAGTGTTTTGTAAAGGTGTGGACTGAGGACCTTGCAGATGTGCAGAATTGGTACCCCTCCTAGGTTAGTGAGCAAGGATACCATGGCTTTCATAGAATGTGCTCATAATTGAGATGGGGGAAATATCCCTGCCTGGCAGTAGCACCATTGGATGCAAAGGAGTATTCATTTAGAAAGTCTTTGAGAGGTGATCTTTACACCAATTCTCTGCCCGCCATAGAAAATGAACAGGGAGCCAGAGGCCCTGACTGATTTTGTTCTGTCTATATAGAAAGACAGGGCTCGTTTCACATCCAGGGAGTGTAGAGCCTGCTCTGCTCTGGATGCATGAGGCCTCGGGAAGAACACTGGAAGGGAAATAGTCTGATTGAGGTGGAAGGGAGAGACTACCTTGGGAATGAAAGAAGGGTCTGTACGTAGATCCACCTTATCTCTAGAGAAACGAATATAAGGGGGAGAGGCCCTAAGAGCCATCAGCTCGACTCTTCTCACCGAGGTGATTGCTAGCAAAAAGGCTGCTTTGTTTGATGGGTTCTCCATCGAGCAGGAGGCCACAGGCTCAAAGGGTGGCCCCATTAATTTAGAAAGTACTAAATTAAGGTCCCATTGGGGGGCTGGGCGAGTGGTTGGAGAGAAAGTATGTAAGAGGCTCCTCCAGAACATCTTCATAAGGGGATGAGAGAAGAGGGACTCGCCATGCTGTGGTTGCAGTCACGATGACAGTGCCGACAGATGTATCTTCAAGGAGGAGGTAGACAGACCTGATCCTTCCAAGTGTAGAAGATATTTAAAGACATGAGTCATCTTGAGAGAAGTCAGTGGTAGGGAGAGAGAATTGCACCACTTAGAGAACCTTGTCCATTTGGTAGCGTAACAAGTTCTTATAGACAGTTGTCGAGAATTCAGTAAGATGGCAGCTATGTCAGGGGAGGTCTGCTCAATCAAGGAAGTATCAACAAAGCACAAAGGTGGAGGGTTCCTAAGGCCATTTCTTGAAAAGTCTGGAACCAAGGTTGCCTGGGCCAGAAGGGCGCTATCAGGATTACTTTGGCGTGTTCTGCTCGAATTTTCGAGAGGACTTTGTATAGCAGGGGAACGGGGGAAAGCATACAGGAAGTCCCCACTCCAAGAGATGACAAAAGCGTCTGAGATCGAGCCAGGTGCCGTGCCTGCACGGCTGCAGAACTTGGGTAATTTTGTGTTCTCGTTTGTGGCAAAAAGATCGATGGAAGGGTCTCCCCATTTGGAGAAGATGTTGTTGAGGATGGAGTCATTGAGAGACCACTCGTGGTGGTCTGAGGTACGTCGGCTGAGCTGGTCTGCAAGGGAATTCTCTTGACCTGCCAGATGGATAGCTGTCAGGTGTATGTTGTTGTGAATACTCCATGTCCAGATGGCTTGCGCCTCTAATGAGAGATGCATGGACCGTGCTCCACCCTGCTTATTCACATACCACATAGCTGTGGACATGCTTTCCGGCTATGTGGGGCAGTAATGCCTTGAGAGTCCAGCGGATGGCTCTGAGTTCGAGCATGTTTATATGAAGAGCTCTTTCCGCTGCGGACCAGAAACCATGAACCTCTATGTCGTCCATGTGGGCCCGCCAGCCTGTAAGGGAGGCATCCATGGTGATAGACACCTGTGGGTTTTGGAGGAGGAAAGGTATGCCCTCGAGTACCTGACTCGGATTCGTCCACCATAGGAGGTCGAAGTAGACCTCTTGCAGGATAGAAATCCTGAGGCTGAGAGGGTGAAGGGACGGTCTGTACGAACGGACAATCCACTGTTGGAACGTTTGCATATGAAGGCAAGCATAGGGTGTTACTGCAGTGGTGGAAGCCAGGAACCCCTGTAGGCGTAGGAAGAACCTCATGGTTCTGGTCGTTTGGGAGGGTAGATCTAGGATTATCTGTTTGATGGTCTGGAAACTGTCCAGGGGTAGAAAAGCCCTCACCAGATGAGTGTCCAGGATGGCCCCTATGAACTGCAGGCACTGCGATGGTATGAGGTGGGACTTGGGGAAGTTGATTAAGAAACCCAGACTCTGTGGCAATTGGAGCATCTGATGAAGGTGGCTCAGGAGTTCTTCTGATGGAGCCGCTATAAGCCAGTCGTCTAGATAAGGGAAGACTTTGACGTGCATCTTTCTTAGGTGAGCGGCGATGACTGCAACGCATTTTGTGAAGACTCGCAGTACAGTAGATAGGTCAAACAGGAGTACGGTGTATTGGTAGTGTTGGTCTCCTGCAATGAAAGTTAAGTATTGTCTGTGTACAGGATTAATCGAAATATGAAAATATGCGTCCTTTAGATCAAGAGAGGCTAACCAATCTCCTTGTTGGAGGCCTAGCATGATGATAGGCAGGCAAGTCATAAGAAACTTGAATTTTTTAACGTATTTATTGAGGCTGCGAAGGTCCAAAATAGGTCTGAACCCTTCGTCCTTCTTTGGGACCAAGAAAAAACTGGAATAAAATCCCGCATTCCATTCTGTAAGCGGGACTAGTTCAACCACTCCCTTGGACACAAACTTCTGTACCTTCAATAGTATTTGAGTCCTGAGGATGGAGCCCCTAGGAGGCTGGGGTGGATGGGGTGGAGGGAGGGAGCGGAACTGAATGGCATAACCCTGTTTGATTATTTCTCTGACCCAGTGGTCAGAGGTGATGGAAGCCCAATTGTTGTAAAGGGGACGGAGACGGTTAGCGAAGTCGGGTGGATGCTGAGCATCGCTCCTGATCTGGGGCATATTAAAACCGCTGCTTGGAGTTTTGTTCAGATGAAGGGGTGGAGGAGAATTTGCCTTTTCCCCTTTGCTTTGTAAACCTCTTTCTGGGCTGGGAGGAGGAATTATGAGGTTGCTGAAACTGATACTGAGGGGAGAAGCACCTCGTAGAGTTAAAGGAGTATGAGGGATGCTGTCTAGGGGGATATGTGTATGGGGAGTGGGAAGGGTAGAACCTTCTTTTGAAGGAATGAATAACCCCCGTAGATCTGGCTGTTTGTGATGTCTCCTTTATTTTTTTCAGTGCGTCATCAGTGCTGAATGCAAACAGGCCCTCTCCATCAAAAGGTAAGTCCTCTATGCGTGTTTTATTTTCTGGGGCTAATGCTGTGGAGCAGAGCCAAGCATGCCTTCTCAGGGTAATGGCCGAGACAATTCCCCTGATATTAGAATCCGCAATGTGCATAGTGGTGGTGAACTGAAATTGAGCCATCTGCATGCCCTCTCTTTGCAAAGCAGAAATCTGAGAGGGGTCTGTAGCCCTGTTCAGTTGAGACCATAACCAGAGCTGATACCTGCACATTGCAGAGGCATAGTTTGCAGCTCTAAGGGAAAGGGTCTCTGAAGAGAAAATCTTCCTCCCAATAACGTCAAGGCGTCTACCCTCTCTGTCTGATGGTGACGTTTGGAGTCCCCCAGACTTTGACTTGGAGGAGGCAGCAGCAATAACCAAAGAGTTAGGGACTGGATGCTTATAAAACAGGTTTGCACCCTCCTTAGGTATCGCATATAAGGAGTCTGCTAGNCATTTTATTATACATGTTGCAGGGCACCACTGCAGCCAATCACTATGGGCCCTGTGCACACATGATGCCTCCACCCAGTTCCTCTGGGTGGAGATGGGTGTTGGCCGGTGGGTGGGGAGCATTTCCGTGGGTGGAGACGTCTGTGTAAGTGCCACTTTCGGTGGGTGTTGGTGAGTGTTTGCTCCCGGCCAACACCCATCTCCACCCACACCCATCTCCACCCAGGGAAATGCTCCCCACCCACCGGCCAACACTCATCTCCACCCAGAGGAACTGGGTGGAGGCATCATGTGTGCACAGGGCCCATAGTGATTGGCTGCAGTGGTGCCCTGCAACATGTATAATAAAATGTAACACCCATTTTATGGGTGTTAGAGCGTCTGTGTAAAAAGGGCCTATGTCTGTCTAGTGCTTATCACAATGGGATTCTAATCTCAGTTGGTCTCTGGGTGCTGCCGGAGTGCAGAGAGCAACAGGGATATGAGGCCTTGTCCTTCCCCAGCTTGTTCATTCCCACTGGGGTGGGGGTAAGCCTTGGTTGGTTCCTGGAATCAAGAGTTCCCATCTTCCCCTTAGTTGTGCACACATTGCCTTGCACAATGTAGCCCAGATATTTATTTGAATTTATATCCCACTCTTCTCCAAAGACTTAGGGCAAGTAAAATAATGAATAAAACAAATAAATAATTAGCTCCCATCCTACATACTCCAATTCCCAACCCTCTATCCTCACCTGCCAAATGCTTGATGAAACAGAAAAGTCTTGCATTGCCTCTGGAAGATGCTCAGGATGAGACTTTGATGAACCTCCAGGGGAAGAGAATTCTACAATACAGGGGTAGCCACTGAGAACATTTCTCAGTGAGCTGCAGCCAAATGAACCTGAAGGGCAGATTGTACCCACAAGAGGGCACTCCTGGCTGGCTGCAGGGCCCACGATGGCACATAGGAGAGGAGATGTTTTTTAAAATATGTAGGGACAGGGCCATTTAGGGCTTTATAGGACAAAACCAGCAGCTTGAATTGTGCCTAGAAAGATAGGTTACTGTGCCCCCTAACATACAAGATGGCACTCTCCTCCACCGCTAAGAGCTTTGAGAACCCAGGAAAATCCAGGCTGGCAAGGCCCCAGTAATACGTCAGCAGAGTAAATGGATTGTGTTGCATACTACTATCTTGCACCAGGCTTCTGTACACTTGTTCTACTAAGACTAAAGTGGCCAGTGATTAAGGACAACAAGCACTAAGAAAACACTCCAACAGAAACCAAAGAGGCTGGCACCAGGCACAATGGCCAAACATGGGCTCTGGGATGCCCCAACAGCTAGAAACAATGTTTGATGACAACTGCGATGCAGAAAGGAGCTGGGAGCAGTGTGGAGCATTTTAAGGAGGTAATAGAGCACTTTTAACATATGGCATTTTTATTCAAATAGCAAAAAACGTGTGGCTAAACAACCTGCTGTTTGTGCCCAAGGTGTTTGCTTTCATCTCTGCCTGTAAAGGTGCCAAGATTTGGTATGGATTTGATCCAGCCATGGGCAATAAAGTGCAGGAAAAGGGAAAGTACAGAAGCCAGCACAGGTCAGAGAGTGACATTCTTAAATTCAGCTTTCTTCTGCAGCCAGAACATAATTACTAGCAGCAGGATGGGGTTGAGACTGCCCTTCATACCCACAAGAGCATTCCTCTATGCACCCTCCAAGCCATTCTTAGTTTAAGCTTACATGTGTACATGCCTACTCTCCCCTACCAAACCATAGTCAGGTTCAAATACCTAGGGTTCAGCACTGGTATAATCCCAAATATCTGCTCAGCAACATTCCTATTCCTAAAAGTCACAAAAAGCAGATTTAAAACTTCCAANGAGCGTAGAGCCTGCTCTGCTCTGGATGCATGAGGCCTCGGGAAGAACACTGGAAGGGAAATAGTCTGATTGAGGTGGAAGGGAGAGACTACCTTGGGAATGAAAGAAGGGTCTGTACGTAGATCCACCTTATCTCTAGAGAAACGAATATAAGGGGGAGAGGCCCTAAGAGCCATCAGCTCGACTCTTCTCACCGAGGTGATTGCTAGCAAAAAGGCTGCTTTGATTGATGGGTTCTCCATCGAGCAGGAGGCCACAGGCTCAAAGGGTGGCCCCATTAATTTAGAAAGTACTAAATTAAGGTCCCATTGGGGGGCTGGGCGAGTGGTTGGAGAGAAAGTATGTAAGAGGCTCCTCCAGAACATCTTCATAAGGGGATGAGAGAAGAGGGACTCGCCATGCTGTGGTTGCAGTCACGATGACAGTGCCGACAGATGTATCTTCAAGGAGGAGGTAGACAGACCTGATCCTTCCAAGTGTAGAAGATATTTAAAGACATGAGTCATCTTGAGAGAAGTCAGTGGTAGGGAGAGAGAATTGCACCACTTAGAGAACCTTGTCCATTTGGTAGCGTAACAAGTTCTTATAGACAGTTGTCGAGAATTCAGTAAGATGGCAGCTATGTCAGGGGAGGTCTGCTCAATCAAGGAAGTATCAACAAAGCACAAAGGTGGAGGGTTCCTAAGGCCATTTCTTGAAAAGTCTGGAACCAAGGTTGCCTGGGCCAGAAGGGCGCTATCAGGATTACTTTGGCGTGTTCTGCTCGAATTTTCGAGAGGACTTTGTATAGCAGGGGAACGGGGGAAAGCATACAGGAAGTCCCCACTCCAAGAGATGACAAAAGCGTCTGAGATCGAGCCAGGTGCCGTGCCTGCACGGCTGCAGAACTTGGGTAATTTTGTGTTCTCGTTTGTGGCAAAAAGATCGATGGAAGGGTCTCCCCATTTGGAGAAGATGTTGTTGAGGATGGAGTCATTGAGAGACCACTCGTGGTGGTCTGAGGTACGTCGGCTGAGCTGGTCTGCAAGGGAATTCTCTTGACCTGCCAGATGGATAGCTGTCAGGTGTATGTTGTTGTGAATACTCCATGTCCAGATGGCTTGCACCTCTAATGAGAGATGCATGGACCGTGTTCCACCCTGCTTATTCACATACCACATAGCTGTGGACATGCTTTCCGGCTATGTGGGGCAGTAATGCCTTGAGAGTCCAGTGGATGGCTCTGAGTTCGAGCATGTTTATATGAAGAGCTCTTTCCGCTGCGGACCAGAAACCATGAACCTCTATGTCGTCCATGTGGGCCCGCCAGCCTGTAAGGGAGGCATCCATGGTGATAGACACCTGTGGGTTTTGGAGGAGGAAAGGTATGCCCTCGAGTACCTGACTCGGATTCGTCCACCATAGGAGGTCGAAGTAGACCTCTTGCAGGATAGAAATCCTGAGGCTGAGAGGGTGAAGGGACGGTCTGTACGAACGGACAATCCACTGTTGGAACGTTTGCATATGAAGGCAAGCATAGGGTGTTACTGCAGTGGTGGAAGCCAGGAACCCCTGTAGGCGTAGGAAGAACCTCATGGTTCTGGTCGTTTGGGAGGGTAGATCTAGGATTATCTGTTTGATGGTCTGGAAACTGTCCAGGGGTAGAAAAGCCCTCACCAGATGAGTGTCCAGGATGGCCCCTATGAACTGCAGGCACTGCGATGGTATGAGGTGGGACTTGGGGAAGTTGATTAAGAAACCCAGACTCTGTGGCAATTGGAGCATCTGATGAAGGTGGCTCAGGAGTTCTTCTGATGGAGCCGCTATAAGCCAGTCGTCTAGATAAGGGAAGACTTTGACGTGCATCTTTCTTAGGTGAGCGGCGATGACTGCAACGCATTTTGTGAAGACTCGCAGTACAGTAGATAGGTCAAACAGGAGTACGGTGTATTGGTAGTGTTGGTCTCCTGCAATGAAAGTTAAGTATTGTCTGTGTACAGGATTAATCGAAATATGAAAATATGCGTCCTTTAGATCAAGAGAGGCTAACCAATCTCCTTGTTGGAGGCCTAGCATGATGATAGGCAGGCAAGTCATAAGAAACTTGAATTTTTTAACGTATTTATTGAGGCTGCGAAGGTCCAAAATAGGTCTGAACCCTTCGTCCTTCTTTGGGACCAAGAAAAAACTGGAATAAAATCCCGCATTCCATTCTGTAAGCGGGACTAGTTCAACCACTCCCTTGGACACAAACTTCTGTACCTTCAATAGTATTTGAGTCCTGAGGATGGAGCCCCTAGGAGGCTGGGGTGGATGGGGTGGAGGGAGGGAGCGGAACTGAATGGCATAACCCTGTTTGATTATTTCTCTGACCCAGTGGTCAGAGGTGATGGAAGCCCAATTGTTGTAAAGGGGACGGAGACGGTTAGCGAAGTCGGGTGGATGCTGAGCATCGCTCCTGATCTGGGGCATATTAAAACCGCTGCTTGGAGTTTTGTTCAGATGAAGGGGTGGAGGAGAATTTGCCTTTTCCCCTTTGCTTTGTAAACCTCTTTCTGGGCTGGGAGGAGGAATTATGAGGTTGCTGAAACTGATACTGAGGGGAGAAGCACCTCGTAGAGTTAAAGGAGTATGAGGGATGCTGTCTAGGGGGATATGTGTATGGGGAGTGGGAAGGGTAGAACCTTCTTTTGAAGGAATGAATAACCCCCGTAGATCTGGCTGTTTGTGATGTCTCCTTTATTTTTTTCAGTGCGTCATCAGTGCTGAATGCAAACAGGCCCTCTCCATCAAAAGGTAAGTCCTCTATGCGTGTTTTATTTTCTGGGGCTAATGCTGTGGAGCAGAGCCAAGCATGCCTTCTCAGGGTAATGGCCGAGACAATTCCCCTGATATTAGAATCCGCAATGTGCATAGTGGTGGTGAACTGAAATTGAGCCATCTGCATGCCCTCTCTTTGCNCTGATCCTTCCAAGTGTAGAAGATATTTAAAGACATGAGTCATGTTGAGAGAAGTCAGTGGTAGGGAGAGAGAATTGCACCACTTAGAGAACCTTGTCCATTTGGCAGCGTAACAAGTTCTTATAGACAGTTGTCGAGAATTCAGTAAGATGGCAGCTATGTCAGGGGAGGTCTGCTCAATCAAGGAAGTATCAACAAAGCACAAAGGTGGAGGGTTCCTAAGGCCATTTCTTGAAAAGTCTGGAACCAAGGTTGCCTGGGCCAGAAGGGCGCTATCAGGATTACTTTGGCGTGTTCTGCTCGAATTTTCGAGAGGACTTTGTATAGCAGGGGAACGGGGGAAAGCATACAGGAAGTCCCCACTCCAAGAGATGACAAAAGCGTCTGAGATCGAGCCAGGTGCCGTGCCTGCACGGCTGCAGAACTTGGGTAATTTTGTGTTCTCGTTTGTGGCAAAAAGATCGATGGAAGGGTCTCCCCATTTGGAGAAGATGTTGTTGAGGATGGAGTCATTGAGAGACCACTCGTGGTGGTCTGAGGTACGTCGGCTGAGCTGGTCTGCAAGGGAATTCTCTTGACCTGCCAGATGGATAGCTGTCAGGTGTATGTTGTTGTGAATACTCCATGTCCAGATGGCTTGCACCTCTAATGAGAGATGCATGGACCGTGCTCCACCCTGCTTATTCACATACCACATAGCTGTGGACATGCTTTCCGGCTATGTGGGGCAGTAATGCCTTGAGAGTCCAGAGGATGGCTCTGAGTTCGAGCATGTTTATATGAAGAGCTCTTTCCGCTGCGGACCAGAAACCATGAACCTCTATGTCGTCCATGTGGGCCCGCCAGCCTGTAAGGGAGGCATCCATGGTGATAGACACCTGTGGGTTTTGGAGGAGGAAAGGTATGCCCTCGAGTACCTGACTCGGATTCGTCCACCATAGGAGGTCGAAGTAGACCTCTTGCAGGATAGAAATCCTGAGGCTGAGAGGGTGAAGGGACGGTCTGTACGAACGGACAATCCACTGTTGGAACGTTTGCATATGAAGGCAAGCATAGGGTGTTACTGCAGTGGTGGAAGCCAGGAACCCCTGTAGGCGTAGGAAGAACCTCATGGTTCTGGTCGTTTGGGAGGGTAGATCTAGGATTATCTGTTTGATGGTCTGGAAACTGTCCAGGGGTAGAAAAGCCCTCACCAGATGAGTGTCCAGGATGGCCCCTATGAACTGCAGGCACTGCGATGGTATGAGGTGGGACTTGGGGAAGTTGATTAAGAAACCCAGACTCTGTGGCAATTGGAGCATCTGATGAAGGTGGCTCAGGAGTTCTTCTGATGGAGCCGCTATAAGCCAGTCGTCTAGATAAGGGAAGACTTTGACGTGCATCTTTCTTAGGTGAGCGGCGATGACTGCAACGCATTTTGTGAAGACTCGCAGTACAGTAGATAGGTCAAACAGGAGTACGGTGTATTGGTAGTGTTGGTCTCCTGCAATGAAAGTTAAGTATTGTCTGTGTACAGGATTAATCGAAATATGAAAATATGCGTCCTTTAGATCAAGAGAGGCTAACCAATCTCCTTGTTGGAGGCCTAGCATGATGATAGGCAGGCAAGTCATAAGAAACTTGAATTTTTTAACGTATTTATTGAGGCTGCGAAGGTCCAAAATAGGTCTGAACCCTTCGTCCTTCTTTGGGACCAAGAAAAAACTGGAATAAAATCCCGCATTCCATTCTGTAAGCGGGACTAGTTCAACCACTCCCTTGGACACAAACTTCTGTACCTTCAATAGTATTTGAGTCCTGAGGATGGAGCCCCTAGGAGGCTGGGGTGGATGGGGTGGAGGGAGGGAGCGGAACTGAATGGCATAACCCTGTTTGATTATTTCTCTGACCCAGTGGTCAGAGGTGATGGAAGCCCAATTGTTGTAAAGGGGACGGAGACGGTTAGCGAAGTCGGGTGGATGCTGAGCATCGCTCCTGATCTGGGGCATATTAAAACCGCTGCTTGGAGTTTTGTTCAGATGAAGGGGTGGAGGAGAATTTGCCTTTTCCCCTTTGCTTTGTAAACCTCTTTCTGGGCTGGGAGGAGGAATTATGAGGTTGTTGAAACTGATACTGAGGGGAGAAGCACCTCGTAGAGTTATAGGAGTATGAGGGATGCTGTCTAGGTGGATATGTGTATGGGGAGTGGGAAGGGTAGAACCTTCTTTTGAAGGAATGAATAACCCCCGTAGATCTGGCTGTTTGTGATGTCTCCTTTATTTTTTTCAGTGCGTCATCAGTGCTGAATGCAAACAGGCCCTCTCCATCAAAAGGTAAGTCCTCTATGCGTGTTTTATTTTCTGGGGCTAATGCTGTGGAGCAGAGCCAAGCATGCCTTCTCAGGGTAATGGCCGAGACAATTCCCCTGATATTAGAATCCGCAATGTGCATAGTGGTGGTGAACTGAAATTGAGCCATCTGCATGCCCTCTCTTTGCAAAGCAGAAATCTGAGAGGGGTCTGTAGCCCTGTTCAGTTGAGACCATAACCAGAGCTGATACCTGCACATTGCAGAGGCATAGTTTGCAGCTCTAAGGGAAAGGGTCTCTGAAGAGAAAATCTTCCTCCCAATAACGTCAAGGCGTCTACCCTCTCTGTCTGATGGTGACGTTTGGAGTCCCCCAGACTTTGACTTGGAGGAGGCAGCAGCAATAACCAAAGAGTTAGGGACTGGATGCTTATAAAACAGGTTTGCACCCTCCTTAGGTATCGCATATAAGGAGTCTGCTAGCTTATTTGTAGGGGTGGCCAAAGCTGGTTTGGCCCAGATGGATTCAGAGGGTTCCATCAGCTGGTCAAACATAGGTAACATTATATGGCCAGTTTCCCCAGTGCCCAGTATCCCGAATACTGGTCCTGACTGTGTTTTCTTCACTACCTTAGTAGGAAGTTTGGGAAGGGCTGAAGCGAGCCTCTTTAGCATTGACTGAAAACCCTTTGCATCCTCAGTCACGAGAGTGAAGTTAGGGTCAGAGATGGCATTATTTTGGGTGGGAGAGATGGAGGAGGAGGAGAAGCGGAGGGTCATTGGGAAATTACAGAGATTTCCTGGTGTTGTGTCTGAAGCCCTCGTGTTTGTGCTTGCCCCGTAGGATCGCCAATGCTGGAACAGAGGAAGGCGGATCCCGTAGGTTGAACTGACCAGGTGTCCTGTGTCCGCATCTGTGGAGCTGGCGGTACCGTTGGGGCCGGGAGCTGCACGCGGAGTGGCTCATCCAGGAGGGCAGGCAGTGACATCTGGTCATGCATTACCTGGTCCTGTACTGGCACCGGGTCAGGTGACGGTCGACAGATGGTTGCCGTCAGAGGCGCACGGGGAGGAGCCGGTGGGATGTATCTTGATCCCTCTGTGCCCGCTACTCTGGCACGATTAGCAGCCTCAAAATCATAGAAGTTGGACCTGGCTGGGTAGGGGGATCTGCTTGGAGCGCAGTACCCATAGGAATGTAGGTGACGGTACTGATGGTACCGACTACCCCCATATGAGGAGCAGCAGGAACAAGGTGATCCCGATCTTTGGTCTCTGCGGTACCGCGCAGAAAAGTCATGGTGTCCCGTCAGAGAGCCTTGCTCCTGTGCCTCACGTGTCCTCGTCTCTTGGTGGGGGCTTGACGGGGAGCGGGAGCGATGGTGTCGGTGGTGCCCCATGCAGGAGGCAGAGTGGGAGACTCTATGCTGCTAAGCTTGGTACTGAGGCTGAGGCTCAGCTTGGTATTGTGTCTGTGACTCCAGTGGTACGTGCGGTACCGGGATAGGTGGTATGATGGGTGGGGAGAGTGGTGTCCCTTGTGGTTCCGAGAAAACTGTCTCCACCTCCAGTGTACGAGATGTTCCTGCCGCCTCCACGCTCCTGGAGTGTTTCTTTTTCTTCCTCGGTTCTGTCTTCTTAGAATGATGCTCCTTTGTGTGTGAGGTGCTTTTCGACAGAATGTCGGTACACAGCAAGACCGGTGCCGGAGGTATTGGTACCGGGGGTGCGGTCGGTGCCGGGGGCACGATTGGTGCCGGGATTGCACACAGTGCCGGGGCTGCACTCGTTGCCGGGGCTGTGACCAAGGCATCCTGAGAGCTCTGGGACGGTACCTTGGGGTTCATGGTGCGGGTGGGAAGCCTAAGAGGCCCCTCTTCACCACCCTGAAGCACCTGCTGGGTTAATATGTCCTGTAGCCGGAGTGCCCTCCCTCTTTTAGTTCTGGAAGAGAGACTCGCACGTAAGTTACATGCACGGATGTTGTGGCCCTCTCCCAGGCAGGCAAGGCACTCATCATGCAGATCGCTGACGGAGAGCATTGCAGGGCAGGAGCTGCAACGTTTAAAGCCCGGTTGTTTGGGCATACTTCAGCCCGCTGCAGCAGCACGGCAAGTCCCAGGGGCGAGCCCCACAGGCTGGAGGCAGAGCGCTGACAAGTTTTTTTTAAAAAAATAAATAAATAAAAATTCTTCTTTATTATTCCGAAAATTTCTTCTACTTCTTCTTTTTAACTACTGACAAAAAGTACTGAGAAGTACCAAAGTGTTGCAAGCGCAACGCGGTTGGTAGGAACTGAGGCGGTGAGGACTCCTCCCCCTTTTATAGACTTTCGTTCTCACGCGATCTGGGACCTGCGCTTTTCATGGGATGGGAGGGGAGAGGGGGCGGATCCCTCATCATGTTCTAGTCTTTTCCAGGCTTTCTTCTGCCTGGAGACTGCTGGCAATAAGGTTTCCGGTGCCTGCGAAGCAGGAAGAGGATCCCAAGAGTGAGAATCGTGGAGATCCTCGAAGAAGAACTGAAGATTTGAGCAAAGTACAGTGGCTGTATATCATGTAACAGAAGAGGTGGGGGGGGGGAGAAGGGATAGGAAGGGGTGCGATATATCAGGTGTGATACACCCCTTCCCTATCCCTTCTCTCCCCCCTTCACCTCCTCCGTTACATGATATACAGCCATTGTAGTTTGTACAAATCTTTAGTTCTGACTCTTACTTGCCTGAGGAAGGACCCTGTGAGGGCCAAAAGCTTGCACATTTCCACCAACAATAGTTGGTCCAATAAAAGACATCATTCAAACTACTTTGTCTTCACCTCTGACACTCAGGACCAACACGGCAACCACACTCTCTCTGGGATGGGTCTCTAATTGATGATTGTTTAGTGCTGGGTACACATTGCTAGTGCTAGAAAAATACTTAATAAAATAAATAAATAATAATAATAATCCCTGCCCCAAGGAGTTTGCAAGGCACTGACTAGCAGTTGTGACAGAACACGCAGAAGAACAAGAGAGCAGTAGAGAGAGTTTGTACAGCTTCTCTTGTACAGAGAAGTGACCAGTACGATTATCCAGTCTGACCTGGATAATCCAGTTTGTTTTTCTCCCCCCCACCCTTGAGGGGGCGGGGTCTGATGGCAGACTTCCGGGACGCTCCCCATAACAATGGGAGCGACCGGAGGGAGGGGAGAGGTGGCGTATAGGAGCAGGCGACCAGCTGAGAGGCAGATGGCAGCGGCACCCTTCACCCCCCTGTCAATATGAACAGTGAGACCATGCGGGGGGCTCCGTTGGTGTATTCTGGGGGCTGCGGGGTTTATTTTCCTCCCCCCCTCTTGTGGGGGCGGGGTCTGATGGCAGAGACTTCCGGGACACTCCCCATAACAATGGGAGTAGGCAGAGGCCGTGCCGGAGGCACATGCTGGGGGCACGTGTCAAAGGGGCACGTTCAAAGGGGCCTGCCCTTTGGCTGGGCGCTGAGGCGGAGGCAGGAGACTCTGTGGATTTGTGTGAATTGTGTGTATTTACTGATGTGGGGATGGTGGGGCCAGCTCCTCCTGGTGAGAGAAGGGTGGAGTTGGTCAGATATTCCCTGGTGGCAGCAGGGAATAGAACGATTGTTTGTGGGACCGACCCTGTTGTTGTGGTGGAGGTGGTGGAGTGGGACATCAGTTGAGTTATGGGGGGGGATTGTGAAATATGTATAATTAGTATATTATGTTAGACTGTGGATTTTGTATTGAGCTGGGTCCCCTGCGTGGGAAATAAACCCAGAAATGTATTTCTTTTGTTGTGAGCCACCTCGAGTCATTATTGAGAGAGTGTGGGATATAAATAAAACTGGATTGGATTGGATTGGATTGGAGTTATATAAATGAGGGATGCAAACATACTGTACAAATAAACACTGTGGCTTTTTCAGTATTTATAAAAAAATTATATCAGCAAAGAATTAAAGCAGTTATTTCCATCAGAAGAGGCAGCAGAATGAGTGGTAGTAGCATTCACTCTGCAGAGGTTGGCTAGGCATTTGAGAATAACCTTAACTTTTAAAAATTTAGTGATGCAAGAAACTTAATCTGGTGCAAGATGTGTTTCTTTATCAATGATTTTCTTAAACTTCTGTTTTGTTACTTGTTTATGATGAAATTTAATTACTGATGCAAGTTGGATTTCATCGAAAATATGCGGAGTTAAATCAGAGTGTAACTAAAGGACATTTAAGAAGAGTACCATTTTCTGATTAAATTAAAGCTGAAACGTTGCCATGTTGGGAACCAGGACTGATTTTCTAACCGTTTCCTGATACCGATGTGATGTCTCAATTCTCACAATACTATGAGCTACCATCCCAGTTTATCGACTTTCTGCATACTGTGTACTGTTCATTTGCTGTTTACCGCTTTGTTGAGGTACCGTTTTACTTATGGGTTTGTTGTTTGCGCATTTTAGAGCCAATCACTGTGCATATAGCTTGCCCCTTAACCTCCCCCCAGTGCTCCTTAGCCTCTACTCTAGTGCCTCCAGTCAGAATTGTTGTTCTATATTGTTCCCTTTGTTTTGGCCAGCCTGCAACTGGATTGCAGATTAGTAAAGGAATTTGTGTACCAGCCAATGAATGAAAAGGAAGTACAAGGGAAAGTGGAATGCAAAAAATGCAGTACTCTGTCAATATTACCTCTTGGGATTTAAAATGGACAGCAAAGCGGTAAACGGCAATGTGGAAAACCGAAAGTCGGTAAATTGAGAAACAAAATTGCAGCCGAGACATTACCGGTTACTGAGAGGTTCTCGATTTGACCGGGATGGTATTGGGAACCAGGATTTCAGTGATATTTCCCGTTTTGGTGAAATCTTGTTTCAGCCCTAGATGAAATCTCAACCTGCTGATGTTCTGTTCTGAAGGAAGAAGCTATATGTACTATCTTGGCGGCCCAGATTAAAAGGATAGGGGTTAAATTTTGGAAATAGAGTTGAAATGTCAACAAATAATGGTCCCCCTCCCACCTCTCCCTTTGCAAAGATTTGATAGTCCCCATCATGTTTTGTAGTCCGTTTGATGCCATGCAATCTATCAAAATTTTATTAATCCCACTAACATAGGCAGCCATCTGGCCCCTTTTGAGCTAGACCAGACCAGTGCAAAACTAGAATGATTGATGGGCTCTGGAATTGATTAGTTGTTCTATGAGACAAATGAACTGTTTTGGCAGAAAATACCAGAGGTCACTGTGTGTGGTCAGGCACAAAGGCCTGTAGAATTTTAAAGAGCGGTTTCTCTCATAGACTTGTAAAGTTGCTATTCCTTAACAATAACAGATATTGAAAACATCCTAGTGATTAAGATTCTTTTCTCTCCCTAGGAAAACTGTAGTCTTAACTGGTTATAAAACTGTAGAATTAAGTGTAAAAATGAGCATGTGATTGACATTTTGGGTTTGCTGGGAATTAAGGGCTGTGATTGCTGTTATGTGCATGCAGATTGGATGCAGCAAAGATACCTGTCGCTCACAAATGTTGGGCTGTAAAATCTCTATGAAAGAGCTTCTCTGATTTGGAGAAGATTAAGCAGCCTGCCATATGCACAGCTCTTACTGCAAGTAATAATAATTGCTTGGGGAGGAGGGGAAGTGTTGAAAAACATAGAAGGTTTTTGGTTCTTGTACTCCTCCATCCCTTTCAAACTTAGAATTATTTAGCAGCAGCTGCTCTCATTTTTACTTATGTTAATTTTCAGTGAATATGATTTCAAGACTTTTGCTGTGTCGTGATCATAGAGTTGTTATGCGTTTTATCTGAATTTTCCTTTTTTGCCTGCCTTGATTTATTTATTTTTCCTTCAGACTTTTCCTTTAGACACAATCTCCTGAGGTCAGAATTTCTTACATTGAGAGGAATGGCATCCTTAAATATTAGCCAATAGCCACTGTCTGGTCTTTAAAATGCTGCGCTGCATGTTACAGTACTACTAATCTTCAAAATTGTGCTTACATTTTTGTGGTGGTTTGGGAATTGGCTGACACATGTCTGGTTACGTCTGAGTTCCTCTCTAAGGACAGCATGTAAGTGTGCAGGCAAGTGGGCAACACTTCCCCTGGGAGACCTGACTGTTTGGAGTAAACTTGAGTTATGGATTTATTCAGCCTGTAAAACCTCAGCTGGCATAAATAATTGAGAAAGCAAAGGTTTGTCTGCGGTGCATACCTCAGGGACACGTGCCTGCCTCCCTCCCTCCCCACCGCCCTTTCTTATGAAAATGATCCCAGTTGCAGTGATAGATAATAACAACACCAAGCAATTAAAAGCTATGGGTGGCTGGAGAGAGGAGAAAAGGTTCAGTTAATGAGCTTTTCCTCTTCCCGTGCCCAGGAGAGCCTCAGAAGTGACGAGGCGATTAAAGCGAAGAGATAATTATAGATTATGTGAGAATGGGTCCCTTGGGGCGAGAGGGCCTTGACATAAACAGTAACTATTGCAAGTGTCTCCTGGCTCCCATGCTTGCTTCTCTCTCTGTGCTTCATTGAGTTTCAGTATACTCTGCGGCACTGTGCCAGGCAGACGGGCAAAGCCACCTGTTTGCAGTACACGGGTCTTTCCTGGGCAAGGTGGAGTTCTTCAACCAAATCCTGTTGTGCAAATCCATTTTGGATCTCATGTCTGCTAGCTCCTTTGCTTTAAAGGATCTACAAAATTGTTGCAGGAAGGAACGTACTTGAGTGATGCTCTCAAGGATGATGCAGAAAGGTATAAATGCCTTGGGGGTTGGGAGCGGAACTTCTTAAAAAGCATTAAAATCCTCTGTTCTTTTTCCCTGAAAGACTCTGTGGGGAACAAGAGAGCCAGTGGATTGACGATGTATACATAGAAATGAAGCCTGTTTAAGGGTTTGATCCCAGAAAGCTCCCGCTCCTCATCTGCTATCTGTTTATTTCAATGAGTGTTGTCCCATTTCCAGTAACCTACATCTATAGGTATCTTGAATTAAGTGGAATCCTATCGTTTAAAAAGCTTAATCTAGCACTAGAACTGGGATTGAAAATTCCTTCTCGTATTCCCACAAATGTGAACTTTCCAGTACAAATAAGTATTATTTGAAACAAAACAAAAACAAACAAACCCCCTTTTACTGTTTTTAAGTCTTCCCTTCTGGATCATCTCTTGTGTATGTAGCCTCAAGGCTGTTGAGGATCTTGTATGGATGTCCTTTGTATGCAGATATTAGGAAACGATATCTCATACCTTTGACTATTAAATTGAATTTTTGGACACCTAGAGAAAAGACAATTTGGCTTTTAAGCAATTATTCACTTTCTGTTTTATATGCTCTAGGAACTTGGTAATAGCACAAAGAATAAGAAATAAATTACAGAATGTACTTTTATGCTGTACAATTCAAAATATTTAATTTTAACTATTGTGTGATATTTTGGTATATTTTTATATTTCTGTATTTGTGGTGCAATTCATGAAATTATTTGGTATGTATTATTATTTATTACACCAGAAGTGTACCTGGTGCTGTACAATCAATAGTTATAGACAGGTCCCTATCCTCAGAGGGTTTAAAATCTGAGACAAGGGAGTGGTGAACATTGGGAGAGACAGGGCGGGGGTATGTTCATGAGGTTGAGAAGTTGCAGGTGCACACGCTTCACATATTTACAGGGAACTAGATTCTGAGTGAGGCGGAAGAGAACACAGTTTCACTCATGATGAGCTAGGGGAGGCCTGATGGAAGATGTAGGTTTTCAGGAGAGATTTGAAAGTTGNAAAAAGTTCTTCCCTCCAAGGGACTTTCAATCATCTGCCTTTGCCTCTACCGTAGTGCTGCAGCAGTAGCAGCAGCGGGATACCAGAAAGAAACCAGGGAGAGAATGCGAGGGGCTTCTTTCCAGCAGCCTCCGGAGAGTTTTTATTCCCTGATTCTACAAAGTAGCAACCTTTGCTACAAAGGTTGTAGCAAAGGTTGTTGCAAAGTTTTCAAAGTTGCAGCAAAGGTTGTAGCATGTGAATGCAACAGGACTTGTTAACAGCGAACTATTGAGAACCAGTTTTTAAAAATCCAGATAATTGCTGCATGTGTGATTCCCCCCTAAATCTGTAGAAATACATCATGCATTGAAATTTCTGATGTCATCTGGGGTGTAGGTTTTACAGGTGTTTATGCTGCTGAGAGTTTTTGTGGCTACCCAACAGTCCTCCCACCAGCTGTTGGCTGGAGGCTGTTCTTTATGCAAAGGATCCCTATTGTATCTCATGCAACCACAGACCAGAAGTGAGGAGTGGGTTTATCAACATGTAACAGTGGCTACATGTTGTCCACGACCATGTTTCCTGGGATTACAGCCCATGTTAAGTACATGGCACAAAGTGAGATTGCACAGACAGACATAATGGGTGGAAATATGTTTAGTGCCACATGAGTGGCTGGTATTACACCTGGTAATGCTCACTGTTGTGTTACCACCATGTTGTGAAAAAGGGCCCAGCACATGTGATAACCAGGATTCTGATAGTTTGGCACATAAGTTCAGGGCATCTACCTGCGTAGATGGGATTCAGTTACAGCATTTCCCATCAGAGGACATTTTGCTGCATAAGCAGGGCAGGAAGACCTGGCCTAGCTGGTCTGAGCAGTTATGCTCACTCAGTGGAGGCATCTTACTGGGGTTCTTTCTGCATCAAGGACTGTAGAAAGGGGTGGAGTTTGGGCACAACTTAGAAAAGACTTAGCTCCCCACACCCACCTGTTACTCAGTCAACATACAAGCTTATACAAGTTTATAATCCTAGAACAACTATGAGCTACAAAAAAATGCCAGGGAAGTTGTTCCACCCATGGCTTCTAGCATTTAAATCTGCACTGATTTCTCTTTAAATTATTCACTTTTAGATCAGCACAGATTGTTGCACAGAAGATACATATTTGGGACCAACTTTTGCAAAGAAGTTGCACACAACCTTAACTTTAAAAACGTGAATAGCCCCATAGAAGCCAATAGCGTGACTCATGCTTAAAGTAAAACATGTGCATAAGTGTTTCATGACTGATGCTTTGACTTCCCTGCCCAATATCCTATCTAGTTAATATATAATTAGGCAAGATTTTTAATATGGTGCTGAATTAAAAGCAAGGATGGATGTGTAAAACAAACAGAATCTCTTTTAAAATTATGTTTTGTTGAAATTTTTTTATAAAACAAGAACACAAGCGTAATCTGCAGAATCTGCATTGGCTTCCAATAGCATTCCAGGCACAATTTAAGGTGCTGGTTTTTGATCTATAAAGTCCCAAACTGTTTGGGCCCTACATACCTAAAAGGCCCTCTCCTCCCTTATGTACTATCAAAATCCCTAAGGGCAGCTGGGGCACCCTCTTGCAAGTTCCATCACTACATGGATGCACAAGACGTGTTCTCGGTGGCTGCTCCACATCTCTGGAACTCCCAGTGGCGGCTGCCCTTGCAGGACATTTGGGGCAGTGCCCCCCAAAGCACTGCGTGGACCACCGGCACCAAAACTGTTTTGTTTTTGTTTTTTTTAAAAAAGCTACTGCTTATGACAGCTACAGTAGCCTCTGAGCTGCTGCAGAGGCTGCTGTAGCTGTCACTGTGTTCTTCTCCCTTCGGGGACCCACCCACTCCGCTGGGAGT
>QEPC01002027.1:0-21071 GCA_003113815.1 Sphenodon punctatus
TCTCAGTGCAGCCTTCTGGTATTTGCAGTTACCTTGGGCTGGAGAAATGGAAACACACAGGTGTTGGTCGATCCCCTCAGTACAGCTTCTGCCTCTGACGCCAAGCGCTCATCAGACCCAGCCCTCTTCTACATGCTACCTGGGGGAGGAAACATGGAAACACACAGGGGTTGCAAAGATACCCTCTCTGCAGCTTCTGCCTCTAATGTCCAGGGGAATAGACATGGAAACACAGCTGTGGGGACATACCCTCCCTGCATGGGTAAATACCCTCATTGCAGCCCTCTGCTATATGCAGTCACCTGGGGAGGAGAAATGGAAACACACAGGTTTGGGGGAAAACCTCTCTGCAGCTTCTGCCTCTTAAGTCAAAAGCACTCCTGAGACCCAGACTTCTGCTATATGCAGTCACCTGGGGGAGGAGACTTGGAAACAAACAGGTGTGGGTAGATACCCTCGTGCAGCTTCTGCCTCTGAAGCCAAAAGCACTCCTGGGACCCCAACCTCATTTCAGCCCTCTGGGTAAGTGTCCTGGGGGGAGGAGACATGGAAACAGAGAGGGAGGCATTTGCACTTAGTCGCTTAGTGTGTGCTTGAAACTAGTCACTTGCACACCTCAGCCCCTTCTCTGGTAAAATCTTCAGAGGGCTGGCTCAAGTTAGTTTCTCCATGGACTCCCTGTCTCTCCTACAGGTGAAGAAGAGGGCTTAACCTAATCAGTGTTACCATGTCAGCGTAGGATGTAATCCCTAATCATGACCCCAAGAGCAATTCTACTGCACGGCAATACACTTTGGTATTCCTGGGATTGATTCTGTGAGAACTAGTCAGTTTCAATTAGGTGGTAAATTGGTATTTCCTCAGCCAAGTATGAAGTCCTTGAAACAAGGAGGGGTCTGTCTCCTCAACCCATCGGTGAGACGTTTCTCCAAAACCAGGAGAGCTGCCTTCATCCCCCTAGTCAGAGCATGTAGGGTATCTACCAACATATGTGTGTTTCCATGTCTCCTCCCCCAGGTGACTGCATATAGCAGAGGGCTGGGTCCCAGTAGCACTTGGTTTCAGAGGCAGAAGCTGCAGTGAGGTTATCTACCCACACCTGTGTTTCCATGTCTCCTCTCCCAGCATATAGGAGAGGACTGCACTGACAGCGGGGTTCCAGTAGTGCTTTGTTTCTGAGGCAGAAGTTGCAGGGAAGGTATCTACCCACGCCTGTGTGTTTCCATGTCACCTCCACGGGGTAACTGCATATAGCAGGGGGCTGCACTGATGGCGGGATCGTAGGAGCGCTCTGCTTCAGGGTCAGATGTTGCAGGGGGGGTGTCTACACACATCTGCATGTTTCCATGTCTTCTACATCAGGTAACGGCATATAGCCAAGTACTGCACTGAGGGCAGAATCCCCGGCTTCAGAAGCAGAAGCTGCAGGGAGGGTACCTACACAAACCTGTGTGTTTCCATTTCCCCATCCCTGGTGACTGCATATAGGGCTGCACTGAGGGTATCTACCCATATCTGTGTATTTCCATGTCTCCTCCCCAGGCAATTGCTTATAGCAGAGGGCTGCACTGAAGGCAGATAGAGGGTTGGGTCCCAGGAGCACATGGCTTCAGAGGCAGAAGCTGCCGGAAGGGTATCTCCCCACACCTGTGTGTTTCCATGTCTACTCCCCCAGGTAACTGCATATAGCAGGGGGCAGCACTGAGGGCAGGATACCAGGAGCACGTGGCTTCAGAGGGAGACGCTGCAGGGAGGGTATCTAACCACAGCTGTGTTTCCATGTCTCCTCCCCCAGGTAAATGCATATAGCAGAGGGCTGGGTCCCAGGACCACTTGACTTCAGAGGCAGAAGCTGCAGGGAGGGTATCTACCCACATCTGTGTGTTTCCATTTCTGCTCCCCAAGGTACCTGCATATAGCAGAGCGCTATACTGAGGGCGGGGTCCCAGGAGGGCGTGGCTTCCGAGGTAGAAGCTTCAGGGATGGTATCTACACGACACCTGTGTTTCCATCTCTCCTCCCCTAGGTAACCGCATATAGCAGAGGGCTACACTGAGGACGGGGTCCCAAGAGGGTTTGGACCCCATGGGAGGAGAGATACATTACCCAGGGGAGGAGGATAGATACATTACCCGGGGTCCCAGTGGAGTTTGACTTCAGGGGCAGAAGCTGCAGGGAAGGTATCTACAAGCGCCTGTGTCGTTCCATAGTTCCACACCAAGGTAATTGCAACATAGTGTTGTACTGAGGGTGGGGTCACAGGAGGGTATCTGCAGGGAGGGTATCTACCCACACCTGTCTATTTCCATGTTTCCTCCCCCAGGTAACTGCATATAGCAGAGGGCTGCACTCAGGGTCTCTCCCCACACTGGTATGTTTCCATGTCTCCTCCCCCAGGTAACAGCATATAGCAGAGGGCTTAACTGAGGGTATCTACCCACACCTGTGTGTTTCCACGTCTCCTCCACAAGGTAAATGCATATAGTAGGTGGCTGCACCGAGAGTAGGGTCCCAGGAGAGCGTTGCATCTGAGGCAGTATCTGCAGGTAATGTATCTAACCACTCCTGTGTGTTTCCATGTCTCCTCCCTAGGTAAGAGCCTATAGCAGAGGACTGCACTGAGTGCGGGGTTCCAGGAGAGCTGGGCTTCAGAGGAAGAAGCTGGAGGGAGTGTATCTACCCGGACCTGTGTTTTGATGTCTCCTTCCCACACTTGTGTGTTTACCGGGCTCCTCCCACAGGTAACTGCATAAAGCAAGGGGCTTCAATGAGGGCAGGATACCAGGAGCGCTTCGCTTCAGAGGCAGAAGCTGCAGGGAGGGAATCTACCCACATCTGTGTATTTCCATTTCTCTTCCACAGGTAACTGCCTATAGCAGCAGTAACCTGGGGAGTCTGGCTGTCCGGGAGCTTCAGTGCTGGCTGTGGCTGCTGTCTACAGCATGCTACTCAGCCTGCCTCTGAAGCCAAGCTCTCCTGCGACACTGCCCTCAGTGCAGACTTCTGCTATAGGCAATTACCTGGGGAGGAGACATGGAAGTACAAATATTTGGGTAGCCCTCTGCTATATGCAGTCACCAGGGAGGGGAAATGGAAAAACACAGGTGCGTTTAGATACCATCCCTGCAGCTTCTGCCTCGGAAGCCAAGCGCTCCTGGTACCCAGCCCTCAGTGCAGCCCCCTGCTATATGCAGTTAACTGGGGGAGGAGAGATGGAAACACAGGAGTTGGGGAGATACCCTCCCTGAAGCTCCTGCCTCTGAAGCCAAGCCCTCCTGGGACCCCGCCCTCAGTAAAGCTCTCTGCTATATGCAGTTACCTTGGGGAGCAGAAATGGAAACACGCAGATGTGGGTAGATACCATCCCTGCAGCGTCTACCTCTGAAGCCAAGGTCTACTGGGACCAACCCTCAGTGTAGCCCTCTGATTTATGCACTTTCCTATGGGAGGAGACATGAAAACACACAGGTGTGAGAAGATACCATTACGGCATCTTCTGCCTCTGAAGCCAAGTGCTCCTGGGACCCTGACCGCTGCTATATACAGTTACCTGGGGGAGGAGACATGGAAACACACAGGTGTCTGTAGATACCCTCCCTGCAACTTCTGCCTTTGAAGCCAAGCGCTACTGGGACCCAGCCCTCTGCTATATGCAGTCATCTGTGGGAGGAGACATGGAAACACACAGGTGTTGGTATATACCCTCCCTGAAGCTTCTGCCTCTCAAGACAAGCGTTCCTGGGAACGCGCACTCAGTGCAGCCCTCCTGTATGTACAGTTACTGGGGAGAGGACACATTGAAACACACACGTGTTGGTAGGTAACATCCCTGTAGCTTCTGCCTCTGAAGTCAAGCATTCTTNACATTGAAACACACACGTGTTGGTAGGTAACATCCCTGTAGCTTCTGCCTCTGAAGTCAAGCATTCTTGGGACCCTGCCTCAGTGCAGACCCCTGCTATAGGCAGTTACCTGGGGGAGCAGAAATGGAAACACACAGATATGGGTGGATACCCTTCCGGCAGCTTCTGTCTCTGAAGTCAAGGTCTAATCAGACAGCGCCCTCCATGTAGCCATCTGCTATGTGCAGTTTCCTATGGGAGGAGACATGGAAACACACAGGTGTGGGTAGATACCCTTCTGGCAGCTTGTGCCTCTGAAGGCAAGTGCTCCTGGGACCCAGCCCTCTGCTATATGCAGTCACCAGGGGAAGCAGACATGGAAATACAAAGGTGTGGGAAGATACCCTACCTGCAGCTGCTGCCCCTTAAGCCAAGCTGTCTTGGTAACTTGCCCTCAGTGCAAACCTCTGCTATAGGCAATTACCTGGGGAGGAGACATGGAAATTCACAGATGTGGGTAGATATCCTCAGTGCAGCCCTCTGCTATATGCAATCACCTGGGGAGGGGAAATGGAAACACACAGGTTTGGGTAGATACCCTCCCTGCATCTTCTGCCTCTGAAGCCAGGGACCCCGCCCTCAGTGCATCCCTCTCCTATATGCCGTTACCTGGGGAAGGAGACCTAGAAACACACAGATGTGGGTAGACAGCCTCCCTGCAACATCTGCCTCTGAAGCAGAGCGCACCTGGGACACCGCCTTCAGTGCAGCCCTCTGCTACATGCAGTTACCTGGGGTAGGAGACATTGAAACACAGGTGTTGGTAGATACTCTTCCTGCAGCATCTGCACCTGTATCCAAGCGCTCCTGCTACCCTGCCCTCAGTGCAGCCCCCAGCAATATGCTTTTACCAGGGGGAGGAAACATGGAAATACACAGGTGTGGGTAGACATCCTCCCTGCATCTTCTGCCTCTGAAGCAAATCACTCCCGGAATCCCGCCCTCATTGCAGATCTCTGCTACAAGCAGTTACCTGGGGAGGAGACATGGAAATACACAGACGTTGGTAGATAAACACAGTGAAGCCCTCTGCTATATGCAGTTATCTGGGGGAGGAGACATGGAAACACACAGGTGCGGGTAGATACCCTTCCAGCAGCTTCTCCCTCTGAAGCCAAGATGTCCTGCTACCCTACCCTCTGCTATATGCCGTCACCTGATGGAGGAGACATGGAAATACACAGGTGTGGAAATATACCCTCCCTGCAGCTTCTCCCTCTCAAGCCAAGCTGTCTTGGGACCCTGCCTTCAGTTCAGCCCTCTGCTATAGGCAATTAACAGGGGAGGAGACATGGAAATACACAATTGTGGGTAGATAACCTCAGTGCAGCCCTCTGCTATACACAGTCACCTGGGAGAGAAAACATGGAAACACAGCTGTGGGTAGATACCCTCCCTGCAGCATCTGCCTCTGAAGCCAAGTGCTCCTGGTATGCTGCCCTCAGTGCAGCCCCCTGCTATATGCATTTACCGGGTGGAGGAGACATGGAAACACACAGCTGTGGGTAGACAGACTCCGTAGAGCTTCTTCCTCTGAAACAGAGAACTTCTGGGACACCACCCTCAGTGCAGCCTTCTGCTATATACAGTTACCTGGGGAAGGAGATATGGAAACACAGCTGTGGGTAGATACACTCCCTGAAGCATCTGCGTCTGAAGCCAAGTGCTCCTGGTATCATGCCCTCAGTGCAGTCCCCTGCTATATGCAGTTACCTAGTTGAGGAGACATGGAAACACACAGGTGTGGGTAGATGCCTTGTCTTCAGATTCTTTCTCTGAAGCAAAGCACCACTGGGACCCCACCCTCAGTGTAGCCCTCTACTATATGAAGTTACCTGCGGGAGGAGACATGGAAACACAGTTGTGGGTAGATACCCTTCCTACAGCATCTGCACTTGAAGCCAAGTGCTTCTGGTACCCTGCCCTCAGTGCAGCCCCCTGCTATATGCAGTTACGTGGGGGAGGAGACATGGAAATACACACGTGTGGGTAGATACCCTCCCTGCATCTTCTGCCTCTGAAGCAAATCACTCCTGGAACCCCGTCCTCATTTCAGACCTCTGCTACAAGCAGTTACCTGGGGAGGAGACATGGAAATACACAGATGTGGGTCGATAGCCTCATTGCAGCACTCTGTTATATGCAGTTATCTGGGGGAGGAGACATAGAAACACACAGGTGTGGGTAGATACCCTTCCGGCAGCTTCTGCCTCTGAAGCCAAGATGTCCTGGGACCCAGCCCTCTGCTATATGCAGTCACCTGAGGGAGGAGACATGGAAACACACAGGTGTGGAAATATACCCTCCCTGCAGCTTCTGCCTCTCAAGCCAAGCTGTCTTGGAACCCTCCCTCAGTGCAGCCCTCTTTTCTATACAGTTACCTGGGGGAGGAGACTTGAAAACACAGGTGTGAGTAGATATCCTTCATTGCAGGTTCTGCCTCTGAAGCCAAACACTCCTGGGACCCCACCTTCTTTGCAGACCTCTTGTATATGCAGTTAGATGGGGGAGGAGACATGGAAACACACAGTTGTGGGTAGAAACCCTCCTTGAAGCTTCTGCCTCTGAATCAAAGCACTCCTGGGACCCTGCACTCAGTGTAGCCCTATGTTATATGCAGTTACCTGGGGGATCAGAAATGGAAACACACAGGTGTGGGTAGATACCCTCCCTGCATCTTCTGCCTCTGAAGCCAATATCTTCTCGGACCCCTCCCTCAGTGTAGCCCTGTGCTCTATGCAGTTTCCTGTGGGAAGAGATATGGAAACCCACAGTCCCCTGGGGCAGGAGACATGGAAACACACAGGTGTAGGTAGATACCCTTCCGGCAGCTTCTGAGTCTGAAGCTAAGTGATCCTAGGACCCAGCCCTCTGCTATAAGCAGTCACCTCGCTGCCGCACCCGCATGGTTGGGCCGGGGGTGGGGGCACAGGCGGGTTGGCACTCCCTCCTCCTCCCATCCAGCCCTGCCACGGCCGCCCCCACCCTGCCCAACCATGCGGTTGCGGCAGCCTCGGTGCCCCCTGGCCCAACAATCATGCGGGTGCGGTGGCCTCGGGCCCACCCCACCCAACAACCATGCGGGTGCGGCGGCCTCCGCCCCCCCGCCCAACAACCATGCGGGTGTGGTGGCCTCGGCCCCCCCGCCCAACAACCATGCGGGTTTGCCCAACAACCATGCGGGTGCGGTGGCCTAGGCCCCCCCCCCCGGCCCAACAACCATGCGGGTGCGGCAGCCTCGGTGCACCCCCGCCCAACAAACATGCGGATGCAGCAGCCTTGGTGCCCCCCCGGCCCAACAACCATGCGGGTGCGGTGGCCTCGGCCCCCCCGGCCCAACAACCATGCAGTTGTGGCAGCCTCGGCGCCCCCCCAGCCCAACAACCATGCGGGTGCGGAAGCCTCGCCACCCCCCCGGCCCAACAACCATGCGGGTGCGGCAGCCTCGGCGCCCCCCCAACAACCATGCGGGTGCAGCGGCCTCGGCACCCCCCACCTGGCCCAACCATGTGGGTGCGGAGGCCCCCCCAGCCCCCACCCGACCCAACCGTGCAGGTGCAGCGGCCATCCCCAGCCCAGCCTCCGGTTCCGGTGTGACCCAGTTACCCACAGTCAGTCTCTCCGCCGCTTGGGCCCGCCGCTGCTACAGTCCTCATCCTCCTCTCTCGCCTGTGCTCTGAGGACACAGTAAAGCATGCAGCACAGGTGAGAGAGTGTCTCTCCCTCCCGGAAGTTGCGTTGGGTTTAAGCAACTTCTGGCCAGCGGCCCAAATGGCCGGGACAGAGAAGGGGGTAGGTAGGGGCCCGATGGAGGGGAAGGCCAGCCTGGAATGGGAGCGGGCCGGAATGGGCCTGTCCCCCCCGACCCAGGCCAACGGCCCAGTCAGGATCAAAAAATTTCTTTAAAAAAATAATAATAATTAAATCACAGGCGGCGGGCCCAGCCCTCCCTGCCAGCCCAGCCCACTGGGAATGTTCCCAGTGGGTTGTATGGCCAATCTGCCCCTGCACACCTGAGGGGCCCATTTGTGTGCATCCATGTCTTCTCCCCCAGGTAATTGCATATATCAGGGGCGGGTCCCAGGACAGCTTGACTTCAGAGGCAGAAGCTTCATGGTGCTTATATACCCATACCTGTGAGTTTCTGTTCGTCCTTCCCCAGGTAACTCCATATAGCAGAGGACTGCACAGAGGGGGTTCCCAGCAGAGTTTGGCTTCAGAGGCAGAATCTGAAGGGAGGATATCTACCCAAACCTGTGTATTTCCATGTCTCCTCCCCTTATAGCAGAGGGCTGCACTGAGGGCAGGGTCCTGGGACAGCTTGGCTTAGGGGCAGAAGCTGCAGGGAGGGTATCACCCACACCTGAGGGGCCCATTTGTGTGTTTCCATTTCAGCTCACCGAGGTAACTGCATATACCAGAGGGCTGCACTGAGGGCGGCGTCCCAGGAGAGCTTGGCTTCAGAGGCAGATGCTGCAGGGTGGATATCTATCCATACCTGTGTGTTTCAATGTGTCCTCTCCCAGGTAACGGTATATACAAGAGGGCTGCACTGAGTGTGGATTCCCAGGAGAGCTTGGATTGAGAGGCAGAAGCTGCAGGGAGGATATCTACATACACCTGTGTTACCATGTCTCCTCCCCCAGGTAACTGCATATAGCAGAGGGTTACACTGAGGGAAGCATCCCAGGAGAGCTTGGCTTCAGAGGCAGAAGCTTCAGGGAGGGTATCTACCCACATATGTGTGTTTCCATTTCTGATCCCTCAGGTAACTGCATATAGCAGAGGGTTACACTGAGGGTGGTTTCCCATGAGCGTTTGGCTTCAGAGGCAGAAGCTTCAGGGAGGGTATCTACCCACATATGTGTGTTTCCATTTCTGCTCCCTCTGGTAACTGCATATAGCAGAGGGTTACACTGAGGGCGGGGTCCCACGAGTGTTTGGCTTCAGAGGCAGAAGCTCTGTCCACATATGTGTGTTTCAATTTCTGCTCCCTCAGGTAACTACATATTTCAGAGGGCTGAACTGAGGGCGGGGTCCCAGGAGCTTTTGGCTTCAGAGGCAGAAGCTGCAGGGAGGATATCTACCGAGACCTGTGTGTTTCCATGTGTCCTCTCCCAGTTAACTATATATACAAAAGGGCTGCACTGAGGGTGGGTTCCCAGCAGCGCTTGGCTTCAGAGGCAGAAGCTGAAGGGAAGATATCTACCCACACCTGTGTTTCGATGTCTACTCCTCCAGGTAACTGCATATAGCAGAGGTCTGGGTACCAGTAGCGCTTCACTTCAGAGGCAGAAGCTGCAGGGAAGGTATTTTTCAACACCTGTGTGTTTCCATGTCTCCTCCACCAGGTAACTGCATAAAGCAGGGGGCTGCACTGTGGGCGGGTACCAGGATAACTTGCCTTCAGAGGCAGAAGCTACAGGGAGGGTTTCTACCCACACCTGTGTGTTTCCGTGTCTCCTCCCCCAGGTAAAGGCACATAGCAGAGGGCTTCACTGAGGGCAGGGTCCCAGGACAGCTTGACTTGAGAGGCAGAAGCTTCAAGGAGCGTATCTACCCGAACCTGTGAGTTTCTGTGTCTTCTTCCCAAGGTAACTCCATATAGTAAAGTTTACTTCCATGTCTTCTGCCTATAGCAGAGGGCTGCACTGACGGAAGGGTCCCTGGACATCTTGGCTTTAGAGGCAGAAGCTGCAGAGAGGGTATCTACCCACACCTGTGTGTTTCTATCTCTCCTCCCCTAGCTTACTGCATATAGCAGAGGGCTGCACTGAGGGTGGGATCCTAGTCGAGCTTGCCTTCAGAGGCAGAAGCTGCAGGGAAGGTATCTACAAACACCTGTGTGTTTCCATGTTTCCTCTCCCCAGGTAATTGCATATAACACTGAGGGAGGGATTCCAGGAGGGTGTCTGCAGAGAGGGGATCTACTCATACCTGTGTGTCTCCATGTCTCCTCCCCCAGGTAGCTGCATATGGTAGAGGGTTGCACTCAGGGTATCTACCCACTCCTGTGTGTTTCCATTTCTCCTTCCAGGTGACTGCATATAGGAGAGGGTAGCACTGAGGATCTCTACCCACACCTGTCTGTTTCCATATCTCCTCCCCCAGGTAACAGCATATCGTAGAGGGCTTCACTTAGTGCAGGGTCCCAGGAGGGCTTTGCTTCAGAGGCACAAACTGCACGGAGAGTATTTACGCACATCTGTGTGTTTCCATTTTGGCTCCCCAAGGTAACTGCATCTTCTTCTTCGTTATCCTCTCATTCAAGTCTCACTAATGGTATTTAGCGCCCTCTGGTGCCCAAAGACGGATATTTTCTAACACGTGACTGCAACGTAGGTGCTGGCGAGAAAACCTCCACCCCCTCTCTAGGGGTATATATAGAGCCTCCTTGCCAGCATTCCCTGTTCAAATTTTTTCCACGCCAAGCAGCGTGGGGATTGGATATGCAAGATTGTGGCTGCAAGAAAAAAGGAATTCTTCACTCCTCCTCACAGTGTCGAGTCTCTATCCCGAGCACCTCACTGCCGGAGCCATGTCTGCCCCCATGCAGAGACAATCACTCCCGGCTTGCAGATCCCCCCCCCCCCTGCTCCCTGTCTCTTATACACATCTAGATGTGTATAAGAGACAGACTCTAGCCAGTGCCCTGTGCAGGGAAGCGCCATCGGTATCCCTCTGCCGCTCGAGCCAGCTCTGTCCTGGAGGGATATCTGCTGCCGGCTTCCAGCTCCCCCCGGGGAGTCTGCTGACCCGCTCTGGCCAGTGCCCTGTGCAGGGAAGCGCCATCGGGATGCCCCCAGAAGGAAACCTCAGGAGTCCAAGGTGGGGAGAGCTTGGAAGAGCGCTCCAACTGCTTCCACTCGGGAGAAGACCCAGGAAAAGTAGGGCAGGCACTGGACTGCCCCCTCCCTAGCACGCCCGGCTTCCCCCGGGATCACAGCACCTACCTGGAGCTGCAGTGCCCCAGCGAGGGGACTCAGGCTGAGCAGGAGCAGATCCTTAGCCCCCTGCATCCCCTCCTGGGACCTCAGGCTCATCCAGGGTCCATGGCCGAGGTGCTGGGTGCCCAGACCCACGTGCAGCAGCAGAGCAGATGACTGGGCGAACGGTCCCCACTCCGCTAACACCTGGCTGGGGAACACCCGGGGGGGACCGAGTTTGCTCGGCAACAGCAACCTCCCAGGGAGCCTCCGCTTACATCACAGCCGGCTCCCCTCGCTCAGCCCAGCCTGAGAGCATCACCTGCTGGTGCAGGCAGAGATTGCAGCTTGGTTCCAGCAGCTGAGAAGCCACACTCAGCAGCAGCCTCTGCAGCTCCCCAGGCAAACCTCGCCCCGTCGCCCGCTGCTGCCCACTGGTGCCAGGGCAAGAGATGTCGGCTTTCACCCGATATGCCACTCTGCACATGGAAGCCACAGCACCGCATCCAGACTGTGAGTCCCAGGGGCAGCCCTCCCCAGAGCACTCTCTGCCTGGGGATTCTGGGGAAACCCTCTGGGGTCTCCAGCCGCATGGCTGAGACCGAGGGCATCCCGCTCAGCACTACTGAGCCTGTGCAGCAAGACCAGCTGTTCACCACAGGGTCTACCTATCACAGGGGCAGAGTTGCCCTTCCACTGCCTGAGGGGCTCTCAGCACCAGTGAATGACTGGATCTCGAACCAGCCTGCCACCTGCCAGGCCATAGGCACTAGGGCACAGAGAATGTACCCTCTGCCCGTCACCAGGCATGACTTCCTGGGGTACCACCCGGTGCCTAACTCCCTGATTAACTCAGCGACAGCTGAAAAGGTCAAAGGGGGAAAATCCGCAATACACATCCCCTGACAAGGAGGGCAGGTGGCTTGATGGGCTGGGAAGGAGAATGTATTCCTCTGCCTGCTTTGGCATGGGGGCATGGAACTACTTGGCCCTCATGGCATGATTCCATTTCACCCTATGGGAGAGCATGTGTAGCAGCTTCCTTGAGTGCCTGCAGGAGAGCAAGAGAGAGGCCTTCCTCACGGTGGCCAGGGATGGCTTGGAGCTCTCTTTACATCTCACCAGGGTAGCCTATGATGTGGGCATGTCGGCGGCTAGGGTAATGGCCACAGGAATTACCCTCAGGAGGTATTCCTGGCTAAGATCTTCTAGGCTATCGACCGAGGCCCAGAAGGTGGCTGAGAACCTTCCCTTCCATAAGGAGGCGCTGTTTGTTGCTATTATGAATGAGCAACTCAAGCAGGTCAAGTCTGAGAGGAATATGGCTAAGGCCATGGGCCTCAACCCCAGTCCCACAACCGCACGCAATACTCCCGAGGCCCCTCCCCGTACCAACCCCCAGGGAGTAACCCCTACCAGGGCCAGTCTCAGAGGCCCTACAAGAAACCCCAGGGGCAATATCAGCCCCAGGCGAGAAACAGGGGCCCACATAGTGGTTCCTCTAGGGCCCCCGCTAACAAACAGTGCTTTGGACAGGGGCAGGGAGCCCTCCCATGAGGGGGCCCCAGCCTTTGGGAACCGCCTGCTCACCTTTCGTGAAGCCTGGTACGGAATCACCAAGGACCAATGGGCCCTGGACACCTTCTCAGAGGGTTACACGATTCAGTTCAACTCCCGCTCAGGGGATAGGTTGTCATTACCCCCATCCCTGAGGATGCATCTGCCGCACAGGTTCTGTGCACAGAGATGACATCTCTCCTTGCCAGGAGGGCCATCGAACAGGTGCTCCTCCCCAAGCGGGGCAAGAGCTTCTACTCCCCATACTTTGTAGTCCCCAAAGGGCCGGAGGGATTCTGCCCCATTTAGGAGCTCAGGCTCCTGAATAAAAGCATCAGGAAATTTAAGTTCAGGATGCTTGGCCTCCCTCAGATTATTCCCTCCCTGAGGGAAGGGGATGTCTTCGCAACAATAAATATGAAGAAAGCCTACTTCCATATCGCGGTGCACCCTGACTTCAGGAGGTTCCTGAGGTTCTGCCTCGAGAAACTACCAGTTCAGAGTCCTCCCATTTGGACTCTCCATCTCCCACAGGGTATTCACCTAATGCCTGGCCCCCGTAGCCGCCCTCTTCAGGGAAAGGGGCTGCTTTGTGTACCCCTAGCTGGATGTCTGGCTGTTCCGGGGGCGCTCAGATACAGAGCTGTCCCAGCAAATGGCAATGGTGTGCGCCAACTTTGCCAACCTTGGGATTCTCCTCAACTGAGAGAAGTCTGTGCTGTCCCCTTCCCAGAAGACCCACTTTATAGGGGCCGTGTTTGACCGAGCTCGAGGACTAGCCTTCACTCCTCAGGAGGGGTTCAGGGCTATCCAAGAGGGCTGCCACAGGATCATGAACAACCCCTCTCAGCCCTACCTCTTTTTCTAGGCTTCTGGGCCTGATGGCGTCCACCACCTTCATGACCCAACACACACGACTGAGGGTAAGGCCGCTTCAGTACTGGATGAAACCTTGGCTCCTACCAGGGCTCTCGGACCCAGGGCTCCGGCTCCTGATCCCTCAGGGGTTCTCAGACAGCTACACTGGTGGCTAGACCAGGGGAATGTCTGCAGGGGCATCCCGTTTTGAAACCCGATCCCGCAGTTGGCAATCACGACCAACGCCTCACTGCTGGGTTGGGGAGCGCACATGGGAGAGCTCTCCGTCAGTGGCTTATGGATCTATGGGGACTCTCAGTTGCACATAAGTGTGCTGGACCTGTGGTCCATCAAACTGGCATTAGTCACCTTCCTTCCAATTGTCAAGGGCCGCAGAGTGTTCTTATACATGGACAACATGGTGGCGATGTACTACCTCAACCACCAAGGGGAGGCAGATCCTGATGGCTGATGAGGGAAGCACAACGGATCCAGGACTGGTGCATCCCCAAGGGGGTGCACCTGGGAGCCATGCACCTGGTGGGCTCCGAGACCCAACATGTAGTTTGGCTCAGCAGGGAGGGCTTCACTTCCTACAAATGGGAACTGAACCAGGAGACCTTCCTAGAGCTCGTGTCTCTCTGGGGGCCACCTACCGTGGACTTGTGCACCACTGGCGCAACCTCAAAGGTGCCCTCCTATTGTTCCAGGGGAAGCACAGGAGCGAGCTTCTTGGGGGACGCTCTCGCAGCCCCTCGGCCGGCGGGCCTCATGTATGCTTACCCGCTGATACCACTCATCCCCAGGACCCTGGAGAGATTCAGGGAACAAGGGGGAGACATGGTGCTGATTTCCCCGTACTGGCCATGGCAGCACTGGCTCCCAGAGCTCATGGAGCTGTCCTGCTGCCCACCTACATCCCTAGTGGCCTCCCCAGACCTCCTGTCGCAGGAACAGGGCAGGATTTACCACCCCTACCTAGCCTCCCTCTGCTCTCCTGAAAGAGGCACAGAGTGCTCTACCCCAGGTCGTGAGGGATGTTCTCCTCTCCAGCCGAAAGCCTTCTACCAGACTACCGTATTCCAGGAAATGGGGCATTTTGTTAGGTGGGTCGCAGACCGGGGTCTCACCCTGCACAAGGTCTCATTGCACACTATACTGCAGTATGCTACGAGCCTCCTCAACTCAGACATAGCATTTTCCTCGCTGAAGGTGCACCTAACAGCTATTGGACATTCTGGAACCGTTACGAGGGAACTCCCCTGTTCAGGTCCCCCTTGGTGGACCTTTTCCTCAAGGGAACTGTCCGTTTATTCCCCCCTATGCCTTATCTGTTTCCCTCCTGGAATTTACAGCTGGTCCTTAGAGCTCTAACGGGGCCCCCCTCTCGACTTGCTCTCGCTAATAATGCTCTTCCTAGTGGCAGTAACATCTGCTAGGAGGGTGAGCGAGCTGCAGGCTCTATCTCACAGATGCCCCTCCTACAGGTCAGGGAGCACTGCATCACCCTCAGGCCTCAACACAAGTTTCTCCCTAAGGTTGGCACCTCCTACCATATGCAGCAGGAGATCACCCTCCCTACCTTTATGCCCCCTCCGCATGCCTCAGAGGAGGATACATCCTTACATAGCTAGATGTATGAAGGTTCTCCTTATTTACTTGGAGGACACCTCTGTCTCCGCCAGACAGACTACCTCTTTGTCCTGTTGGGACCTGGGAAGAAAGGGAACCCGGCCTCTAAGCAGACCGTTTCCACATGGGTCAGTGCCTGTATTGCTCAGGGCTGTCAGGAAGCCGGTCTCCCCCTCCCAGAGCGCGTCACTGCACACTCGACTAGAGTCATGGACACGTCCATGGCAGCCTTCGGGCATGTGCTTCTGCATGTGCCCATATAAATCGGCAACGTGGAGCTCCACCTCCACCTTTGTTTGCCACTACGCCATTGCTGTGATGGCAAGGGAAGATGTACATTTTGGACAGTCTGTACTGTCCGCTGCGCACTTGGAAAACATTCTCTGATTCAATTTTTGTCTTCCCTGCGTCCCGCATCCTTCATGGGGCTTGCTAATCTACCATTAGTGGGACTTGAATGAGAGGATAACGAAGAAGAAGGGCACGTTTCTTGCCTGTAATGTTTCTTCTTCGAGTTGTATCCTCTCTTCAAGTCCCACTCCCTCCCTCCTCCCCGCTAACAAATCTTGTTAGCAGGTGAACAGGGAATGCTGGCGACGGGGCTCTATATATACCCCTAGAGAGGGGGCGGAGTTTTTGTTTGCCAGCATTTACATTGCAGTCACGAGTCAGTAATATCCGGCTTTGGGCGCCAGAGGGCACTAAATACCATTAGTGGGACTTGATGAGAGGATACAACTCGAAGAAGAAACGTTACAGGCAAGAAACTTGCCCTTACGCAGATATGTGTGTTTCAATTTCAGCTCCCCAGGTAATGGCAGATATCAGAAGACTCCTCTGAGGATGGGGTCCCAGGAGCGTTTGGCTTCACAGACAGAAGCTGAAAGTAGGGTATATACCCGCACCTGTGTGTTTCCATGTCTTCTCCCCAGGTAACTGCATATACCAGAGGGCTGCACTGAGGGCAGAGTTCCAGGAGCGCTTGGCTTGAGAGACTGAAGCTGCAGGGAGGGTTTCTACCCGCACCTGTGTGTTTCCATGTCTCCTCCCCAGGTAACTGCATATACCTGATGGCTGCACTGAGCGTGGGGTCCCAGGAGAGCTTGACTTCAGAGGCAGAAGCAGCAGGGAGAGTTGACTACAGGGAGGGTTTCAACCCACACCTATGTGTTTCCACGTCTCCTCCCACAGGTAACTACATGTTTCCATTTCTCCTTCCTCAGCTTACTGGATATATTAGGGGGCTGCACTGAGGCCGTGGTCTCAGGAGAGCTTGGCTTCAGAGGCAGAAGCAGCAGGGAGAGTTTCTACCCACACCTGTGTGTTTCAATCTCTCCTCCCCCAGGTAACTGCATATAGCAGATGGCTCGGCTGGGGACATGTGTGCCATTATAAGCCCTGGGAAGGGTGACGTATTGACTCAATTTTAAAGGTTGTTTGTTACAAGTATGCTGATGGGGTGAATGAAATGGGGATGATTACTAGTTGCTTGTTGGGCAGGATCCAAGGGGAGCATATGGTAAAAGCCCCATGTATTAATGGATAGAAAGGGAGTATTGGTGAACCTACAGGAATTTGTGTTTGTGTTTATGTATTTGTTAAGTACAAGTGGCGTGTTATTATTATATTTCATTATATGGAATGTTGGATACTGAGTATTTGCAACTTGGTTTTGATGAAATTGAATTGAGTTTTTGTATTTGGCTAAAAAAAAACAACTGAACTGAACAGCATATAGCTGAGGGCTGCACTGAGGGTGGGGTCCCAGGGGAGCTTGCCTTCACAGGCAGAAGCTGCAGGGAAGGTACCTACACACACCTGTGTGTTTCCATGCCACCTCCCCCAGGAAACTGCATATATCATAGGACTTGTCCAAGGAGCACTTGGCTTCAGAGTCAGAAGCTGCAGGTAGGGTATCTACCCAAATTTGTGTGTTTACATTTCTCCTCCCCAGGTGACTGTATGTAGCATAGGTTTGCACTGAGGGTCTCTACCCACACCTGTCTGTTTCCATGTGTCCTGCCCCACGTAACAGAAATCGTAGAGGGCTGCACTGAGGGCAGGGTTCCAGGAGCGTTTTACTTCAGAGGGAGAAGCTACAGGGAGGATATCAATCCACAGCTGTGTGTTTCCATGTCTCTTACTTCAGGTAACTGGATGTAGTAGAGGGCTGCACTGAGGGCAGGGTCTCAGGAGCACTTGGCTTCTGAGGCAGAAGCTGCAGGGAGGGTATCTACAAACATCTGTGTGTTTCCATGTCTCCTTCCACAGGTAACTGGAAATAGCAGAGGGCTGGCCCCAGGTGTTCTTGGCTTCTGAGGCAGAAGCTGCAGGGAGGGTATCTACCAACATCTGTGTGTTTCCATGTCTCCTCCCCAGGTATCTGCACATAGCAGAGGGCTACACTGAGGGTGGGGTCCCAGAAGACCTTGGCTTCAGGGGCCAAGATATACTGCAGGGAGTATATCTACCCACATCTGTGTGTTTCCATTTTGGGTCCCCCAGATAACTGCATATATATCAGAGGGCTACACTGAGGGAGGGGTCCCAGGAGTACTTGGCTTCAGAGACAGAAGCTATAGGGAGGGTATCTAACCACGCATGTCTCCTCCCCCTGGTAACTGTATATAGCAGAGGGCGGGGTCCCAGGAGAGCTTGGCTTCACAGACAGGGAAGGTATCTACCCGCACGTGTGTGTTTCCATTTCTTCTACCCAGATAATTGCATATACCAGAGGGCTGCACTGAGGGAGGAGTCCCAGGAGAGCTTGGCTTCAGAAGCACAACTTTCAGGGAGAGTATCAACCCACACCTATATGTTTACGTGTCTCCTTCCGCAGATAACTACATAAAGCAGAGGGTTGTAAAGAGGGCGGGGTCCCAGGAGAACTTGGCTTCAGAGAGAGAAGCTGCAGGAATGCTATCTACCCACACCTTTGTGTTTCCATGTCTCCTCCCCTGGTAACTGCATATACGAGAGGGCTGAACTGAAGGCGGGGTCCCAGGAGCGCTTCGCTTAAGAGACAGAAGCTGCAGGGAGGGTATCTACACCTGTCCCTCAGTGCAGCCCTCTGTTATATGCAATTACCTGGGGAGAGGAAACATGGAAACACCCAGGTGTGTGTAGATACCTTCCTTGCAGCTTCTGCCCCTTAAGGCAAGCTCCCCTAGGACCCCACCCTCACTGTAAACCCTCTGCTTTATGCAGTTACCTGGGGGAACAGAAATGGAAACACACAGCTTTGGGTAGATACCCTCCCTGCAGTTTCTGCCTCTAAAGCCAAGCTGTCCTGGGACCCTGCCCTCAGTGCAGCCCTCTGCTATAGGCAGTTACCGGGGGGGGGGAGGGGAGTCATGGAAATTCACAGAAGTGAGTAGATACCCTCAGGGCAACCCTCTGCTATATGCAAGTCACATGGAGTGGAGAAATGGAAACACACAGATGTGGGTAGAAACCCTCCCTGCAGTTTCTCACTCTGAATCCAAGCTCTCCAGTTCCCGCCTGCCCTCTGCTATATGAAGTTACTAGTGGCAGGAGACATGGAAACAGACAGGTGTGGTTGGATACTCTTCTGGCAGCATCTGCCTCTGAATTCAAGTGCTCCTGGGACTCAGCTCTCTGCTATATGCAGTCACCTGGGAGAGGAAACATGAAAACACACAGGTGTGGGTAGAGACCGTCCCTGCAGCTTCTGCCTCTGAAGCCAATCTCTCCTGGATCCCTCCCCTCAGGCCAGCCCTCTGCTATAGGCAGTTACCTGGGGAGGAGACATGGAAATACACTAGTATGGGTTCATACCCTCATTGCAGCCCTCTCCTATATGCAGTTTCCTGGGGGAGGAGACATGGAAACACAGGTTTGGGTAGATACCCTCGTGCAGCTTCTGCTACTGAAGAGAAAAGCGCTCCTGGGACCCCAACCTCAGTGCAGCCCTATGGGGAAGTTTCCTGGGGGTAAAATATATGGAAACACAGAAGGAGGCATTTGCACGTAGTCGCTTTCACGCCTCAGTGATTTTTCTCTCCCAAATTTGTTTCGAACAGGAGCGTGAACCGATTGTTTCTCCTCAACTGGGACAGGGCCAGTAAGTGAGTTTCATTTCTGAGAAGTTGCTCCCCAACTGGGAGAGCTGGATTTGAATCCTATTCACAGCCTCCCCAGAGCGAATCCACTTCACAGCTACAGCCAAGGGATCTCTGTGATTGATCCAATAGAAACCAGTCAATTTCACTTGGGGGTTGGTATATCATTCAGCGAGAGTGATATATCAAGGGGGGGGGGTGGTCCTTGAAACTAGTCGCTTGGACACCTCAGCCCTTTCTCTGGCTAAATCTACAGAGGGCTGGCTCGAGTCAGTTTCTCCATGGACGGCCTGTCTCTCCCACAGGTGACAAAGAGGGTTTAACCTAATCAGTGTTACCATGTCAGCGTACCATGTAAACCCTAATCACGACGCCCCCCTCCCCCCCGAGCAATTCTACTGCACTATGCACCATAGCATTCCCATGGTTGATTCTGTGAGAACTAGTCAATTTCAAATAGGGGGCAGATTGGTTTTCGCTCAGCCAAGAATGAAGTCCTTGAACCAAAGAGGTTCAAGAGGTTTCCTCAACCTGGAAATGGCGGTAGTGTCAGCATTTCGGCTTCATCGGTGAGAGGTTTCTCCAAAACCAGGAGACCTGCCTTCCTCCCCCTAGTCAATTTCACCGGGAAGCCCAGTCTCTCCCACAGGAGAGGAACACCACTTTAACCTAGTCAGTAGGCTGTACTCATGACAGCCTACAGGTTGTGGACCCGGCCATTTTCATTCCATGCTTGGTGTTTCCCTCAGCCAGAAATAGGTCCTTGAAACTTATTACTTCCTCTCCGCGCAAGAGAACCCTAGTCAGTTTCAACCAAGGCAGGTTTCTCCTCAGCCCGAAAAGTGTTAGATCCACCAAGTCAGTTTTACATCTGAGAGTTTTCTATACAAGCAGTCTCATCCACAAACTACCTCTCTTGGGAACGATGACACTGGCTAGGCTTCATCGTGTTCCTCCTGTCCCTCTGCCACAGGGAAAGCACACGGTTTTACAAACCCACTGTCAGCCTACACAGTAAATGTAGGTTTTGGAACCCAACCACGCACCCGCCGCCCACGATTCCACTTCACAGGTACACCCAACGGATTTCCCGGGGTTGCTTAGGTTCACTAGTCAATGTCACTTGCGGAGGAGTTTGGGGATTGCTCTTTCCCTCACCCTGAAGGAGATCCTTGAAGTAGTCACAAGTTAGTTCTTTCTTTGTGCAGAGGTCTGCTCACCCTAGTCAGTTCCCAACATGAATGCGGGAGAGACAGGGCACCTCTCAGAATGATGGCTCTAATTCTTTCTCCGTGGAAGTCTGTCTTCCACAGAGGAGGAACAGGAACCTAGACAGTGTTACTATGCCAGAAGAGCTAATTTCGGTTAGAGCTAATTTCGGTTAGAACCGAAATTTACGTTTGTTGTGCATGCTGGCATGGCAAAACTGACTAGATTGTCTTTCCTTTGTGGGAGAGACGGTTTCTATGGAGAAATTGACTAGCGGGATGAAGCCGGCTCTACTTGCTGTGGAGAAACCTCTCAGGGATGAAACTGAACGGCTGGAACTATCGCTCTTACCGGGCTGACAAGATCCCTCATGCATCCCCTCCTGGTCGAAACTGACGGGTTATTGGGTCGGGTTCTTCTGATTGGTAGAGAAAGCGCTGATGTGTAAAAATGACTGAGTTCGAGGCCCGCGTTCTACCTTAGATAACCACTAATCCCCAAGTGAAATTGACTAGTTTCCATTGAATAAATCCGGGGTTACCCTTGAGTGAGTGGGCTCTGTGTGGCGTGAGTAGTGTTCGCAACCTACCTTTACTCTGCCTTCACTGTGCCATTCTAGCCAGTGTGACCATGTGACCATGTGAGTAGTAAGGGGGACACTAGTCATCAAACTGATCGTTATCAGTTTGACAGGTCTACGTCACCGGAAGTCCCACCTTAGGACGGAAGTGACGTGAGTAGGAAGGGGGACACTAGTCATCAAACTGATCGTTATCAGTTTGACAGGTCTACGTCACCAGAAGTCCCGCCTTCGGACGGAAGTGACGTGGGTCCGGAAGTCCCGCCTTGAGACGGAAGTGACGTGGGTAAGCGGAAGTGACGCAGAAGGGTGTAATGCTTCCGGG
>QEPC01002027.1:21171-33684 GCA_003113815.1 Sphenodon punctatus
CCGGAAGCATTACACCCTTCTGCGTCACTTCCGCTTACCCACGTCACTTCCGTCCCAAGGCGGGACTTCCGGACCTACGTCACTTCCGTCCGAAGGCGGGACTTCCGGTGACGTAGACCTGTCAAACTGATAATGATCAGTTTGATGACTAGTGTCCCCCTTCCTACTCATGCGCGTGTTCACAAGAGAGATAGGCTGTGGTTGATGCTGTTTGTCAAGAAAACTCTTACAGGGGAAACTGACTCGCTGAATCTTTCATTGTAATCGGACTGAGGAAAAACCACCTCTTCACCCGCCTGGTTGAAACTGTCTAGGGTGATCGGGCTAGTTTTCCGACTTAGCACAGAAAATGCTGAGTGGAATCAATAAGGTGCAAAGGAGTAAAAACCAACCCCCGAAATGAAAATAACCGGGTCCACAACCTGTAGGCTGTCATGGTAACACTGAGTAGGTTAAAGCAGTGTTCCTCCCCTGTGGGAGAGACTGGGCTTCCCGGTGAAATTGACTAGGGGGAGGAAGGCAGGTCTCCTGGTTTTGGAGAAACCTCTCACCGATGAAGCCGAAATGCTGACACTACCGCCATTTCCAGGTTGAGGAGACAGTCCCCTCTTTGGTTCAAGGACTTCATTCTTGGCTGAGGGAAAACCAATCTACCCCCTATTTGAAATTGACTAGTTCTCACAGAATCAACCCCGGGAATGTCATGGTGTATAGTGCAGTAGAATTGCTCGGGGGTGTGTGTGTCATGATTAGGGTTTACATGGTACGCTGACATGGTAACACTGATTAGGTTAAACCCTCTTCGTCACCTGTCCATGGAGAAACTGACTCGAGCAAGCCCTCTGTAGATTTAACCATAGAAAGGGCTGAGGTGTGCAAGCGACTAGTTTCAAGGACACCCCCCCCCTTCTCGCTGAGTGAAACAACAACCCCCCCCAAGTGAAATTGACTGGTTTCCATTGGATCAATCGTAGAGATCCCTTGGCTATGAAGTGGATTCGCTCTGGGGAGGCTGTGAATAGGATTCAAATAGAGCTCTCCTAGTTGGGGAGCAACTTCTCAGAAAGGAAACTCACTGACTGGAACGATTGCCCTGTCCCGGTCGAGGAGAAACCATCGGCTCCCCCTCCTGTTCGAAACAAATTTGGCAGAGAAAAATCACTGAGGTGTGAAAGCGACTAAGTGCAAATGCCTCCTTCTGTGTTTCCATGTCTCCTCCCCACGGGAAACTTCCCCATAGGACTGCACTGAGGTTGGGGTCCCAGGAGCGCTTTTCGCTTCAGAGGCAGAAGCTGCATGAGGGTATCTACCCAAATTTGTGTTTACGTGTCTCCTCCCCCAGGAAACTGCATAGGGCTGCAATACCTGTGTATTTCCATGTCTCCTCCCCAGGTAACTGCCTATAGCAGAGGACTGGCCTGAGGGGAGGGATCCAGGAGAGATTGGCTTCAGAGGCAGAAGCTGCAGGGATGGTAGGCCACACCTGTGTGTTTTCATGTTTCCTCTCCCAGGTGACTGCATATAGCAGGGAGCTGAGTCCCAGGAGCACTTGAATTCAGAGGCAGATGCTGCCAGAAGAGTATCCAACCACACCTGTGTGTTTCCATGTCTCCAGCAACTAGTGACTTCATATAGCAGAGGGCAGGCGGGAACTGCATATGGCAGAGGGCTGGGTCCCAGGAGAGCTTGGATTCAGCGTGAGAAGCTGCAGGGAGGGTATCTACCCACATCTGTGTGTTTCCATTTCTCCTCTTCATGTGACTGCATATAGCAGAGGGTTGCACTGAGGGTATCTACTCACTTCTGTGAATTTCCATGACTCCCCCCCCAGGTAACTGCCTATAGCAGAGGGCTGCACTGAGGGCAGGGTCCCAGGACAGCTTGGCTTTAGAGGCAGAAGCTGCAGGGAGGGTATCTACCCAAAGCTATGTGTTTCCATTTCTGTTCCCCCAGGTAACTGCATAAATCAGAGGGCTGCACTGAGGGTGGAGTCCTAGGGGAGCTTGCCTTAAGAGGCAGAAGCTGCAGGGAAGGTATCTACACACACCTGTGTGTTTCCATGTTTCCTCTCCCCAGGTAATTACATATAACAGAGGGCTGCACTGAGGGAGGGGTCCCAGGACGGTGGTATATGCAGTTCCCTGGGGAGGAGACATGGAAACACAAAGGTGCGAGTAGATACCCTCCCTGCAGCTTCTGTCTCTTAAGCGAAGTGCTCCTGGGACCCCGCCTTCAGTTCAGCCCTCTGGTATATGCAATTATCTGGGTAGAAGAAATGGAAACACACAGCTGCAGGTAGATACCCTCCCTGCAGCTTCTCTCTCTGAAGCCAAGTTCTCTTGGGACCTCGCCCTCGATACAGCCCTCTGATTTATGTAGTTATCTGCAGCAGGAGACATGGAAATATATAGGTGTGGGTTGATACTCTCCCTGAAAGTTCTGCTTCTGAAGGCAAGCGCTCCTGGGACCCCGCCCTCTGCTATATGCAGTCACCAGGAGGAGGAGATATGCGTGGTTAGGTACCCTCCCTGTAGCTTCTGTCTCTGAATCAAGTACTCCTGGGACCCCTCCCTCAGTGCAGCCCTCTGATATATATGCAGTTACCTGTGGGAGCCAAAATGGAAACACACAGATGTGGGTAGATACCCTGCCTGCAGTTCCTGGGTAGATACCCTCAGTGCAGCCCTCTGCTATAGGCAGTTACCTGGCCGAGAAGACACGGAAACACACAGGTGCAGGTAGATACCCTTCTTGCAACTTCTGCCTCTGAAGCAGAGGGCTCCTGGGCTTCAGTGAAGCTCTCTGCTATAGGCAGTTACCTGGGGGAGTAGACATGGAAACACAGCTGTGGGTACATACCCTCCCTGCAGCTTCTGCCTCTGAAGCAAAGGTCTCCTGGGACCCCACCCTCAGTGTAGCCCTCTGCTATGTGCAGATACCTGCGGAAGAGACATGGAAACACACAGATGTTGGTAGATACCCTCCCTGAAGCTTCTGCCTCAGAAGCCAAGTACTCCTGGGACCAGCCCTCTGCTATTTTCAGTTTCCTGTGGAAGGAGATATGGAAACACACAGATGTTTGTAGATACCCTCCCTGCAGCTTCTGCCTCAGAAGCCAAGTGCTCCTGGGACCAGCCCTCTGCTATATGCAGTTTCCTGGGGGAGGAGACATGGAAACACACAGCTGTGGGTTGATACCCTCCCTGTAGCTTCTCCCTCTAAAGCCAAGCGCTCCTGGGACCCTGCCCTCAGTTCAGCCCTCTACTATTTCTTTTACTTGGGGCAGGACACATGGAAACAGACAGGTGTGGGTAGAGACCCTCAGTGCAAACCTCTGCTGCATGCAGTCACCTGGGGAGGAGAAATGTAAATACACAGGTGTGTGTAGATACCCTACCTACAGCTTCTGACTCTGAAGCCAAGTGCTCCTTGGACAAGTCCTCTGATATATGCAGTTTCCTGGGGGAGGAAACATGGAAACACACAGGTGTGTGTAGGTACCTTCCCTGCAGCTTCTGCCTGTGAAGGCAAGCTCCCCTAGGACCCCACCCTCAGTGCAGCCCTCAGCTATATGCAGTTCAGTTCAGTTTTATTTGTTTAGCCATATACAAAAACTCAATTCAATTTCATCAAAACCAAGTTACAAATACTCAGTATCCAACATTCCATATAATGAAATATAATAATAACACGCCACTTGTACTTAACAAATACATAAACACAAACACAAATTCCTGTAGGTCCACCCATACTCCCATTCTATCCATTAATACATGGGACTTTTACCATATGCTCCTCTTGGCTCCTGCCCAACAAGCAACTAGTAATTGTCCCCATTTCATTCACCCCATCAGCATACTTGTAACAAACACCCTTTAAAATTGAGTCAATATGTCCACCCTTCCCAGGGCTTATAATGGCGCACATTTCCCCAGCCGAGCCATCAGCTAAAAGCAGTTAGCTGGGCCTCCCCAATAGAAACCCTCCCTGTGGCTTCTACCTCTTAAGCCAAGCTCTCCTTGGACTCCAATACAGCCCTTTACTATATGCCGTTTCCTGGTGGAGGAGACATGGAAACACACAGGTGTGGGTAGATACACTCCCTGCATCTTCTGCCTCTGAAGCCAAGCTCTCCTGAGACCCCGCCCTCAGTGCAGCCCCCTAATATATCCAGTAAGCTGAGGAAGGAGAAATGGAAACATGTAGTTACCTGCGGGAGGAGACATGGAAACACACAGGTATGGGTAGAAACCCTCCCTGCAGCTTCAGTCTCTCAAGCCAAGCACTTCTGTAACTCTGACCTCGGTGCAGCCCTCTGGTATATGCAGTTACCTGGGGAGGAGACATGGAAACACACAGGTGCGGGTAGAAACCCTCCCTGCAGCTTCAGTCTCTCAAACCAAGCACTTCTGGAACTCTGCCCTCAGTGCAGCCCTCTGGTATATGCAGTTACCTGAGGAGGAGACATGGAAACACACAGGTGCGGGTATATACCCTACCTTCAGCTTCTGTCTCTGAAGCCAAGCGCTCCTGGGACCCCATCCTCAGAGGAGCCCTCTGATATATGCAGTTACCTGGGGGAGCCGAAATGGAAACACACAGATCTGCGTAAGGTCAAGTTTCTTGCCTGTAACGTTTCTTCTTTGAGTTGTATCCTCTCATCAATCCCTCTGGCGCCCAAAGCCAGATATTACTGACTCGTGACTGCAATGTAAATGCTGGCAAACAAAAACTCCGCCCCCTCTCTAGGGGTATATATAGAGCCCCGTCGCCAGCATTCCCTGTTCACCTGCTAACAAGACCTGCTAGTGGAGAGGAGGAAGGGAGTGGGACTTGATGAGAAGATACAACTCGAAGAAGAAACGTTACAGGCAAGAAACTTGCCCTTCTTCGTTATCCTCTCATTCAAGTCCCACTAATGGTAGATTAGCAAGCCCCATGAAGGAGGCGGGAAGCAGGGAAGACAAAAATTGAATCAGATAATGTATTCCAAGTGCGCAGCGGACAGTACAGACTGTCCAAAATGTACATCTTCCCTTGCCGTCACATCAATAGCATAGTGGCAAACAAAGGTGGAGGTGGAGCTCCACATTGCTGATTTATATGGGCACATGCAGAAGCACATGCCCGAAGGCTGCCATGGACATGTCCATGACTCTAGTCGAGTGTGCAGTGACGCGCTCTGGGAGGGGGAGACCGGCTTCCTGATAGCACCGAGCAATACAGGCCCTGACCCACGTGTAAAGAGTCTGCTTAGAGGCCAGACTCCCTTTCTTCCCAGGTCCCAGCAGGACAAAGATGTAGTCTGTCTGGCGGAGACAGAGGTATCCTCCAAGTAAATAAGGAGAACCCTTCGTACATCTAGCTATGTAAGGATGTATCCTCCTCCGAGGCATGCGGAGGGGGCATAAAGGTAGGGAGGAGGTGCCAACCTTAGGGAGAAACCTGAGTTGAGGCCTGAGGGTGATGCAGTGCTCCCTGACCTGTAGGAGGGGCATCTGTGAGATAGAGCCTGCAGCTCGCTCACCCTCCTAGCAGATGTTACTGCCACTAGGAAGAGCATCATCAGCGAGTGCAAGTCGAGAGGAATAGTGGTTAGGGGTTCGAAGGGGGGCCCTATTAGAGCTCTAAGGACCAGCTGTAAATCCCAGGAGGGAAACAGATAAGGCATAGGGGGGAATAAAAAGACAGTTCCCTTGAGGAAGCGGTCCACCAAGGGGGACCTGAACAGGGAAGTTCCCTCGTAACGGTTCCAGAAAGTCCAATCGCTGCTAGGTGCACCTTCAGCAAGGAAACTGCTATGTCTGAGTTGAGGAGGCTCATAACATACTGCAGTATAGTGTGCAATGAGACCTCGTGCAGGGTGAGACCCCGGTCTGCGACCCACCTAACAAAATGCCCCATTTCCTGGAATAGGATAGTCTGGTAGAGGGCTTTCAGCTGGAGAGGAGAACATTCTTCACGGCCTGGGGTAGAGCGCTCTCTGTCTCATTGAAGTGCGCAGAGGGAGGCTAGGTTGGGGTGGTAAATCCTGCCCTGCTCCTGGGACAGGAGGTCTGGGGAGGCCCCTAGGGATGTAGGTGTGCAGCAGGACAGCTCCATGAGCTCCGGGAGCCAGTGTTGCCATGACCAGTATGGGGCAATCGGGACCATGTCTCCCCCTTTTTCCCTGAATCTCTCCAGGGTCCTGGGGATGAGTGGTATTGGCGGGTAAGAATACCTGAGGCCCGCCGGCCGAGGGGCTGTGAGAGCATCCCCCAAGGAGCTCACTCCTGTGCTTCCCCTGGAACAATAGGAGGGCACCTTTGAGGTTGTGCCAGTGGCACACAAGTCCACGGTAGGGGGCCCCCAGAGAGACACAAGCTCTAGGAAGGTCTCCTGGTTCAGTTCCCATTCATAGGAAGTGAAGCCCTCCCTGCTGAGCCAAACTGCATGTTGGGTCTTGGAGCCCACCAGGTGCATGGCTCCTGGGATCCGTTGTGCTTCCCTCATCAGCTGTCAGGATCTGTTTCCCCTTGGTGGTTGAGGTAGTACATCACCACCATGTTGTCCGTGTATAAGAACACTCTGCAGCCCTTGACAATGGGAAGGAAGGCGACTAGTGGCAGTTTGATGGCCCACAGGTCCAGCACGCTTATGTGCAACTGAGGGTCCCCATAGATCCATAAGCCACTGACGGAGAGCTCTCCCGTGTACGCTCCCCAATCCAGCAGTGAGGCATTGGTAGTGATTTCCAACTGCGGGATCGGGGTTCAAAACGGGACTCCCCTGCAGACATTCCCCTGGTGTAGCTACCAGTGTAGCTGTCTGAGAACCCTGGAGGGGATCAGGAACCGGCGCCCTGGGTCCAAGCGCCCTGGTAGGAGCCAGGGTTTCATCCACTACTGAAGCGGCCTTACCCTCAGTTGTGTGTGTGGGGTCGTTAAGGTGGTGGACGCCATCAGGCCCAGAAGCGTAGAAAAGAGGTAGGCCTGAGAGGGGTTGTTCACAAACCTGTGGCAGCCCTCTTGGATAGCCCCGAACCTCTCATGTTGAGTGAAGGCTAGTCCTCGAGCTGAGTCGAAGACGGCCCCTAGAAAGCGGGTCTGCTGGGAAGGGGACAGCACAGACTTCTCTCAGTTGAGGAGAATCGCAAGGTTGGCAAACTGGCGCACACCATTGCCATTTGCTGGGACAGCTCTGTATCTGAGCGCCCCCGGAACAGCCAGACATCCAGGTAGGGGTACACAAAGCAGCCCCTTTCCCTGAAGAGGGTGGCTATGGAGGCCAGGCATTTGGTGAATACCCTGTGGGAGGTGGAGAGTCCAAATGGGAGGACTCTGAGCTGGTAGTTTCTCGAGGCAGAACCTCAGGAACCTCCTGAAGTCAAGGTGCACCGCGATATGGAAGTAGGCGTTCTTCATATCGATTGTTGCGAAGATATCCCCTTCCCTCAGGGAGGGAATAATCTGAGGGAGGCCAAGCATCCTGAACTTAAATTTCCTGATGCTTTTATTCAGGAGCCTGAGGTCCAAAATGGGGCGGAATCCCTCCGGCCCCTTGGGGACTACAAAGTATGGGGAGTAGAAGCTCTGCCCCTGCTTGGGGAGGGGCAACCGTTCAATGCCCCCCCTGGCAAGGAGAGCTCTCATCTCTGCTCACAGTAGCTGGGCGGCAGATGCATCCTCGGGGATGGGGGTAATGACAACCTATCCCCTGAGTGGGAGTCGAATTGAATCCTGTTACCCTCTGAGAAGGTGTCCAGGGCCCATTGGTCCTTGGTGATTCCATATCAGGCTTCACGAAAGGTGATCAGGCGGTTCCCAAAGGCTGGGACCGCCTCAGGGGAGGGCTCCCTGCCCCTGTCCAAAGCACTGTTTGTTAGGGGGGGCCCTAGAGGAACCACTATGTGGGCCCCTGTTTCTCACCTGGGGCTGGGATTGCCCCTGGGGTTTCTCGTAGGGCCTCTGAGACTGGCCCTGATAGGGGTTAGTCCCTGGGGGTCAGTACGGGGAGGGGCCTCAGGAGTATTGCATGCGGTTGTGGGGCTGGGGTTGAGGCCCATGGCCTTAGCCATATTCCTCTCAGACTTGAGCTGCTTGAGTTGCTCATTCGAACTAGCAGCAAACAGTGCCTCCTTATTAAAGGGAAAGTTCTCGACCACCTGCTGGGCCTCGGTCGATAGCTCAGAAGATCTTAGCCAGGAATACCTCCTGAGGGTTATTCCTGTGGCCATTCCCCTAGCCCCTGACATGCCCACGTCATAGGCTACCCTGGTGAGATGTTGAGAGGCTCCAAGCCATCCCTGGCCACCATGAGGGAGGCCTCTCTCTTGCTCTCCGGCAGGCACTCAAGGAAGCTGCTACACATGCTCTCCCATAGGGTGAAATGGAATTGTGCCATGAGGGCCAAGTAGTTCCATGCCCCCATGTCAAAGCAGGCAGAGGAATACATCCTCCTTCCCAGCCCATCAAGCCTCCTGCCCTCCTTGTCAGGGGGCATGCTTTGTGGCTTTTCCGCCTTTTGCCCTTTTAGCTGTTGCTGAGGTAATCAGGGAGTTAGGCACTGGGTGGGACCCCAGGAAGTCATGTCTGGTGATGGGAAGAGGGTACATTCTCCATGCCCTAGTGCCTACGGCCTGGCAGGTGGCAGGCTGGCTCGAGATTCAGTCATTCACTGTTGCCGAGAGCCCCTCGGCCAGCAGAAGGGCAACTCTGCCCCTGTGATAGGTAGACCCTGTGGTGAACAGCTAGTCTTGCTGCCCAAGCTCAATACTGCTGAGTGGCATGCCCTCGGTCTCAGCCATGCGGCTGGAGACCCCAGAGGGTTTCCCCGGAATCCCCAGGCAGAGAGTGCTCTGGGGAGGGCTGCCCCTGGGACTCACAGCCTGGATGCGGTGCTGGGGCTCCCAGATGCAGAGTGGTGTATCGGGTCAAAGATGACATCTCATGCCCTGGCACCGGTGGGCAGCAGCGGGCGATGGTGCGAGGTGTTCCCGGGGAGCTGCAGAGGCTGCTGCCGAGTGTGGTTTCTCAGCTGCTGGAACCAAGCTGCAGTCTCTGCCTGTGCCAGCAGGTGACGCTCTCAGGCTGGGCTGAGCAGGGGAGCCGGATGCAACGAGGCTCCCTGGGAGGTTGCTGTTGCTGAGCGAGCTCGCCCCCCCCCGGGGGTTTCCCGGTCAGTTGTTAGCCGGGGCGGCTCTGCTGCCCCACATGGGTCTGGGCACCCAGCACCTCGGCTACGGATCCCTGGATGAGCCTGGGGTCCCAGGAGGGGCAGCAGTAGATACCCTTCTACAGCATCTCCACCTGAAGCCAAGTGCTCCTGGTACCCTGCCCTCAGTGCAGCAGCCTGCTATATGCAGTTACGTGGGGGAGGAGACATCGAAATACACAGGTGTGGGTAGATAACCTTCCTGCATCTTCTGCCTCTGAAGCAAATCGCTCCTGGAACCCCGCCCTCATTGCAGACCTTTGCTACAAGCAGTTACCAGGGGAGGAGACATGGAAATACACAGATGTGGGTAGATACCCTCAGTGCAGCACTCTGCTATATGCAGTTATCTGGGGTAGGAGACATGGAAACACACAGGTGTGGGTAGATACCCTTCCGGCAGCTTCTGCCTCTGAAGCCAAGATGTGGGTCGATAGCCTCATTGCAGCACTCTGTTATATGCAGTTATCTGGGGTAGGAGACATGGAAACACACAGGTGTGGGTAGATACCCTTCCGGCAGCTTCTGCCTCTGAAGCCAAGATGTCCTGGGACCGAGCCCTCTGCTATATGCAGTCACCTGGGGGATGAGACATGGAAACACACAGGGGTAGGTAGATACCCTTCTGACAGCTTCTGTCTCTGAAGCCAAGTGCTCCTGGCACCTAGACCTGTGCTATATGCAGTCACCAGGGGGAGGAGACATGGAAACACACAGGTGTCTGTAGACATCCTCCCTACAGCTTCTACCTCTGAAGCCAAGCACTACTGGGACACAGCCCTTTGCTATATGCAGTCACCAGGGGGAGGAGACATGGAATCACACAGGTGTTGGTAGATACCCTCCCTGCAACTTCTACCTCTGAAGCGAAGCCCTCCTGGCCCTCTGTGCAGCCCTCTTGTATATGCAGTTACCTGGGAGAAGAGACATGGAAACACACAGGTGTGTTTAGATAGCATCCCTGTAGCTTCTGCCTCTGAATCCAAGTGCTTTTGGGACACCGCCCTCAGTGCAGCCCTCTGATATATGCAGTTACCTGAGGGAGCAGAAATGGAAGCATACAGATGTGGGTAGATAGCCTCCCTTGAAGCTTCTGCCTCTGAAGCCGATGTCTCCTGGGACCCTGACCTCAGTGTTTCCCTCTGCAATATGCAGTTACCTGGGGAGGAGATATGGAAACATATAGGTGCGTTTAGATACCATACCTGCAGCTTCTGCCTCTGAAGCCAAGTGCTCTTGGTTCCCTGCCCTCAGTGCAGCCCCCTGCTCTATACAGTTACCTGGGGGAGGAGACATGGAAACACACAGGTGTGGGAAGACACCCTCCCTGCAGCTTCTGCCTCTTAAGCCAAGCTGTCTTGGGACCCTGCCCTCAGTACAGCCCTCTGCTATAGGCAATTACATGGGAAGGAGACATGGAAAAACACAGATGTGGGTAGATACCCTCAGTGCAGCCCTCTGCTATATGCAGTCACCAAGGGAGGGGAAATGGAAACACACAGATTTGGGTAGACACCCTCCCTGCAGCTTCTGCTTCTGCCCTCAGTGCAGCCCTCTCCTATATGCCGTTACCTGGGGGATGAGACATTGAAACATGCCGATGTGGGTAGATACCCTCCCTGCAACATTTGACCCTGAAGCCCCATCCTCAGTGCAGTCCTATGCTATATGCACTTACCTGGGGAAGGAGACATGGAAACACACAGGTGTGGGTAGATACAGCTTCTGCCTCCTAAGCGAAGAGCTCCTGGGACCCAGCCCTCTACTATATGCAGTCACCTGGGGGAGGAGACTTGGAAACATACAGGTGTTGGTAGATACTCTCCCTGCAGCTTCTACCTCTGAGGGCAAGTTCTCCTGGTACCCGCCCTCAGTGCAGCCACCTGATATATGCAGATTCCTGGTGGAGGTGATGTGAAAACAGACAGGTGTGAGTAGATACCCTCAATGCAGCCCTGTGCTATATGCAGTGACCTGGAGGAAGAGTCATAGAAACACACAGGTGTGGATAGAAACCCTCTCTGCAGCTTCTACCTCTGAAGGCAGGTTCTCATGTTACCCTCCCTCAGTGCAGCCCCCTGCTATATGCAGTTACCTGGTGGAGGAAACATGGGAACACACAGGTGTTGGTAGAGACTTTCCCTGCAACTTCAGACCAAGCGCTACTGGGGCCCAGCCCTCTGCTATATACAGTTCACCTGGGGAAGGAGACATGGAAACACATACTTGTTTGTTGATACCCTACTTGTAGCTTCTGCGTCTGAAGCCAAGCTCTCCTGGGACACCGCCCTCAGTGCATCCCTCTGGTATATGCAGTTACCTGGGGAGGAGACATGGAAACACACAGATGCAGGTAGATACCATCCGTGCAGCTTCTGTCTCTGAAGCCAAGCGTTCCTGGGACCCCGTCCTCAGTGCAGCCCTCTGATATATGCAGTTACCTCAGCGAGCTGAAATGGAAACAGACAAATGGGTAGTGGTTGTGGGTAGATACCCTCCCTGCATCTTCTTCCCCTAAGCTAAACTGTCCCAGGACCCTGCCGTCAGTGCAGCCCTCTGCTATAGGCAGTTACCTGGGGAGGAGACATCGAAATACACAGGTTTGCGTAGATATCCTCCCTGCAGCTTCTGCCTCTGAAGCCAAACTCTGCTGGGACCCCGCCCTCTGTGCAGCCCTCTGCTATATGGAGTTACCTGGGGAAGGACACACAGAAACTCACAGGTGTGGGTAGATAAGCTCCATGAAGCTTCTGCCTCTGAAGTCAAGCTGTCCTGGGACCCTGCCAGGATGATAAAGCAAAGATGATGATAAAGCAAATTTTGAAATAAACACCAAATTATTTTTATTCAATGTAGGAATTAATGTAATACAGGTTGGTAGCCGTGGCACTGGCAAACAATTTGTTTGGAAAGCCAATGCGTTTTATTCTCCAGATGAAGGTGAAACCCAGAATGCACATCTTATAAAAAAAACACTACTGGTTTGTGGGGAAAAAATTTGGTTGTGCTGGGGAAATTCCTTCATGACTCCATAAGAAAATGGCAATGGGATCAGTACTCGATCCCAGAAGAATACTGGCAGTGGCTACAAATTGACTGTCTAGCTGTTCCGTGTTCATGTCATTAATTTATCCATGTTCCTGAAAAACAGCCTTTAAAAAAACACAATTATTAGTCACATATTGTATAAATGTATGCTAGTTGTATGTGTACAATTATGTGTACACAGCATCCATGAAAAAAAAAACATGTTGCATACTCCAAAAGACTGCACAAATCACTAAGACAATGCATTCCTATGCTATGTATGCACATGCCCCC
>QEPC01002027.1:54289-74140 GCA_003113815.1 Sphenodon punctatus
GGGGCTTCTGGGGGCGGGCGGGCAGCTTTGGCCTGTGGCTTGGGCTGAGCCCTCCCAGGGGGTGGAACCTCGCTCACCTGCAGGGGATGATCTTGGACTTCTGGGAATTAACCACCAACCCGTTCGATGTACAATAGTCTTCCAATTTATAAATCAGGCGCTGTTTAACATCTATCTTGCAGATCTTGTTAACTTTATGGGGTCTGAAAGCACCTATACTCCAAAAGCTGGAGACTACCATCTTAACATGCTGCAATTTACGGATGATATAGTCCTCATCTCACAGACTGCTATTGAGAGGCTGGGTGAACTTAGGCAGGGGGGTAGCAGTCTGCCTCTGTTGTTCAAACGCCGCTGACTCACTCGCCCCACTCGAATCTCCATATCATCTATACTGGAGGTTGGTAATGATGTGGTGGCAAGTGGGGGGGAAAAGAACCCTCTACTTTGCTTCCCGCAATCCCCAGTACTGTGGGGTTGCAATTGGCGGATGTCATCTACGTAGCTGAGAGGGCCCTGGCTCCCTGTCTAGTGCCCCCTACTGACCAGATTCTTTCTTCTCAATCAGTTATGGGGGTCGTAGAGGCCGGGGAAACAGAGGATTTGTCATTAGTGTCATCTGGTTCCCACTCCCTGATCCAGCAATGTTTCCCTATCAAGAGTCCTTCCCTTCTGGAGCCTTTGGCCTCTGAGTTAATAGCCCCAGTCACCCCCTGGAAGAGTTTTGCGACATCATTCTAAGCAACCTCCCTCCTACAAACGGCGACCAGAGGAGGGGGCTTTTTCTAGCTTTTCGGTTGTTTCTTGGAACATCTCAGGTTGGAGGGCTCGCCAGTTTGATGCTGATTTTTCTAATTTATTGTCACAGTATGATATTGTGTTACTCCAAGAAACCTGGCTGGTGGAGTTGCCATGTGCTGGGAGCTGGAGGGGATTTAACATGTATTGGCTGGAGGCTACGCCCTCATTACACCAGGGCAGACTTAGTGGTGGCCTTGTGCTGTTAATTTCCAGCTCATTACTCGCCAAAGTACAACCTATTGGCTGCATCAAATCTAATTTTGCTATTTTTCATTGCTTATTTCCTTCGGGATTAGAGTTACTATTGGGAAATGTTTATATCCCCTCGGATTTTTCATTATATTATTCTGCTGATATATGGGCATAAATGACAGAACAAGTTTACTCGGCTATAACTAGTTTTCTGGCTGCCTTTTTGCTGATTGGAGGCGATTTTAATACGAGACTTGGTAATCCAGCTATGCTGCAATTTCCACCAACTTTGGATGATTCATCCGATAATTATGCCCCCCCATGCAATTCCGTGGACCAGGTGGTAGGCCCTAGAAGGTCCTTTATGGATAAATTACTATCAGATTTAGACCTTATTATAGTGAACGGGCAGGTAGTGGATGATTTGGAGGGTAATTTCACATTTCATTCCCCACAGGGTTCTAGTATCCTTGATTATTTTTTGGTATCCATATGTTTCCATACGTGCTTAATTTGCTGGTGGTTCCTAGGTTTGAAACTAGCCATTTCCCTATCACCATGAAGGTTATTGACTCCAAGGCCGGAACTCAGTCCTCTAGGGCTAGGCCCCCTACTACACTTCAAATTTGTGAGGAGACGGTCCTGGTACGAGCAAAATGGTCGGAGGGACTTAGAGATGCTTTTTTTGCTCTTACTAAATCCCTGGATATAGTAGATTTACTTTCTAAATTTGTGACTCAAGGGCCGGATCTTCAAATCAGGTATGATGAGTTGCTGTCCTTACTGTTCCCACTGGTTACTAGTAGGGGCCCTCAGTTTTGGGGGCCAAAACAATTAGCACGGTCCCCACCTTGGTTTGACACTGAGTGTCAGAGTATAAGGGCGGTTTTGCGGCATATGGCCAGGAAACTTAAGGGAAACCCTTGCCAAGCTCTTAGGGTAAATATCTCATCTCTCCGGTGCAACTATCACAAACTTCTTGCCGCAAAGAAACTTGCTTTTCAAAGGCATCAATGGTCTGTACTTCAAAGGGCAGCTAATGGATGGGATTTAAGGAAATTTGGGGATATTATTCATTTTTCTCAGAGGGGTGGCAGGGATCCCCATATCCACTTGGTGTCCAGATGTATGGGAGAGTTTTTATGTGTCCTTGTTTTCTAATCTCTCTCCGTGGGAATTTGATGTTAGCTCTCCTCCATTCCATAGGTTTGAACAGTGGCAATCGGTTACCCCAGAGGAGGTAGCAACCCTCATTTCACAACTTAAGTTGGGAAAGGCCCCTGGACTGGACTTTGTGCCTCCTGAATTATTAAAGTCTGATCCTGAATGGTGGGCAAAGTTGTTGGCCCCTCTTTTTTCATCTATCAACGAAACAGGCCTTATTCCCCCCTCCTGGCTTAATAGTATCATCATCCCTATATATAAAAAAGGCGATCCAGCGTTCCCAGGAAATTATCGCCCGATAAGCTTGCTAAGTGTTATTGGCAAACTTTGTTAATTAAACTCTATACGGGGAACACTTTACAAGTCAGATTCAACTCTAGATGTGCGCTCTCCAAGCAGGTTCAGGTGAGAGCGGGGGTAAGGCAGGGTTGCCTGTTGGCCCTGGCCCTTTTCAATCTTTCTCTAAATGACTCAGTGGCATATATTAAATCCATAGACACACATGCTCCTAAAATTGGTGACCGGCGAGTCCCCCTTCTTTTGTATGCTGATGATGCCATTTTAATCTCCCAAACATTGGTTGGATTGCAGTGGTCGATGCAATGGTTTGGGGACTATTGCCAGGCGGAAAAGATGTCTATAAATTATGCCAAACTAAGGTGTTGATTGTGGGGCCTAAGGGTCCTCAGAAATCTCACTCCTCATCTATCAGAACCTGAGCAATTTGGTTACCCCTATCTTTTAAATACCTGGGGGTGATTTTTTCCACTTCAGCGGGTCGGATCTCTCATTTTGAGGCAGCTAAGGGGCTGGCTAGGAAATCCTCTGCTGCTATAGTTAAATTTTTCTTTGGTCAAGGAGGGAAACTGGTTCTTCCTGCCCTTCATCTTTTTAGGGGAAAGACAATAAGCCAGATTCTTTATGCTTTTCCGGTCTGGGGTCTATCCTTTCTTAACAAAATGGAGAGTATCCAAAATGGATTTTTACGTTTGACTCTGGGAGCCTCCAGGGGTACACCCCAGGTGATCTTAAGATATGAGTCACTCTGTTCCCCCTTTAGGCTATATACCCTTTTGTCTTTAGTGAACTATTGGGTTAAAGTGGTCCTTTTTCCCTCCCAAGATAATACCCTTTTGGCATTGACATTAAATAGTGGTCTCAGGGACCCTTGGGTTAAAGCTGTGGAGCTCAAAGTATTTAAACTGGGTTTTTTGCCCGATGGGCTGAAGTATGTTGGCTTCAAAGCGTCCAAAAACCTAATTAGAGAGAGGTTGATGGATCAAACTTTGCAGCTGGAGAGAGCACTTTTGGGTGAGCAGAGGGTTGCTCCCGATTACCTTCCATTTAACCCTTTATCTTCAGGGTTATACTATCACTTTGAGCAGATGGACTATGGTAAGAGATCAGCATTTGCCAAACTGAGATGCAATGGTTTCCCTTCAGCATTTCTGGAAGGTCGCTATAAGGGTATCCCCCAGGAACAGCGGCTCTGTACCTTATGTGATTTGAGGGAAGTTGATTCCTTCGCCCATATCCTCCTATAGTGTCCTATGCTCACTGGTCCCAGATATAAATATTTGGGTGGGATCCTGAGTGACTTAAGTACTTGCCCCCCTCATAGTATTTTACAGAAATTTCTTACCCCAATTAACTCGGTAATATCCCAGGCAGTGGCAAGTTTCTGCCAGATAGTTATTGGTATTAGACATGCTTATTTGGATGTTCAATAGTCTGGGGTTGAACTCAGGCAAGCTGGGTTGAATTTATTACATTATGGCTTACTTTCACCATCTAAGGTTTTATACATTTTATTGTTTTCTGACTCTGGCCTATGGGTTTTTATTACTGGTGTTTTTGTGCATTTGGTACATGTATTTCAGTTTTGGAATCTTGTAAGAAGTTCAAGCCAACTTTGTTATGGCTCCAGCCCAACAATAAACATCATTCATTCAGTCATGCTTCAGCTTTGGACTGGGAGAACCTCACTCTTGCCTGCCTGGGTTGATGGGACTTCCAGAATCCACATGGTCTTTGTCATCTGGTCCTGCCTCTTGTGCCCTTGGTCTAAGTAAAGCCATTCCTTCTGAATTAAGAGCCATAAAAAGGGGCTCTGTTGTAGGGACAAAAAAACCTTTTTTGGGTGTCAACTGAAGGGTGTGCTGCTTAGTTTTGTCACACAAGACTGTATCCAGGCAAACCCTAAACACTTTGGTTCCCTGATGTCAGTAATGTCTTAGCATGGAAGTTTGCCCTCCATTATCTTAAACACAGCTTTTGGTACATTAGTTGCCATAACCCTGGCTGACCAGGTAAGGGCATCTATGGAAGCATTTGCAATAAATGCTGCTGCTACCTGGATCCTAGAAGAGAGTGCCATAGCACTTTTCATGGTGAAGTCTGGAGTCTTAGCCTGCTTTGAACCACTTCAGGAGTACGCTCAAGTAGGAAGAAGCTGCTGTGGACATTTGAAATAAAGCTGAAGAAGCTTCAAAATTTCATTTTAAACTAGGATTCAAATTCCCTGCAGAAGAGAAGACAGATTAGCAAGCTAAAGAGGTTGCTGCAGCATCCACCTTCAGAATGAATAGAGTCTCTTTCCATCTAGAGAAGGAGTAGAGGGACTCCTGAGTTTTCGCAAAGGCTTGCCTGATATTTGCCATTCTACCCTAATAATCCTTTCAAAGGCCTTGTTTATCTCTGCTTGGAGATTTTGGAATATACTCCCAAGAGGAATCCTCCCCCAATGAATCTGAGTCCCCTTTTTTCACCTTCACTTTGAGCTTTAAAGCCCTTTGCATGACCTTGAACATCTTGTCCCTGTATCTCAGAGGTAATTCTCTTGATTTTTATCCTCTTCTCCCTGTACTGCCTCCGGGATCTGCTCTTTCTCCAAGGATGAGATGGAGGAGTCCAATGTCTGGAAGGGTGACAGACATTCCAAATGTACAGGCCCCTCTGGTATACAGGGAGTTGGCACTTCCTCTGGTGGGAGAGATTCCTGGCCCTTGTTGGGGGGCAAAGGGGCTTCTGAGCCCGAGGAGAGCTCCTCTGCTGGCAAGTCCTGATACAGAGCCTCCTGAGTGTCATCTCTGTGTTTGGACTGTCCCTTACTTAGTGCCTTCCCCCTTGATCAGCGTATGGTGGAAGGGGGCTCGTTTGTGTTTAAGCCTTTTAGCCCCTTCAGATACTGGAGTCTTCTCCCTAGGATATGACGTACATAATATTCTTGCATCAAGGGATATCATCTGGGAAATATGTTGCTTATTTCAGAAAATGCATATAGATGTCAAGGATGCATTGTGTACCAATCACAAGCACCTGCTGCTTTGCATCAAGGGATATCATCTGGGAAATAGGTTGTGTGTGGAAACATTTAGGTAGCCACTAAAACACACGGGCACTTAAATGTATGCATAACAGTTTACAGGAATTCAGTGACTGTCATGACAACTGTAGCATCATCAGTAACAGCGAATGAAACACCCTAGCCTCCTCTCCCCCCCCTTACAGTGATCTGCTTAGTACTGCAGACACTTTCCATGTGATGTCTAAGAACCTAATGAGAGGCTACAATTCTGGACATGGAACTAGAGTTATCACTTTCTTGCCAAACACAAGAACTTACAGCAGGACACTAGAAATACTGACTTTAAGTATCCGCTTTATCTCTTCCCCTCCTTGAGGCATCATCTCCATCCCAACACTCACTGTGGCTTGTTCCTCCTGAACCTAAACACATTAAGATCAGAGTTATTTCCTGGTGCTGTGGCATGGAGAGGCTTAAGGACTCAGATCAGCGCTAGCTCCATGGATGCTGAAGCACCCACAGCTAGGACATGACAACCTGGAGGGGCTATCAAGTAACCTTCATCCTATTACCTGTGCAGTACTTAAGCAGATGGGAGCTCAGATGATACCTTTTATTGGCCTAACTTTGGTGTGGGAGTGTGAGCCGCTTTTGGGTGAATTACTATGTCTCCATCTTTTATATTTGGGACCCACATGGCAAACACCCTCTCTAGATTGGTACTTAAAGCCATCTAGAGCCACAGCATGACCAGTGAATGTCACAATCATGAGCCAGAGATTCCATCATATAGACTCTGTTCTTTAATATACTATTTCCTTAAACTTTGCAACTCCCCACCCCAAACTCATTATTGCAACATCCTTTAAAAAGATTTACACATAGCTATCCACTCAGAGCCTCCTGCCTCAAGGCCAAGTGCCTGCCTGATATCATTCTGCAGCAATCAAAGCAAGTCCCTTTCAGGTTTTGTAGCGAGATGGTGTGAGAAAAGGGTCAAAAAACAGGTATATTTTGATTGATTAAAGTGTATCCATGATGAGTAACAACGTGGAGACAACAGATCCTCTCATATCCATCTCCACATGACTAGAAGCGTTTCATTTGGCGGCGTTCTTGGCGGCGTTGCTTCTTCTCATTGGGCTCCTGATTTGCAGCTGAGGAATCAGCAGTGAGCCAGGGCCCAAGTATGTTCACCCAGAGGAGGTAGACAGCTCTTCCTGGAGCCTGGAAGACAAAAAAAAAACCAAAATGTGGCTTGGCATTGGACACAGCTCTGGCATTACAACACAGTGAAATTTGGAGGAGCCAGCTGTGGCTGAAGACTCAAGGACATGGCACCTGGGGCAGCAGCATTCCCAAAGGTATGCTGTTGAACATTATGAATTGGTGAAAGTTTGCTGGAGAGCCCTGGAAGCTCAGACTGAAACCTACAAAAATATAGGCCTAAAAAACTGCCCTTCAGTCAGTGACCTTGTCAAGTCAACGGGAATCACTGGAGACTTGCCACTTCCAAGAATCACTGATCTAACTGACTAGCTAGAGCCTTGAGCCTGTTAATCCTCCCGTTTCTGAAAGTCTTGGATTGAGTCTCTACTCCTACACAGAGCCACAGAAGGACCAGATTCTAACACTGTGGCTCAGTCCACATCTGGAGAAAAGTTTTGATTCAATTTCCATGGTTTAGTCAGACCTAATCCTTCTGCCAAAATTAGACTAAAGTAGCTAGGTAGTGCAGCTGAGAAGTGATTAGGTTCCATACCTAATGCAGAAAGGCTGAATTAGGCAAAACATGCAACCCCTAATCCAAAAGCTTGTAAGCACCATGGAGTTGGGATTTGCTGAGATACCAACTAAGGAGGGAAAGGAAAGCTGGTGTATAGACCTGCGCCAGGGTAGAGGAAAAATGAGAAAGCCAGGATGACTTACCAGGAGCCAGAAGTACCAGACATAGAGAGAGAAACAGCTGAGCACTTGGACTATGGCTGTGAGTAAGATCACATCCTTAAGATGCCTGAAAACAAGAAAGAGGACACTAATTTCATTGGCACTTGGCACAGCTCAAAACCAATGCTTCCCAGCCCTTCTCCCTCAAGAGACAGACAAAAGCTTTCTTAAAAAAAAAAAAAAGTCTGTGGATCATTATCCACGCTAGTAGCAATGCTGTGAAGGGGTGCCAACTGTAGAAAGAAGTTGCAAGTCAGAGAACACACGTAGGCCTGTACTGAGGGTAGTTGTTCTTGATATAGATTACTGCAGACGTGCTAACACATCCACAGACATACAGTGGTCAGGAGCCCATTATCCATAGTACTTACAATCCCAAAAATCTATAGTAAATACTGCAACGCAGTTTGATTCTAAAGTTATTTCTGTTGCTCACTCTGAAGCCTTACAGATTTTTCTGGAAAAAAACATCTCCATGCTTGGTCTCAGCCCAAAGCAGAATTTTGTGAAGGTTGGATGGGATACTATTATGTTACTGAAATAGAGCAAAGGTAAATTTGCTTCCAGTTAACCCCCAATTGGCTAGAGAGTCAAACTAAACGGAAGAGGCTTGATTCCAACCCTCAACAAAAGGGATAGAAAGCAAAGTTTCTTTTTTTGGGGGGGAGGGGGGGGTATAAAATGTATTTATTTATTATCACGCCCCTCTCGCCTACTAATAAAGGATTAGTAAACAAATTATATACAACAGAATTATGGGCAACTTTGGTCTATGCTCTGCCTGAAATCTACACAGCTCCTGTCAATGCTGCTGGCAGCACCATGGAGAAGCATTACACTTCACTGCACAAATTCCTAATTTGGCAGCAGGGAACAAGTCCCATTCACCATACAAACACACTCCTCTGCTTTACTTCCCTTTGACTAGGGAAGTATGTCCACTGCATTTTCCCCATTGGCGGCAAAGAGGGAAATGTACTGTAGATTGTAAGCTCTTGGGCAGGGACCGTGTCTATCTTATTTTTTGTAAAGCGCCAGGTACATCACTGGTGCTATACAAATGCTTATAATAATAATACTGAACACAAATCCCTGCCTCTGACTCTCCAGCTAGTTTACTAGAACAGTGAGGCTGCAACAAGAGGCAAGACTTAAGTCACAGCTACCTCAATTATATAATCATTTCTCTCAAAAGCACATCAGCATTTCTCTATGGTTAAGACACACATGTAGACTACAATATCTGTGCAAAAGAAAATCAAAACCCTTTCACTTGCATTGAAACATGTATTACAAGAACGTTAATAAGTTGCATCATCTTGCTGAAACAGAAGACCTTGCTGGAACAGGAGATGTAAAACGTGTCTTCGCATCTCTACTGCAAACAGCATCAAGACATCCCATAGAAATCTAATCAGAATACAAGGGACCGAACTACTGCAAATCTAAAAAATTCTGGTATACCTCCTTGAGTGCACTAAATGCCCCCATGGGAATTATGTAGGTGAAACCTACCAGCCCTTGCACAAATGCATGAATTTGCACAGATAAAAGATCATGGACAAGAGCACAGATTTTACTGATGGCATTCACTTCTCACAAAGTGACCACTCCTTTTCAGACCTCTCTGTTCTGGTCTTAAAAGGAAACCTATGCAACACTTTTACAAGCTAAACCTAGAAACAAAAATTCATAGCTCTACTAGACACAGAACAATGGAATCAATATAGACATGGGTTTCATGCCATTACAGAAATGTGTAAGTCTAATGATGGTCTACAGCTACAGGAAGCTTTAAGTTTACTTACTAGGAGTGGGACTATCTGTTTTCCCAATAATGTCGATAATGGCATTATGGGTTTTAAATCTGAGATCCGGTAATGCCAGTCATACCGTATTTTTGGTTATTGTCTCGGTTCTTTTATACACATCTGGGGCAGCTTTAGCATATATCTCCTTGCCCTCCCTGTGGCAACTTTGTTATGTCTAAGTATTGGAGCCTTAAAAAAACAAACAAACAAACCCCTGCCTTGGATTGGTTGCCTTTTTTTTAAATAATAATAATAAAAAAGGCATCCAATCCTGAAGCTCCCCTAAAATTTTTGGAGGGGGTAGGGATGTGGGTAGAAGGCAGGTACTTGACTGTGCTGGCCAATTGCCATGTAGCATTTTTTTTTCTCTTTTGGGACCTTGTGCTTGGAAGCCATTCTACAGCAGTTTGGTATCCTAGGATTGTCAGACTGCTGGAAGCGTACATGCGTGTGACTGCTGGTGGTGGGTTCCTTGGGGTTTTAAGGTGTGTCTTGATTAGGGACCCCCTGGTGTCCCTTAGGAAGGGAAACTAAACTAATGGAATGAGGTCCTAGGCTTGTCTCTTGGGATCCTGGGTGGTGGTGGTGCAGGCCAGGCCATGGAGCATGCAGGCAGCTTTGAGGCTCTGCCAATGGGGGAGGGGGAAAATGTGGCTGGCTCCTCCATGGTGGGGTGTGCCCCATCACATGTCTCGGGGTGGGGTGTGCCCCAAGGTTGTGGTTCTGGGGTGGCCTGTTTGCTTGGTTTCTTTGCTGGGGGGTGTCTGATTTTATTTGTGTGTACTGTACTTCTCTTGGTACACTTGGATGGCAATCATGGGTGGCGGGTGCTGTAGATGGTGTGGAAGGTTGCAATGCTTGCTGTAGTGTGAGGTCTGTGCCTGCCTCTGCCATGAGTTTTGTGTTTGATTATGCAACGTGTGGGGGTGGGGAATTGGGAGTTACCAGAAGAGTTTTGGCCAGAGTTTGGGTCTTGCGGTGCAGGGAGGTTTGGAAGATTGCAGCATTGTAGTGCTGATGTCAGCTTATGACCGGAGGGAGAGGGAGGCAAGGCTGTACACTGCCCCCCAGGGGGGGTGGGGGGTGTCCCTTTCTCAGTATTGCACTGTTAACCCGGGGAACTCCACGCCACTGTCTTGCGGCAGGTGCTTTGGTGCTGTTTGCTTGGTGCATCAGTGAGGTTGTTGCTGCCAAGGCTTGAGTTTAGGGGGCCCTGTCTTTTGTGTTTGTTTTTTGGGGAGGGGAGGGTGCACTCTGCACTGTCAGGTCACAGTTTTAAAAATTTCCTTTTTTATTTAAAAACGTAAGCCACTGGAGTGCCTTTTGTTTTGGCAACTGTTGGCGACATGTAAGACGTGACGTGCAAACTGACTCCTCTGGCCGGGTAAGTGACACCCCTTCATCCCACACACATAGCCTTTACCCCACAGACTTGTTCCAACCCCAATCCCACCAATCCATCCACAATCCCTGCCCCATCCCCCAGCCCTTAGAGCCCAGCCACCCCCCAGCCCTTAGAGTTAGACTCCACCTAGTTAGACACCCAGCCCAAGTTAAACCCCACCCCAATTAGTTAGATCCCAAGCCACTCTAGTACACAGTACGTACTAGTAATCACTACACCCCATCCTCTGTTGCCAGTGGTCCTCTTTTCTTTTTGAGAACTGGAATATTTAAACTCAGTATGAGCGGTCGTGGAAAGAAGAAACAGACGATGAGTGGGAGTGTTGGAAGAGGCCAGCCTCTTCCTAGGAGCCCACTCAGTACGGCACAGAGACACCAGAAGTAAGGCCACCTGTGGTCTCAACCTCCCGCACACAAGCCTCAACTGCACCCAAGCTTATGGGCTCTGGATGCGCTTATAAGCCCCCAAAGAAGCTAGGATTTGGGGGGGGGGGGTTGTTCCCTCCTCCCTGGTGCTGACTACCGTAAGAAGGGGGCTCCTTCTTCCTCTGCTAGTGCAGCAGCCCATCCGCTGGCTACCTCCACTGCTGCTGCTCCTTCTAGCACCCAGCTCTCCCTAGTGCATGCACCAGCTGCCCCACCCTCTCCTAACATGCATTTTAGTGAACCTGTTTCCCCACCCTCTTCCCCCTGCAGACATGCATCCTAGCTCGGTCTCCGCCTGACACACACACACACACACACACTGCTGCATCAGCTACTACCACCACCCCTTCCCCAGTGTTACAACCACTGCCACTGAGAGGCTGACCACCAGTCGTGCTGCTACTGCCCTCCCAGAAGCCAGCATGAAGATCACCCTCCTTTACCCTCTCCTGCTCCACTGTCCTGGCCCCCTGAGAGGAGTTCCACCTGGTGGGAGGTTAGAACCTCTTCTTGGGGGCTGGGGCAGTGAAGCTGGGCAAACTCAACCTCCCCCCAACCCCCACGCTCCACCATCCTCTTCACAGGGACCTCTGTCTTCACTGCCTCTTCACGGGGTTATGTAGCCCACTAGCCCCACACCCACACCCACACCACTTTCATTCTGGGATGGGGAAGAGAGGATTCCCTCCTCCTTGTTCACCCCCTTCAAGCAGGAAGGGTAAGAAGGAGGTCTTTTTAGGAGCTCCTTTAAGAGCTCTTTAAGGAGCTGCTCCTCCAGCCCATGCTGGCTGCAGCCCAAACTGGGCCCACCCCTGCCCCCCAAAAGAGGTACAGAGACCATTTGGGAGGCTGAAACTCTTCTTGGGGGCTGGGGGCAAGGGCAGGCCCACCCATGCACACCCCCACCCTTCTCCCTCATGCTACCACCCCCCCAAAGAAGAGTTCCACCCGGAGGGAGAGCGGAACTTCTTCTTGGGAGCAGGGATGGGTCCCCGCTCACCCTTTCTCCCTCACAAGGAGCAAGGCTGCTCCTTCAGCGCATGCTGGCTCAAAACAAAATTGGGCCCACTCCCGCCCTCAAGAAGAGGTACAGAGGGCACTGGGAAGGTGGAACACTCCCCCAGCAACTGACCCTCCACCACTGCACCTCCAGAAAGAGTTCTGTCCTCAGACCTTATTCATGTTCCAAAGCCCAACTAAAGTCTGAACACACACAGTGTCTGGAGGTCTCCGGAACCCCAGTCATGGAACCTCAACTGGGACTGACCTCTACACACAGCAGCGTAATGCAACATCACCACCACCACTGCACCTCCAGACTTGGAAGGACTTCAGACTTTTGTGGTGTTTGGTCCCACTGAAGTTCCATTACATCTGGAGGCCTCCAAAACCCCAGCAGTCATGGTACCTCAACTGCTGCCCACTGACCTTGTAAGCAGCAGAATGCAAATTCCAGGACCCCAGCTGTGGGATGCAATTAAGTCTTGAGGTACACCAAACCTCCTCTTTGGAGGGAGGCCAATAAGGGGGCAAAATTAAAAAGTCTGTCTCAAATTCAAAAACAGTACAATAAATTTTTATTTTCCCCTCCAATTTCTCCGAGATCGCGTCAGATTCCACACCTCATCTCACTCTCCCTGACAGTGCAGAAAGTGGTAAAGCCTCGCAGGAGAGTGTGGAAGTCAAGTCTAGTAGGCCTTAACTTAACTTTGGTCAAGAAGGAAGTACGTCACGAACGGGTGAGAAAAATATGCTGAGCTAAGAAAAATCCTTGAACTGAATGCTGCAGACAGACCACAAAATGCTTCCTTTTATAAATCTTGTCTTCTTTGTATAACTGATAAGGAAGTGAAACAATCCAGGCCTTTGCAGAGTGCTATAAATATGCCAAACTATTGTAACCAACAGAGATCTTTTTCCTTAGCCAGAGGCAATCTCTGCTAGTGAAAAGTCTCTCCTTGCAATTGCTTGTTAATAAAGTGTTCTCTGACAAACTCCTAAACAGACTGAAGACTTGTTTTCTTCCACAATTTCTGGTGCCGTGACTCAGATTGCTAAGAGCCTGGCTGGAGCCTGTTAGTCGCAGCCACTCATCTCCCACCGAACCCTGGCGCGCCACTCAAAGGTAAGAGACCTTTTGAAATCTCTATTGGGGTTCGGTGGAGGACTATTCGTGGGCTTGGAAAACTAGACGCGATTCAAACTTTGAATTGAGGAGTCTGTCAGACGCACTAGAGAGGGTAAGCTATTGACTGTCCAGAGGAATTTTATTACTGGAAAGTGTGAATTGAGAAATAACTGTTGTGTGACTGGAAAGTGTGAACTGAGAGATAACCGCTGACCAAATTTGAGACTTAAGCAGAGTCCAGCCGCCCCAGGGTCATTCATAGTGATGCCTCTGAAAGCAAGGGGGCTCGGTGGAACCTCGTGACTCAGTGGACAGGAATGTGAAGAATATTTTCCTTTCTCCTTCCGTGGAAATGAGCCCTTGACTGTAGCTGGAGATGTTGTTGGATAGTGTCTCGGCACTTCCTTCAAATGTTCCCTAATAGTTAAGAGGACCCCTTAATAAGCCTTTCCTGTATGAATGCCCTCTGTGAATTGAGGAAAATGGGGGGGGGGGGTTCAAAGAATGTTCCCACCTGCCAAAAGGTGCTCCAGCATTGTACATGTACACGCATTATGGCCAGAAGACACGTAGATTTTTGGATAAATGGAATTGGCACGAAGCAGTTTCCTCTCAATGGCACTTTTGACCTAGATAAAATTATGCATCTCCACGGAACCTTAGAGTCAAAAGTTTCTAAGCTACCACAGACTCAATGGGGATACATTTTTTTATTGGTATGACGAAACTTCCAAAAGACTTAAGACTCCGCACCCGGGATTCATTTAAGACTCCCAAAAAAGATTAGAATTCCAGTTACAAGAAGTTAAGCAAAAAAACAAAAAACCTCCTCCTGCAAAATTATATCCCCAAACTAAATTAAAAACTCCAGAATCAGAAAATGAGAGTCCCCAGGACCTCCTTGATTTCGGGGAAATTCCACCTCCTTATAACCCCATGAGGAACCACCACCAGAAACAGATCCTCTTGTGGACAACCTTATTGACTTAGCGGCACTTCCAACCGCTCAGCCTGCTCATGTCCCTGGATCCGCCATGCAGATCACTTCATGGACCTTTCACCCGGTGAAACCGCACTCACCAACGGATGGCAAATACCGTTCTCCAAGCCCCACTCAGGCAAATGCCTGGCGCAGACGGGAACACTGCAATTGGGCATGCTCTATGGATGCCAACTGATCCCAGAAACTTAGTAAAAACATTTCCCAATATTAGAGAAGAGCCCTTTAAATTTAAGGATATTTAAGAGAGCTTCTTCGAGTTGCCCTCCCTGCAGAAGAACAATGCCTTAAGGAATCAGCCTGATGGCCCCAGACAGAACCTTCTTTAGCTAACTTACCTGCCACCAGAGACCAGATTCTTGAAGCCATTCCCCGTGTATGCCCTAAGAAAACTGATTGGGCTAAAATTCATAATTGTAAACAAAACAAAGGAGAAAACCCCACAGAGGATATGGATCACCTGAAAACTGAGTTTGATAATTCAGGCATTGAGGATGCAGCCACTAACGCTCCACAAGCAGTAGCATCAGCTTTTGTACAGGGTCTCCTCCCAAAAGTCCAGGAACAACTCCGCTCTGTTGCCATCGATTGGCAAACCAAGCCTTTGCCCGAACTTATTACCATTGTTAACCACTGTGTGTCCTGCCAGACAAGAAAAAGGAAGTCTCTGAGACCAGGTTAATGGTTCTCCAGATACAGCATTTTGACTCTTATAGGGGATGAGGTAGAGGCCAATGAAGAGGAGGCTTCGGAGGATGGGGCAGGGACAAAGAACTTTTATGACTCCCAAAACTGTCCCTGCCACTATTGTGGATGAATTGGTCATTGGAAGGTCACAATGTCCAAGCCGTTCTGGCCTGACAGACCAGACATTTGAGTCCTCCCTGCCGCCTCCCCTTCTCCCTACCCAACAATCCCCTCCTCTTTTCCCCAATCAAGGTCCCTACTTATTTGTGGTGCTCCCCAGATGGCCACCTGGTGGCACCCATAATCTTTCTCCTTTATTACCTTGCTCGCGTGCACCAAAAAGGGGGGGGGGGGGATGATTGATGCTGTTAACCGAGATTGGTATGTTCCCAATTTTCCTACTGTAGCCCAGCATTATTGTCAGACCTGCCCGATTTGCCAAGCTCATAATGTTGGCAAGCTTGTAAAAACCAAGAAGGCAACGCATCCCTCACCATGGGGACCACTTGTAAATATTCAGATAGATTTTATTCAAATGCCAAAGTGTGCTTCATATGAATATGTATTAGTGATTGTCTGCTTTCTGGATGGACAGAAGCCTACCCCTGCGTAAAGACTGACATCATTACTGTCAGCAAAAGACTTTTGAAAAAACTCATTCCCCGGTTTGGAATTCCCTTGTCCATTAACAGTGACAGGGGAACCCACCTCACAGGCCAGATTATGAAAGAAGTGTGCAAGGCCCTTGCTATCCAACAGAATTTTCACTGCCCATATCACTCACAGTCAGCAGGGGCAGTGGAAAGACAGAATGGCATTTTGAAAAATAAAATAGCCAAGATTTGTAATGAGACTGGACTCAAATGGCCAGATGCCCTACCTTTACCTTTTATGAGTAGGAGGTCATCATGTAATAGAAAGACTGGACCATGACCCCATGAGAATCTCATGTGAAGACCTATGAGGTTCCCAAGCTCACCACCTGTTGCCTTGCAGACTTTAGACTTAATCTTGACTGATAAAACTATTCTAACCTATTGCACAGCATTAATGAAGAGTGTCAAGGATTTCTATTCACAGGTGAAAGACACATTGCCAATAGAGCCTTGGGAACAGTGCCATGATCTGCAACCTGGCAACTGGATACATGTGAAAGTTCATCAAAGGAAACCATCCTTGGAACCCCGGTGGAGAGGACCATTCCAGGTACTCCTCACTACCAACACTGCTGTCAAGTGCCAAGGACTTGAGTCTTGGATCCATGCTTCACACTGCAAAAGACCTCTGAGCCTATAGAAAGAGGGCCAGAGGAACAGGGTGCAAGTGCTGGTAACCTCTCCCCTGTGCAAGAGCCGGCTATGTCACTTCACAATGGAGAAAAGGTACCACCATGATATTTCTTCAGGAAGCAAAAACAGCTGTCACCCTAGTGGCCTGAAGAGTATGCTCCTCTGGATAATCACAGCATTGCCACCATCTGTGCATTCCTGCTTTGGGTTTCTCACCTTACACAGCACAGCTCACAAAAACGGAATTCCCTTCAAAAGAAACGATCTTTGGACTCAGCTAACACTTTCCTGCAAGTGATTAAGCAACTTCGCAAAGATCTAAATGCATTTAATTGTTGAATTTGCGCCCATGTTCCTCTGCACTCCCAAGGAGGAATACCCATGTTTCCTATTCTGGTTAGCTTTACCCAAATAGTACAGGGAACCACTACACCATTCCCTGACAGGAACCAGACCTGGGCACATGTAGGTAGGAACAACATGGAATACATCCAACTTGCAAATGAAATTCAAGAAGAATATTGCTTTAAGTCCAATCAGTCCATGTGGGAAAAGACCAACCCTGGGGGTACTATAAAGGTCGGATATAGTAGCTGTAATTATACTTTCACCATTAATTCCACTGGTTATGTGGCCTTAAATGGGACCCCCTATAATGGTTATTTTCCCTTTCCCATGAATACAAGTTATTATGGGTTCCAGCTAATGATGAGTTCCATTTCATACCGCCAGGAACATTTTGCCCTTGTTGGTCATTATTTTATTTTTTGCTGTAAGGCACATAAAAGATTGCCCCCTTGGTGGAATTGTTACATCGGGTCCATATTGCCTGCCATTAGACTTACACCCACTTTGTCCCCGCTTGAGGCCCATCAAGTCCATTTCCAATGGCAAAAACGATCTGACACTTGGGTTGATGCCTCATTTTTGCTAACCTCCCCACTTCTTCGCCTTGTCAAAATGGTTTTTGACATGTGTCAAGTGTCAACCGTCTTAGAAGAAGTGGCTAACACCACAGCCGATACCTTTGAATCCGTAGCCACCAAAGTAAGTGGCATCAGACAAAGGTTCTGCAAAACCAAATGGCCCTAGATTTCACTTTGGCCAGCAAGGGTGGGGTCTGTGCTTTGATACGAGGGGAATGTTGCACCTATATACCAAACAATGACACCATTTTTGTAAACGCCCAACACATCAGGACTGCAGTGGCAAAACTGGATGAGTCAAATGACTGGAGTTTGTGGTCGTGGCTAACATCATGGTTAGGGAACTGGAGAACAAAGATCTTGCACTTTTTACTACTTATTTTTGGAATTGTTATTGGTATTTTTGTATGTGCACAATGTTTAATTTCGCTTGTTAAAAGCTGCATGCGCTGTACTGCTCAGAGAATATAGCATAACCTACTGCCACCGGAGCAGCACCACCAGGTAATGGTGATGTATCAGGATTTTAAAATAATGGATAAAGAAGAGTATGATACTGTACTTATGAATATTGAAGCTTAAGGATAAGTTGTACTGAAGTACAAAAGGGGGGAATGTGGAAGTAAAGTCTAGTAGGCCTTAACTTAACTTTGGTCAAGAAGGAAGTACGTCACAAACAGGTGAGAGAAATATGCTGAGCTAAGAAAAATCCTTGAACTGAATGCCGCAGACAGACCACAAAATGCTTCCTTTTATAAGGCTTGTCTTTTCTTCTTTGTATAACTGATAAGGAAGTGAAACAATCCAGGCCTTCGCAGAGTGCTATAAATATGCCAAACTATTGTAACCAACAGAGATCTTTTTTCTTTTCCAGCTAGCCAGTGACAATCTCTGCTAGTGAAAAGTCTCTCCTTGCAATTGCTTGTTAATAAAGTATTCTCTGACAAACTCCTAAACAGACTGAAGACTTGTTTTATTCCACAAGAGAAAGCTGCAGGGGCTGCGTGTGTTTAGTGCTGGGAGGCTTGCGGCTGCTGTGGTGATTGGAGGAAGCCGCTGACACTCTGCTTGCTCCTCCCCCTCTCCAGGTATATCCAGCAGGGTGGGGCCCTGGGGGCACCAGCCCGAAGGGCGACACCCAAAGGGTGTCGGCCGTTGGTCGGGCCGTTTGTCGGCTGGAGTCGCCGTTGCCAGACACCCTGCCCCAGGAACAAAGGAAAATAAAGGAGCAACACGTACCTGGTGGGGAGTGCAGTCGGTGGAATGAGCCGCGATCCATCTGTCTGAGTCCTGCTTGCTGGGTGCGATAAAGGCGCCGTTGAGCCATGGGGACGGTTACCCGTTGCATCCCCTGAGTCTTTTTGTACAGGGCTAGGGTGGTAGGGTGGGGGTGTAGGAGGGGTGGTTAAGAGAGGGGTGGGTCCCAGTGACTTCCCCTGGTGGCAGCAGGGGGAACACTGGGAGGGTTGGTGGTGGGGGTCTCAGGTCCCTGTGAGAGGGGGACTCCGAGGGGTGATGAGGGGGGGTATGGCCGCTACCAGCCCCTGGTGGCAGCAGGATGGCTGGGGGGGGGGAGGGGGGTCATGGGGGGTAGGGGGGGGGGAATGGGCTACTGGGTGAACAGCCAGGTTCGAGGGGCCGGGATCAGGTGGACGGAGGGAAGGGTGCGGCCATTGGGGTTACACTGGGACGGGGACGGTATGGTCCATGGGGTGGGAAGGCACGGGTCCCTAGGGGACCAAGGTGCCTAAGAGAAGTGCAGATTGTCATCTCCCCGCTGAGGGAGAGGGAGGAGCCGGGTCCAAGGTCCGTACGTGGGGGGCTGCTGCTGTTAAATGCGTGGTCCGTGGTGAACAAGGCCCCAATTATCCGGGATTTAATCTCGGATGGAGCTGTGGACCTCGCATGTATCACGGAAACCTGGCTAGACGATCTGGCCGGTCCAACTTTGGTGGATCTTGTTCAGGCCGGGTATGCCGTGCAGCATCAGCCCCGCACGGGCGGTCGGGGAGGTGGTGTAGCTATTGTTTTTAGAGAAGAGTGGCCTGTTAGGAGGTATCCAGTTCTGGAGATATTGGGTATTGAGGTCCTTCATGTGGTGTTCGATTTGGCCGGGGGCAAGCTAGGGGTGCTGCTGGTGTATCGGGCCCCTTCTTGCCTAGCGGCATCCCTTGCCGCTCTGGCGGAGCTGGCCTCGGAGGTGGTGTTGGGTTCCTCCAAGACTTTGGTTCTGGGGGACTTCAATATCCATGCCGATGCTGGGCTTGTTGGGGCGGAGTGAGAATTCATGGCCGCCTTGGCAACCATGAACTTGCCCCAACAGGTGATCTGCCCGACCCACGTGGGGGGACATACTCTCAACCTGATCTTCGGTTCTGGCCTGGAGGCGGGGGTTCCGGTGGTGGGGGAGGTTACAGCAGTGCCCTTGTCATGGACGGACCATTATCTCCTTCAGGCCGGTCTTCTAGCACGCCCCCTCCAGAAGGGAAAGGGACCAGTTAGGATGGTCCACCCTCGGAGGCTGATGGAACCCCAGCGGTTCCAAGAGGTCCTGAGGGAGTTAACCTTGGACATGGACGGCCACTCTGTGGATGAGCTGGTCCAGCATTGGAACAGCTTGCTGGAGGAGGCCATTGACAGGGTGGCTCTGAGACGCCCTCTGCCTCGGTCTCGTCACCGCAAGACCCCTTGGTTTACTGAGGGGCTGCGGTGTATGAAGCGTGTAGGCAGGAGGCTAGAGCGACACTGGCGTCGGACTCGATCTGACTC
>QEPC01002027.1:87199-104221 GCA_003113815.1 Sphenodon punctatus
CTCTCCCTTCACTGGCTCCCCCTTCCTGAATGTATCCTGTTCAAACTCCTGGTTTTCACGTTCAAATCGCTCCACGACCAAGCTCCCCCTTATCTCTGACCTAATCTCCCTACGCACTCCTGCACGCGCTCTCCGCTCTTCCACTGTACCCACCCTTACTCTCCCTCGTTTCTCCTGCTCATCTAACCGCCTTCGTCCCTTCTCCTTCGCTGCCCCCATGCCTGGAACTCCCTCCCTGCCAACATCTGCCTTGCCTCCTCCCTCCGCTCCTTCAAATCCCTCCTCAAGACCCACCTTTTCCATGCTGCCTTTCCCAATGCCCGCTAGTCTTATCCCTTACTCTTACTGTCAGCCCTCCTCTACTGACTGCTGCTACCAACTTCTTTGTAACCAAGCCAAGCACACGCACCTGAGACCTCGCATCCGCCTGAATGCTTGTCTGTCTTCTCCCATGTCTCTCCCACTGTCCCCTCTCCTTGTCTCCCCCCCCTTTGTCTTTGTCTTTTAGATTGTAAGCCACAGGCAGGGACCACGTCTAATTCTATGTTCCATACAGCATCAGGTAATTCGACTGGCGCTTTATAAATGTCTAATAAAATAATAATAATAATGGTCATCACCAGCACCTTGAATTGGGCCCGGAAGACTATCGGCAGCCAGTGCAGCAAACTGAGAACCAGTGTTATGTGCTCACAGTGACTCGCCCCCATAAGGAGGCGAGCCACAACATTCTTCATCAGCTTCAGCCTCCAAACCATCACCAAGGGCAGCCCCACGAAGAGCGCATTGCAGTAGTTTAGCCTCGAGGTGATGGAAGCATAGATGACAGTGGCCAGATCCAAGTCCGAAAGAAAAGGTTACAGCTTCCTCACCAGATGGAGTTGGTGCAAAGTGCTCCTGGCCACCACTGTGAATCTCCAGGCGCAGCAAGGAGTCCAGAAGCACCCCAAGGCTGTGAACCTGATCAACCAAAGGGGGCTGGACCCCATCAATAAAAGTAGTCCCAATCCCTTCAGGGCACAAAACTGGCCAACCATCACCACCTGGCTTGTCAGGATTCAGCCTCAAATCGACTCATCCTCATCCAGTCCCCTACAGCAGTCAGGCAACTGGTAAGCACCGGGACTGCAGGACCTGGGTCAGATAAAATCAGGGAACCGTTGCTGCAATTTGCAATGATTTCGTAGAATCAGGCAATCCTCACAGAATCAGTCAATCCTAACCATGACCTGAGGGTAAATAGGCCCCTGGGAGATGAATTGTGGGTGGGTGGGGTCTGAAGACCCTATGTTTGCGTGAGGGAGATGCTGAAATTCCAGAGGATTTGAGTTGTGTTTGATTAGCAAAGTGTGATTCTATGTCAAACCTATTGCAAATTTGCTTCCCAGTATGCATAGTTATGCAAATCAAGTTAATTACGCAAATATTAATGCTCACGGTGAATTTGCAGAATTTAAGGTTTTTTGGTGCAGTCAACTCGGGTCCCTGGATAAAATAAAGAGGCAGAGCTGGGTGTCATCAGCATATTGATGGCACCTCATCCCAAACTTCCAAATGACCTTGCCCAGCAACCGCATATACACATTGAACAAGAGGGGGAACAGAATGGAACCCTGCGGAACCCCACAAGGGAGATCCTGAGCAGATGATGAGCAATCGCCCAACACCACTTGCTGAGACCTCCTGGCTAAGAAAGAACAGAACCACTCAAGAGCAGTCGCGCCCACTCCAGCCAGGTCCCACAGACAAGTCAACGCCACCTCAGTATCAAAAGCCGCTGAAAGATCTAATAAAATCAACACAGTAGAATTCCCTGTCTAACTCCAAGCGAAGGTCATCGACCAAGGCCATAAGTGCAGTCTACATGCCATGCCCAGGACAAAAACCAGACTGCGGAAGGCCCAGGAATCTAATTGCATCCACATGGGCCTGGAGCCAACAAGCCGCCGCCTGTCTAGAGACAGGCAGATAGCTGGCAGGGGAAACAATGTCCAATTATGGCTTCTTAAGCAGAGGCTGGACAATCACTGCCTTAAGGCAATCTGGCACTCTGCCCCCCCAGCCAGCAATGGCCCCAACATCTCCCAGCTGGCTTTCACCAGCCAGGATAGGCATGGATCTAATTGACAACTTATGGCCCAAACAGTTCCCAGCACCTCCTCCGCATTGGTGGGCGACAACTATCAAAACCAATCCCAAGAAAGAGGACAAAGCTGGGCTTCCATCACCCCCGGCTCTGACTCTGCACCAGAAACCATCGCACCGAGGTTGTGGTGAATAGGAGAGATTTTACCTACAAAGTAGTCAAGTAAAAAAAAATTCACTGCTCATCTCCAGTCCCTGGTAGAGACAGGCTGGACGGACCAAATCCTTCACCACCTGGAAAAGCTCTGCTGGTCACAACTTCACAAATGCTAAGATGGCAGCATAGATATCCCTAATCTATCCCTGGGCCAAATCAAGCACTAGATGGACACACGAATTCAGCACTGGAAACTTCCAGAAGGACAACAAGTCCTTAAAAATCACTGTTACATCCCCACACCCGAACCCCGGACCTAGTCTGATGCTGAGTACCAGGTCAGCAACAGGTCAGTCAGAACTGGACTCAACTCATCGTCCAGCCAGGTCCCAGTTATGCATGCAAGGTTGTCAGTTCCATTAAGGATAAGCTCCCTGATGGATGTTGATTTATTTGCCACTGACCTCACATTCAACAGCACCAGCTTCAGCCCCAGGGCCCCATCAGACTCAACCTCTCAAAATCCCTGGTCATGGGGGGAGGGGGGATTGGAGAGAGAGACAGACTCTCCCCCCACCCCTCCAGAGGTCATATCATCTCCCCCCGCCATACCTCCACCCCACCCGACATGATCTCAACAACTGCCCCCTTCCTCAAAAAAAAAAAAAAAAAGAGCCAGATGGGCTACAGGAGTCCGTTATGTCCAGTACCTCCAGAGACAGTACCTTCGGGGTGACAATGGGGTTCATCCCACCTCATCCCTGCCAAAGCCCTCCCCCTCCACAGGGAGGCCATGGCCAGGGAACCCCCCCATTCCCCTTTAAAAATCCCCAACCCTGAACCCGTGTGCCCATCCACACCATAGGGGGTCCTGGCACATTCCTCTCCCCAAACCCTGCTTATACCCTCCTCTCTCACTGGAGAGCTGAGACACTCCCATGCATCCATACCCCCACCCCTCTTAAAAAATCCCACCACTCATCCCTCCCAACCTAAATACCCAGAACCCCCTAGTCTGCACCCCCTCCTCTCACCAGGGGAACATGACAACCCACATCCTACCCCACCACCCTCACCAGGTAGCTGTGGCACTATCACCCCATACCTCCCCTACACCCCAGAACATCCTCCATTCCACTCCACTCCAAGCATCATTAACACAAAACTAAACTAAACTAAACCCACTTAAAACAAAATAGACAAAAGGTTATCCACAACCCTACCCTTAAAACCAATAAATAAAAAACTACACCAACCCGCCATCCCCAAAGCAGCCACTTATGAGATGTAGCTACCTCTCAAACTGGAGAAAGAGAAGGCAGAGCAGGCTCAAGTATTAGTCTCTAGCCCCACCCCTGCAGCAACAGCACCAAATCTCTTTCAGGCCCTATGGGGCATGGCAGTTTCCCTAGCTGGAGGGAGAGGAGGCAGGGCAGGCCCAAACCAGGTACTGCAGTCTCTAGAGCCTCCCAGCAACAGCACCGACACACCTTCAAGTCCTGTAGGGCGTGATGAATTATTTAGTGAACAAAGCACTCTACTTGTTCCTCACAAGTGCTAGAAATAAAATCATTCATAAACAGTTTGCTAAAACCTTTCCCCCTGCAATTCCATGTTTTACAGGACTGGCAAACTGTTTTATGACTTTATAAATAACACTGAGAAATTATAACATTTTTTGTCATCCTTATTCAGCAGTAAGACAATAGTCATCTTCTAACAAGTGGGCCCCCCTGAAGTTATGTTCGCTGATTTTGCCACCAGACTAGGAATGAACCTCACAGACCCCACTCAATACCTCCCTCCAGTTTGATGAGCCACCAACGATCACTCCGAGTAGTCTTTCAACCAGCTGTAAATCCACCTTCTTGTAGTGTCTTCCAAGCCACGATGTGCAAGACTGTCAATGTGGATCTATTTGGGCATCAAACAGCAGCCCTATGAAGGGACACCAAGATGAAGTGACTCTGTCCCTTCTGATCGCTAGTGGCAGTTGAAAAGAACTGGAAGGGTGAGGCTCCGCCGCACCCCTTTACACCACAGGGCACAAGGGTCCCCCTGGTGGTACGATGGGGAAGGGCAGGAGCCTGTTTATTTCAAGAGCCTGTCTATTCAAGAAAGATTTCCAAAACTGAACTGCTTAAGAAAGGCAAGCTCATCCCTGATAGTTTAGGGCACTGATGTGATCCCACAAGTGAGAATCACAGAGTCAAATAACTTCTGAATCCCAACCCAGTGCCCATAATTGCAAGGAATGTTCAGCTTTAGAAACTGGGCATCACTTCATTGCTTTCAATGATGTACAAGTAATCATTCTCAACACTGGATTAATTATAGCAAAGTAAAAAACAGTTTTACTATTCTAGGAGGGGAGCAATGGAATTACTCCAGAGTAAGCAATTTGAGGATTGAAACCATTCTGTGAAATTAGCATTCAGCTATTAACATAATTGTACAGGACATCATGTAATAAACTGGCATTAGTGGCATCTGTACCTACCAGTCTGAAAAGATCCAGTGTTTAAATCATCAAAAAAAACCACAACCACAAAAGGCCAGAGCACCCCAACTTTGCATTCCTGACTTACAATATCAAAGCTCTTGCCTCTGTATTGAGTTAATATTGCTTTTTGCGTTCAATATTATTTATCCATTTATTTTCAGGCGAGTAAATACACTCTGTACTGCAAAAGCAAACCCAGGACATCTGAACCTCAGAAGGGAAGATGTCGCGTAGCTGATTTATATATTCAAAGCTTATTAGAAGAGGGAGTTTTCTTCCTTCTCCTCGTGCCCCCCCCCCCACCAAAGAAACAACTCAACAGAAATCCCCCCCAAAAATTCTCCATTGGAGGAACTTCCTCACAATACCGGGAGGAGTTCTGCTTCAAACTCCTCTTTGATTCTCTGCCTTCTACCACACGCTTTCTACAGAAAGTTTTATATGTGTTTTACGAGGTTAAATGAGAGAAAAAGAAACCGAGATATAGACAGATGCAACACACAGTTCATTTCTTTTTCTGGCAGTAACAATCTCTTCCTTTCTTTTTCACATCCGCTTGGACACTCATCCCTTGGACACTCTTGCATCCCTTGAAAGGAAAGCTAAATGAAATCTTTAGTGGAGTTGCTTATAAACCTTTAAAACTCCAACCACAGAAACAAGGAACAACAGATGAAATACAGGCATAGGAAGGGCTGCATTTTCATTAAGACCCTTCCATTCCAGCCCCCCCTTTCCATACACATTAGTGACACTGAAAATAGCTACAGGGGACGCTGCTGTAGCAGTGCAAACAGTAGCTTTCACAAATTTGTGCATTCTGCAAGGCTTTCTGCAGAATTTAAGCTTCCATTATGAAAAGGAGTTACATTTTTTATCCATGTGTGGAGATTTCCTCCTGATTGTATATACATGTATATGTCTGAGTGTTACTTTGACCTCTGATTTTCAGGTTAGGAAGTTACAAGCAAAAATAATGCATAATGAAAGAGCAATATGAGCAAAGGCACAGAGTACAAAGCATCACACTTTTTTCCAGATTCTCTCACACACACACACACACACACACACACACACACGCCACCCTACACCACCCAGATTGGCCCATCACTGTCCTGCTTATTTTTCCCACTTTGCCAGTCTAGTCTAGCAAAGTCCTTAAGTTCATAGATACTAGACAGAATTTTTTTTTATTTTTTTTTTAAATAATCTTGATTTGTTGGAAATTGGGCTGAAATTAATAAAATGAAATTCAGCCAAGATAAATTCAAAGTTCTGCATTTAGGGAAGAAAATTCAAATGTACAAGTATAACATGGGGCATACCTGGCTTGGCAACAGCAAATATGAAAAGGATCTAGAGATTGTGGTTGATCACAAAGTGAACACAAGCCAACAATGTGATCTGGCTACAAAAAAGGCTAAGTCTTAACAGAAGTGTTGTCTACAAATCAGTAGAGGTAATAATTTCACTCTGTTCATCACTGGTCAGAGCTCACCTGGAGTATTCTGCCAAGTTTTGGGCGCCTCTTTTTAAGGAGAACGCTGACAAATCACAGCAGGGTGCAGAGGGTGACAAAGATGGTAAAACAAGTTTTATGAGGAAAGGCTGAAGGAACTGGGTATGCTTAGTCTAGCAAAAAGATTAATGAGACATGACAGCAGTCTAAATATCTAAAGGGCTGCTACCAAGAAGATGGCAAAGAACGGTTCTTCATTGCTACAAAGAACAAAACTAGAAATAATGGGTTCAATACAGAAAGCAGATTTTGGTTAAATATCAGGAAAAACTTCCTAACAATAGGACTGTTCAACAATAGAACAAGTTGCCAAGGGAGATCATACACCAGGGGCGGAGAATTATTCCCCCCCCAAGGGCCACTTTGAAGCTCGGTTGGGCTGCATAGAAGTTGGGGGTAGGGGTGCTTAAGGAGTAAAATGAGGAAGAAGAGGGTTCAAATCATGGATCTGTACCATCTGTCTGGTATCCTTGTGTGCGCGCCCTCATCTCTGCTCCCTTAACCTGAACTCAGTCTTTCAGAGCTTGGAGTTAGGAACTAGAACTAGGGGCCAGTTGGGGGGCCAAATGGTTCAAGTTCAGGCTGAGGCCTGAGGTTCCCCACCCCTGTTGTACACTCTCCGTCACTGGAGGCTTTCAAAACAAGGCTGGATAGCCATCTGTCAGGGGTGTTGTAGTTGTGGTCATCCTGTATCCAAGCAGGGGGTTGTGTTAGATGACCCTCTTGGTCTCTTCCAGCTATGACATTCTACGATAGATCACAACTGATATGCTGCTTGTGGTATCCCATGGCTGTAGGCAAAAGACAACATTCAGATGGCAAAGAGATGGAAAATTGTCAGAGAACACATCCCAAAGCAAGAATGAGCAAGGATAGTGCTTTCCACTGCCTCATGAATGGGGAACTGAAGTATGACAAGCAGGTTGTGCTTTCAGAACTTTGAGGCTCCGAGGCGTTTCTCTCTACACTCTTAGGGATAAGTGGATTTGTGTATGCGGTCAGGCAGCAAATCCTGCTCACCTGTACTCATATGGTGTGAACACTCACTCTGCCATCCCCTGCTCCATATTCAGGTCAATTCCCCCATCAGCAAGGCTACCGTCATCTGCAAAGGACGGCTTTGCCATAGAGCTCATGGAGCGGTAACTGGCACCATAGACCACCAAGCAGAATGCAACTGCAACCTACAAAGAAAGTGAAGGTCAGTCATGGAAGCAGCAAGTCAACGGGCCCACAGGCAAACTAGCAGAAACCGAATTCTAGGGCCTGCTAGAATACTGACGTGGTAATTGGTAAAAGTTAGTTTAGGGTCCTCCCTCCCACTGCATAATAATAATTTTATTTATATAGTGCCCTTGCACAGCACTCTCAATGCATCAAAGAATATAAGATATAAAAGTATAGAACAATCTTAAATAATTCAAAATTTAAAACAGTAATAAAATACTTTAAGTTAGGGGAAAGAAAAAGGGAGAACAGGGTACAATTAAGGGAACCAGCAGTGGATCCTAAAAGCACCTACAAAATAAATATGTTTTCAGGTGCTTTTTAGAGGCAAGGAGGGAGGAACTGACATGAACATATGGAGGGAGCGAGTTCCACACCGAGGAGCCCACCACAGCGAAAGCCCAATTACCCACTGACTTAAGGCATGCCAGAACCCCCAAGCAGCGGGTGGTTCCTGAGCGCAATTTTCGGTGTGAGGTTCCAGAAGCAGGTCTCGAATACAGCCAAAGCCTAAACTGTTCAGGGCCCTAAAAACCAGCAGCACAATCTTAAACTCAACCAGTCGCTCCATAGGTCAATCCAGAGAACACAGGGTCGGCAAAATATGGTCAGAGCTGCCCAAACCAGTAAGCAGTCATGCTGCCGCATTCTAAACAAGCTGCAAGCGACGGATAAGAACTGCTGGTAGCCTGTAGAAGAGGGAATTACAAAAATCAGGCCTAATAGTCACCAGGGCAAGGGTCAACCTGGGATAAACAAGGGTGTAATTTACACAAATTGTGCAGTTCCGAACCACATCCGACACCTGGGTTTCATGGACAGAGCATGGTCGAAAATGACACCCACTACCTCCACCTGGACCCTATCCATATTCAAGGGCCTGATAAAAGCAAGGGCATCCTCATATTGGCTGCACCTTCCCACCAACAGTACTTCAGTCTTCCCTGGATTGAGTACAAGGTAGCTTTGATGCATCCAGAATCATTCAAGCATTCCTCCAAGGCAGAGGCTACCAGGGCTCACAGGGCAAGAGATATACAGTTGTGTATCCAAGAGATATACAGTTGTGTATCATTAGTGCACTGATGATACTCAAACCTGTGCTTGATCATGGCATCCCCAAAGGGCTGCATGTATATGATGAACAACATGAGTGAAAGAATACAACCTTGAGGAATGTCACAATTCCGACCCCTTCGAGGAGGACGCCATGGATTGGCTCCTCCCTTCCAGGTATGACTGAAGTCACCGACTGGCAGCTCCCATCACACCAGCGACATCTCTCAGCCACCAAAGCAGCAACCTATGGTCATTCATATCAAACGCTGCTGTAAGGTCCAGCATGACGAGCTTTCCTCAACCTAAGATCATCAGCAGATTGTTCAACACCCTGACAAGTGTTGTCTCTACCCCGTGGTAAGGTCTCAACTCAGGCTGGCATAATCCTGAAATATTGTTGGAGTCCAGGTGTCCCTGTAGCCGCACAGCCACAGCTTTCTCAATCACCTTCCCTAAGAAAGGCAGATTGGAGACAGGGCGATAATCAGCAAGCACTCCCAACATGGTTTCTTGAGGAGGGGGTGCACCTCTACACATTTGAGGGTGGCTAGCACCCTCCCTCACTAAAGGAGGTGCTAACAAAGGTATCACTGCCTCAGTGCTCTCCTTCAATAGCCAGGAGAGGCATGGGTCAGACACACACATGGTGGGTCGCTTGATCCCAGCAGCGCACAGACTTCGTTATCAACCACGTCGAGGTCAAGCAGGGGAATACAGTCCCTAGGGACACCATGGCTCTCCACATCAAAAGGCCCAACGAGTCCCGTCCAGAGTCCTGCATTCTTCTCCGCAAAGAACGTGGAAAATTTCTCAGTGCTCTACTGAAAAAAACTGTAGACGGATTGAGACAATCTGGATTCACCAGGCCACGCACAACTCAGAACAGTTGTGCCGATCTGTTCCCTGCAGCGTCTATGCCCAAGGACAAGGACAAGTGTTTGGCCTCTGTAATAGCCCACCTGTACTCTCACATCAATGCTTTGTACAGCTGAAGATCGGCCTCCAGATGGCTCCTTGGGCAGCTCATCTCTAATCTACGTCCCAGCCTCTTCAGGTCTGCAAGATCACTGTTATACCACAGTAGTCTATGGACCGTCGAGACAACTAGAGACCGGCAAGGAGCCAGGGAATCAAGAACCCCCTCCAACAGTTTAAAATAGCCATTGGTGAGCATGTCAACCCCCTGGTTGGAAGGGGCAGATGCATCAACTCCAGCACTAAGAACAAGGTTGCTGAAATTCACCAGATTCAGCAGTCTCTGTAGCTGTACAATTGACTGGCTACAGTGCTGTCGGCCAGGTAGGACAGTACCCACACTGAAACACATGAAGTGATGGTTGGACCACCCAACAGATAGGACGTGAACATCCTAAACTGGAAAACTGAGCCCGAAAACGAGCTCAAGCACCCGGCCAACACTGTGTGCACTCTCCTGGATGTTCTGGGTAAAACCCAGAGATGCCATCACATCCAGGAACTCAGAAGCCAGATCCCCAGAGCTGCCAACACCATGCACATTGAAGTCCCTCAGGACAAACATCCTGGGACACTCCAACAGCAACACCGACACCAGCTCCAGGAACTCCGTCCCAAATCCCCCCATATTACCTGGGGGTCTATACACCAGCAGGACCATAAATCTTGGTCCTGCCCCAGCAGCATGACACAGCCAGGCACTCAAATGTACCTGTGTCTGATGTGGGCCACCTCGTGCATTGCAGGCAGGATGGAAAAAAAGAGATCAACGCCACACCCCCACTTCTTTGTTCTGCCTGAGGCTGGTGGATCACTCAGAAGCCTGGTGGGACTAGCTGTGCCAAAACAGGGCCTATGGCATCATTCAGCCAAGTCTCAGTGATACATACCAGGTCCAGGTTACACTCAGCAATAGAATCATACGGAGTGTTGGCTTTGTTCACCACAAACCTGGCATTTAGCCATCCAGAATCTCATGCAGGAGGAATCCAACTTGCCCATTGCCTCTTGGTTCTTTGAGGTACTCACAATGGGCTCCACAGCAATTTTACGAAGGCATCTAAAACGGAGCACCTTCCACAGCCACTGTGAATTTCTCCCCCCCCACATTGTCACCCTGATGGGTATCCTAAAACTAGCTAGCTCAGTTCCCTCACCTACTCTCGATGTCCTCCCTCCCTGTGGGATCATCTTTCATTCACCCAAACAAAGGAAGACTGGCAGTGGCTACCCAGGAAGGAGATGCTCACTCTCCTCCCTGGGAAATCCACCTGACCTGACACAAAACAATGGGGCTGAGGGGGCACTCTCACTGTCCACCAAGCCCCAAACAACCACTCACTGCACACATGGTCAAAAAAAAAAAAAAAAAAAAAAAACCCTCTCACTGCCTGCCAAACAAACACAAAGAAATGGGGCTTAGGGGGCACTCTCACTGTCCACCAAGCCCCAAACAACCACTCACTGCACACATGGTCAAAAAAAAAAAAAAAAAAAAAGAGCCCTCTCACTGCCTGCCAAACAAACACAAAGACACCACTAACCAAAGATAGCCCACTATCCACTGCTGGGGGGAAGACAAGGGAAAAAAAGGGGAGTACAGCTATCATAAGCCACAGCTCCTCGGCCAGGCCTGATCATCCATAGCCACACTGGCCACTACGGCCCACTAATGGCCAACACCCTTTGGTGTAAAAGCCCATCATCCCCACACAAGCAGGTATGTGTGTCTGAGGGGGAAATGGCTTGCATCTGCTCATTAAAACTGCACATCAGCTTAATAAACTAAGTGCAGGCCCAGCTCTGCACTAATGTGAATGGGGGTGGGCAAGACATCTGCTTTTCAAAAAAGCAAGTAAAGCTAAGATGCTGGAAAATGAAATGTTCTTGAATCTCCCATGCTTCTTGTAAGGAGCTACCCACTCCCATATTCAGCACTCAATGGGCATAGAGCACTTACCCAGGCCCAGAGGGAGGAAGATAAGTAGAAGATCACCAGGTTCACAACTCCATAAATGGCCTGAAATTAAGGGAAACAAAGTCAGTGAGTGCAAAAAAAGAAGAAAAAGAAAAAGGAGGCACAGAACAGCTTTGGATCTCCTCAAAATGTACTCAGCAAGAGAAAAGTCCTGTGCACTGGAGGGCAAACACCTCACCATGCCGGTTTCTCAAATGAGGTATTCCAATACAAAAGTACGGAGGAGTACAAGAGGATTTCAATACAAGAGCTGGACAGTCAACTGTCAGGAATGTTGTAGCTGTAGTCATCCTGCATTGGAAGAGGGGGTTGACCTAGATGACCTGCAAGGTACCTTCCAACTCTGATTCTAGAAAAGGGCGGTGAGAAGCACTCTGGAAAGTTTCCTGGGGTCAGAAAGCTGATGCTAGATCCAACAGACAATAACCAGAGACAAGTCAGTCATCACCCAGGAATTAGCTTCACCACCCCAATCCCACCTTACCTCCCCAGTGGAGGCAGCAGGGGCCAACATTAGTATTCTGCACTATCAGTTGTGGGGTGGAGGAGTTAAGTCATTTTCTACTCATGGGGAATGGAGGGAACTCTCTCCCCAGCACTTTGTGAGGATTCTCAGTAAGACTTCAAAGACTCAGGGTACAAGTTATTTTGGGCTACGTAACTCTTATGACAGCTCAATTTTTAGATGTCTGTCAAAGAGTACATCCCTTTCTCCTCCCCTCAAAACCCTAAGATACAAAGCAGAGACTCTACTCTAAACAAAAGAAACAGACAGAACAGCCTTTTGACAGGGAAGCTCCTTACTCTCCAAAATACCGTTATTTGCTTTTCTAGCAAGCACGTGCAAACACAAATAGCTGGCCCTACCTTATCAGGCCCTGGGAAACCAATGCAGACAGCACATCACACACTCACATTAGCTCCAAGGATGATCCGCAGATAGAATTTCAGAGTTTCCTTGTTCTCTTCAAAAATCTGCTTTTTACCTTTCGTTCCCACCTTTCCCTTTGGCTGGAAAGAATAGAGAGAGCAGTCTTCAGCACATGCATCCCACAGAGAATGTGGTTGCCATGTTGGTCCCAAGCTACATGCCTGAGAAAGGACACTGTGTGGTCCAAAAGCTTGTTTTCACCTACAACAGTTGGTCCAATACAAGATAGCATTTAAACCACTTTGTTTCTTGCACGCTCCACCTAGTCTTCTCCCTGCCCACACCCCTTCCTCTTTCCATTGTTGTTGGTCAAGATGAGGTTATTATTGTGCTGCTTTGATTGGCAAGAGAGTCTGCCTGTTCTTTTTTATATGCTGCTAGAGAGAGAAAGATTCAGCTCCTATGCACACATAACCTGCCAACAGAACTGTCAGCCACTGGGGAATATCCTGTCCCAACTGGTGTTACTGTTTGTTAGGGTTGGACTCCCAAACACATACCCAAATATTAAATCATACATCTTAAGATGAGAAATAGCCACCAAGATCATCCAGCCTGACCTCCCCTATAATACAAACCATGGCATTTCCTGTAGTTACAAGTGTATCAAACTCATTAAATTGCAGTCTAAAAAAAAAAATCTTCTAGAAAGGCTTGTTCTGAAGCCTTGATTTGAAGGCTCCTCCTCCAGCCTTTGCAATCTGTTCCAATGGTTACTCTGTAAGGAGTGCTTCATTTTAAATTTGAATTTGTTCATTTTTATTTTCCAACCATTGGTTGTGGCTCTCCTTTCCCCTGTTAACGCGTTAAAACCTAACACTCTCCTCCCACAAAAAAAGATAATGCCCAACATACAGGCACTCTGGATGTGGGCGCCTTGTTCCAGCAGCCATAGTTACACCCCAGTCATCTCCCCTGTTGCAGTAGTCCGCCCCCGTTCATCTCCCCTCTTTAAACGAGCTGGTGCTTTCGCATGCCCTGCCGGTTCCCCGGCACTTTCCACGCTACATGGGCGAGCTGCACGAGCAACCATGTCTTCCAGAACTGCCTCTAGAGCTCACAAGGAGGACGTTGTGGGGCGGAGCTCGCCTCCATACAGTGCGCCGCGCCGCGCCGCGCCCCGCTACTACCGGAGAGCTCGCATGCCACAGTTCAGAGTCAATTCGAGCGCGGAAACTTCCCCAGCGGCTGTCTCTGGAACCCCCCTGCGGGGGCTAGCCAATTCCACCCCCACCACTGGTGCCCGACCCGCTCACCGCCATAGCGACCCAGCAGCAGCTCCGTTCCACCCCAAAGAGTGAAGCGGCGTCCCGGAACCGGAAGGAGCCAGCTCAGCAAAATGGCAGCAACCTGACCCATTTAGCGGCGGGCTACAACGCCCAGCAGCCCACGCACCGTCACCATGGTGATCTGATCAACTCTGGAATTTAGGCCTGGGTAGTGGGTAGGCAGTTACCGGCTTTAGCCGTGAGCGCTGGCATGGAGGCCCGAGGACTCCCTGTGGAGGTAATGTGGGCAACCTGGTCTGGGCCGCAAGAATAGGGACCTCCCGTCAGACAGCGCTTCCGCCGTCCGAGCTCCTGTCTCCCGTGAGGGATTCGGAAGCGGATACTGCCAGGGGATTAGCAGGAAAGCTTGCTGTGGCCCCGAGCTGCCCGCCGGGGGCCACATAAGACTCCTTCGAGATGGGTATCCCTGCCAGCACGCCCCCTCTAGCGGCTGGGCTGTTGTATCCACCCAGCAGCCCATTAGCTAATACCACGCGGTGCTGCACGGATGTGCCATTGCTTTGCCATACCTCCCCTTTAATCCTTTCATAAGGACGCTTATGAAAAATACGTTGTGCAGGACTGCATCATGTATTTTTCATAAACTTCCTGGCTTAAAGGGGAGGTATGGTAATCCGTCAATCTCAGCAGCACAGAGGATGTCATACTTGTCTGGGATGAGTGCTCCCTACCACAAACTCCACAGGTGGTGCCTTGCAGTTTGCTAAAGGGGCAAAAAAGACCCTCCACGCATAGTTGGTGTTTAGACTGCGTAGAACTGGAATTCCCACCCTGCAGAATGTATGGGGCTGAAGTTGGTTCCTTATTCCCAGTTCCTTATTCGTTCCCAGTTCCTTATTCAAAGTTCGATCCTTATTCCCAGTTCCTTATTCGTTCCCAGTTCCTTATTTGTTCCTTATTCACATTTCTAAGGTAGAAATGACCTAAAAGAACCTGGACTGCGATTTCAGAGTGGCAGCCTGGCATACACCCCACCCACCCCCGCTATCTGCTATATACATAGCCTTGAATAAGGGGCTGGGTTTCGGCTGGGATTAACCCCGTAAATCCTTTTCGGGTCACCCCACTTCACACCTCCCTGTCACGGGGGAACTCTCATTGAGAACTCTGGCCAGACCCCTACCTGACCCGGACTGCGGTTTCGGCGTGCCAGCCTGACATACACTGCCCCCACCTGCTATCTGCTATATACATAGCCCTGAATAAGGAGCTGGGTTTGGGCTGAGGTTACTGTACAAAAACCTTTTCGGGTCACCCTACGTTACACCTCGCTGTTGCGGGGGGGACTCTCCTCAAGAACTCTGGCCAGACCCCTCCCCAACCCAGACTGCGGTTTCGGCATGCCAGCCTGGCATACACTGCTCCCCCTCCAAACCGCTATCTGCTATATAAATACCCACGAATGAGGACCAGGGTTTGGAATGGGCTTACTATACAAAAACCTTTTCGTGTCACTCCACTTTACACCTCCCTGTCACGGGGGGACTCTCCTCAAGAACTCTAGCCAGAGCCCTGCCCAACCCAGTCCGCGGTTTCTGCGTGCCAGCCTGGCATACACCCTCCCCCCGCTATCTGCTATATACATAGCCTTGAATAAGGAGCTGGGTTTGGGCTGGGATTAACCCCCCAAATCCTTTTCGGGTCACCCCACTTCACACCTCCCTGTCACGGGGGGACTCTCCTCAAGAACTCTGGCCAGACCCCTGCCCGACCCGGACCGCGGTTTCGGCGTGCCAGCCTGGCACACACTTCTCCCCTGCTCTCTGCTATATACATAGCCTTGAATAAGGAGCTGAGTTTGGCCTGGGATTAACCCCGCAAATCCTTTTCGGGTCACCCCACTTCACACCTCCCTGTCACGGGGGGACTCTCCTCAAGAACTCTAGCCAGAGCCCTGCCCAACCCAGTCCGCGGTTTCTGCGTGCCAGCCTGGCATACACCCTCCCCCCCGCTATCTGCTATATACATAGCCTTGAATAAGGAGCTGAGTTTGGCCTGGGATTAACCCCGCAAATCCTTTTTGGGTCACCCCGCTTCACACCTCCCTGTGACGGGGGGGCTTTCCTTAAGAACTCTTGCCAGACCCCTGCCCGACCCGGATCGCGGTTTCAGCGTGCCAGCCTGGCACACACTTCCCCCCTGCTATCTGCTATATACATAGCCTTGAAAACGGAACTGGGTTTGGAATGGGGTTATTACCCAAAAACCTCTTCGGGTCACCCCACTTCACACCTCCCTCAAGAACTGTGGCCAGAACCCTGCCCGACCCGGAATGTGGTCTCGGCGTGCCAGACTGGCTTATACGCCCCACCCCACCCCCACTATCTGCTATATACATAGGCCGAATAAGGAGCTGGCTTTGGGCTGGGATAAACCCCGCAAATCCTTTTCGGGTCACCCCACTTCACACCTCCCTGTGATGGGGACTCTCTTCAAGAACTCTAGCCAGACCCCTGCCCGACCCAGACGGCGTTTTCTGCGTGCCAGCCTGGCATACACCCTCCCCCCCCCGCTATCTACTATATACATATTCTTGAATGAGCTGGGTTTGGAATGGGGTTACTATGCAAAAACCTCTTCCGATCACCCCACTTCACACCTCCATGTTGCAGGGGGACTCTCCTCAAGAATTCTGGCCAGACTCCTGCCCGACCCGGACAGCGGTTTTGGCATGCCAGACTGGCATACATCGCACCACCACCACTATCTGCTATATACATAGCCCTGAATAAGGAGCTGGGTTTGGAATGGGGTTACTGTACAAAAACCTTTTCGGGTCACTCCACTGGTGTAAAACCTCCCTGTCACGGGGGGACTCTCCTCAATAACTCTGGCCAGACCCCTGCCCGACCCGGACAGCGGTTTCGGCGTGCCAGACTTGCATACATCGCCCCACCACCACTATCTGCTATATACATAGCACAAATAAGGAGCTGGGTTTGGGCTGGGATAAACCAAGCAAATCCTTTTTGGGTCACCCAACTGCACACCTCCCTGTCGTGGGGGGACTCTCCTCAAGAACTCTAGCCAGACCCCTGCCCGACCTGGACCGCGATTTCGGCATGCCAGCCTGGCATACACCTCCGCTCCCCCCCCTCCCCCCGCTATCTGCTATATACATAGCCTTGAATAAGGAGCTGGGTTTTGGATGGGATTATTGTGCAAAAACTTTTTCGGGTCACCCCACTTCACACCTCCCTGTCACAGGGGGACTCTCCTGAAGAATTCTGGCCAGACCCCTGCCCGACCTGGACCGCGGTTTCTGCGTGCCACCCTTGCATACACCCCCCCCCCCCCCC
>QEPC01002027.1:108267-123673 GCA_003113815.1 Sphenodon punctatus
TGCCCGACCCAGACCGCGTTTTTGGCATGCCAGCCTGGCATACACCGCCTCCCACCACTATCTTCTATATACATAACCCCAAATAAGGAGCTGGGTTTGGAATAGGAGTAACCCTGCAAATCCTTTTCGGGTCACCCCACTTCACACCTCCCTGTCACGGGGTGACTCTCCTCAACAACTCTGGCTAGACCCCTGCCCAGGACGGACCGCCGTTTCGGCGTGCAAGCCTGGCATACCCACCCATCCCTCGCTTTCTGCTATATACATAGACTTGAATAAGTAGGACAGTTTGGGCTGGTATTAGTGTACAAAAACCTTTTCGGATCACCCCACTTCACACCTCCCTGTCACGGGGGACTCTCCTCAAGAATTCTGGTCAGACCCCTGCCCGACCTGGACCGCGGTTTCGGCGTGCCAGCCTGGCATACCCCCGCCCCCACTATCTACTATATACATATCCTTGAATAAGGAGCTGGGTTTGGGCTGGTATTAGTGCGCAAAAACCTCTTTGGGTCACCCCACTTCACACCTCCCTGTTATGGAGGGACTCTCCTCAACAACTCTGGCCAGACCCCTGCCCGACCTGGACCGTGGTTTCGGCGTGCCAGCCTGGCACACACTTCCCCGCTGCTATCTGCTGAATAAGGAGCCCCTGTGGTGGCCACAGTACCGTAATGTCTAAAGGGATTCCTGCCAGATGTTCATCACAGTGAACCTCCGGCGGGAATCCCAATGACCATGGTTCTGGACCTTCAGCCGCCCGGAGGTCCAGAACCAAGGTTAGCTGGACCACAGTCTGGGATCGGTGGAAAGTATTGTCTGTAACCTTCCGCCGGCTCAGATCGTGGTCCAGACCACAATGCGGGATTGGGCGCAGCGGCCAGATTGGCCACTGTGCCTGCCCGTCTCCCGGAGGGTGGCCGGCTGGGGGAGCTGGGGGGGGGCTGTGAGGCCACACGACGCACCGCGCATCCCCGCCCCTTCCCCAATCCCCTGTAGGAATCAGGCCGGCACGTCTGAAGGACGGCCGGACTGATTCCTCACTGGGTTCCGAAATGGATCCCAGACTATGGCGATTTCATGTGTGAAATCACCCTGAGATGTGTGGACTGGGGAGAGTGGAAAAGGATTTTGCTTCACAATCCCACCTCAAACCCAGCTCTTTATTCGGGCCAGAGGCATGCACAAACTAAACTCCGGATTGGGCAAGGGTCTTTCACACTGCTTGTGGAGATTCCACCCCACACCCCAGATAGATACATGTGTATTCCAGTGACTCAAAAATGATTTTGCCCTGTAATCCCACCTCAGACGTGGCTATTTATTTGGGAGTGTGTGTTTAACAGGAGGCGGGAGTGGGGTGTAACGCCAGGCTTGCACACAGAAACCGTAGTCCACATCAGTGAGAGGGGTCCAGGTCAGTGAGAGGGCTTCCAAGAATTCTTGGGGAGGGTCCCCCACCCCGGAGACATGGATCGGTGAGACCCTAAAGTTATTTTGTCTCATAGGCCCTTTTCTGCCAGATGCCCCAACACAGCTTCAATGGGTGTTGCAGTTTTATACATGGTGCAGGGCTGCTCCAATGCATATGCCATGGGCGTATGGGTGCACTACAACATGTATAAAAAAATGCAACGCCCATGGCATATGCATTGGAGCGTCTGTCTGAAAAGGGCCACAATTGCACCTCCAACACAGCTCCTTGTTGCGGGCTGTGTATTTACCATGCACAGGCTGTGTTATGTTATATACCCGGCTTCCATGTAGAAAACGAACTCTGGGTCAGTCACAAGTCTTCCCGGACTTCTTGGGGAAAGGCCCCCCTCATGAAAGAATCGTGTATTGGGTTTGTTCAAAAGGGTTTTCCCCCTGTAATTGCACCTCAGTCACAGCACTTTGTGGGCGGCTGGGTATTTAGTGAATTCAGGCTCGAAAAGTCATATGCCATGCTGCCACACAGAAACCATATTCTGGGTCGGGCAGCAGTCTCCCCAGACTTCTGGGGGAGAGTCCACCTATGACAGAGGCGTGTGAATTGTGGTGACCCGAAAGGGATTTAATCCCATCACAAACCAAGCTCCTTATCCAAGTCTGTGTACTTACCAGACACAGGTGGGGAAGGGAGAAGGGAAAGATACCAGCATGACACACAGAAACCCTGATCTGGGTAAGTAAGGGGTCTGGCCATGGTTCTACAAGAGAGTTCCACCATTAAAAGGGAGGTGTTGACCGAGGTTCCCCAAAACAGATTTTGCACAGTAATCCCATATCATACAGTGCTCCTTCTTCAGGACCATGTATGCAGAGATGGTGCTGAAAAGCCACGCTGGCACTCAGAAAGAGAACTCAACATCAGGCAGAGGTAAACCCAGGCTTCTTGGGGAAGACTCTTCCCATGATAGAGATGAGTGAAGTGGGATGACACCAAGAGGGTTTTGCCCCATACTGTTAGTGCCATAATCCCAGCCTGATCTAAATCCAGCTCCTTCTTCAAGGCAATGTATTTAGCAGAAAGATGCCTGGGGATGGAATGTATGGAAGTCTGACACGCCGAAACCGCAGTCCGGGTCGGGCAGGGGTCTGGCCAGAGCTCTTGAGGAGACTCCCCCCGCTATGGGGAGGTGTGAAGTAGGGTGACCAGAAAAGATTTTTGCACATAGAAGACAGCAGAGGGGTCAGGCGGTATATGCCAGGCTGGCAAGCCGAAACCGCGATCCGGGTAGGGCAGGGGTCTGCCCAGAGTTTTTGAGACGAGTCCCCCGGTGACAGGGAGGTGTCAAGTGGGGTGACCTGAAAATGTTTATGCGCAGTAATCCCATTCCAAACCCAGCTCCTTATTCGGGGCTATGTATATAGCAGATGGGGGGTGGGTGGGACGGTGTATGTCAGGCTGGAATGCAGAAACTGCGGCCGGGCAGGGGTCTGGCCAGAGTTCTTGAGGAAAATCCCCCCACGACATGGAGGTGTGAAGTGGGGTGGTCCAAAAAGGATTTGCAGGGTTAATCCCATCTGAAACTCAGCTCCTTATTCGGGGCTCTGTATATAGCAGATAGCCGGGGTGTGTGTGCGGTGTATGCCAAGACAGGCACGCTGAAACCGTGGTCCGGGTCGGGCAAGGGTCTGGCTAGAGTTGTTGAGGAGAGGCCCCACGCGACAGGTAGGTGTAAAGTGGGGTGACCCGAAGAGGATTTCTGCAGTAATCCGAGCCCAAACTTATCCGAGCTTATTCTAAGCTATGTATATAGCAGAGAGCGGGAGGGGGGGCGGTGTGTGCCAGGCTGGTATGCCGAAACCACGGTCTTGGTTGGGCAGGGGTCTGGCCAGAGTTCTTGAGGAGAGTCCCCCTGCGACAGGGAGGTGTAAAGTGGGGTGACCCGAAAAGGATTTGCGGAGTTAATCCCAGGCCAAACCCAGCTCCTTATTCAAGGCTATGTATGTAGAAGAAAGCTGTGGTGGAAGTGGGGGTGTATGCCAGGCAGGCATGCCAAAACCACGGTCTAGGTTGGGCAGGGGTCTGGCCAGAGTTCTTGTGGAGAGTCCCTCCGTGACAGGGAGGTGTGAAGTGGGGTGACCCGAAGAGGTTTTTGTGCAGTAATCTCAGCCCAGACCCAGCTCCTTATTCAAGGCTATGTATATAGCAGAAAGCGGGGGGAGGGGGCAGTGTATGCCAGGCTGGCATGCTGAAACCGCGGTCCGGGTCGGGCATGGGTCTGGCCAGAGTTCTTGAGGAAAGTTCCCCCCATGACAGGGAGGTGTGAAGTGGGGTGACCCGAAAAGGATTTGCGGGGTTAATCCCATTCCAAACCGAGCTCCTTATTCGGGCATATGTACGTAGCAGATAGTGGGGGGGGGGGGCGGTGTATGCCAGGCTGGCACGCCGAAACCGCGGTCTGGGTCGCGCAGGCGTCTGGCTAGAGTTCTTGAGGAGAGTCCCTCCGTGAAAGGGAGGTGTGAAGTGGGGTGACCCAAAGAGGTTTTTGCGCACTATTACCAGGCCAAACCCAGCTCCTTATTCAAGGATATGTATATAGTAGATAGCGGGTGGGCGGGTGTATGCCAGGCTGGCACGCCGAAACCGCATTCCAGGTTGGGCAGGGGTCTGTCCAGAATTCTTGAGGAGAGTCCCCCCGTGACAGGGAGGTGTGAAGTGGGGTGACCCGAAAAGGATTTGCGGGTTTTATCCCAGCTCAAATCCAGCTCCTTATTCAAGGCTATGTATATAGCAGAAAGCGAGGGGTGGGGGGGAATGTATGCCAGGCTGGCACGCTGAAACCGCGGTCCGGGTCGGGCAGGGGTCTGGCCAGAGTTCTTGAGGAGAGACCCCCCCGTAACAGGGAGGTGTAAAGTGGCATGACCCAAAAAAGTTTTTGCGCAGTAATCCCATCCCAAACTCTGCTGCTTATTCAAGGCTATGTATATAGCAGAAAGCGAGGGTGGGGGGTATGCCAGGCTGGCACTCCAAAACCATGGTCCAGGTCGGGCAGGGGTTTAGCCAGAGTTGTTGAGGAGAGTCCCCCACCCCCCGTGACAGGGAGTTGTAAATTGGGGTGACCCAAAAAGGTTTTTGTACAGTAACCCCATTCCAAAATCAGCTCCTTATTCGGGCTATGTATATAGCAGATAGTGGGGGAAGGGGCGGTGTATGCCAGGCTGGCACGGCGAAACTGCGGTCCGGGTCGGGCAGGAGTCTAGCCAGAGTTGTTGAGGAGAGTCCCCCCGTGACAGGGAGGTGTGAAATGGGGTGACCCGAAAAGGATTTGTGGGGTTAATCCCAGCCCAAACCCAGTTCCTTATTCGGGGCTATATATATAGCAGATGATATGGGGGGCGGTGTATGCCAGGCTGGCACGCCAAAACCGTGGTCCGAGTTGGTCAGGGGTCTGGCCAGAGTTATTGAGGAGATTCCACTCGCGACAAGGAGGTGTGAAGTGGGGTGACCCGAAAAGGATTTGCTTGGTTAATCCCAGCCCAAACCCAGCTCCTTATTCGAGCCTATGTATATAGCAGATATAAGGGGGGGGGACGGTGTATGCTAGGCTGGCACGCCGAAACCGCAGTCCGGGTCGGGCAGGGTCTGGCCAGAGTTCTTGAGGAGAGTCCCCCTGAGACAGGGAGGTGTGAAGTGGGGTGACCCGAAATGGTTTTTGCGAAGTAATCCCATCCGAAATCCAGCTCCTTATTCAAGGCTATGTATATAGCAGATAGCAGGGGGGAAGTGTGTGCCAGGCTGGCACGCCGAAACTGCGTTCCGGGTCGGGCAGGGGTCTGACCAGAGTTCTTGAGGAGAGTCTCCCCGCGACAGGAAGGTGTGAAGTGGGGTCACCGGAAGAGGTTTTTGTGCAGTAATCCCAACCCAAACCCAGCTCCTTATTCAAGGCTATGTATATAGCAGATAGCGGGGGGGAAGTGTTTGCTAGGCTGGTACGTCGAAACCGCAGTCCAGGTCGCGCAGGGGTCTGGCTAGAGTTCTTGAGGAGAGTCCCCTCACAACAGGGAGGTGTGAAGTGGGGTGTCCCAAAATGGTTTTTGTGCAGTAATCCCATCCGAAACCCAGCTCCTTATTCAAGGCTTTGTATATAGCAGATAGCAGGGGGGAAGTGTGTGCCAGGCTGGCACGCCGAAACCGCGGTCCGGGTCGGGCTGGGATCTGGCCAGAGTTCTTGAGGAGAGTCCCCCCATGACAGGGGTGTGTGAAGTGGGGTGATCCGAAGAGGTTTTTGCGTAGTAACCACATTCCAACTCCAGCTCCGTCTTCAACGATATGTATATAACAGATAGCAGGGTGGGAGTGTGTGCCAGGCTGGGTCGGGCAGGGGTCTGGCCAGAGTTCTTAAGGAGAGCCCCCCCGTGACAGGGAGGTGTGAAGTGGGGTGACCCGAAATGGTTTTTGTGCAGTAATCCCATCCGAAACCCAGCTCCTTATTCAAGGCTTTGTATATAGCAGATAGCAGGGGGGAAGTGTGTGCCAGGCTGGCACGCCGAAACCGCGGTCCGGGTCGGGCTGGGATCTGGCCAGAGTTCTTGAGGAGAGTCCCCCCATGACAGGGGTGTGTGAAGTGGGGTGATCCGAAGAGGTTTTTGCGTAGTAACCACATTCCAACTCCAGCTCCGTCTTCAACGATATGTATAAAACAGATAGCAGGGTGGGAGTGTGTGCCAGGCTGGGTCGGGCAGGGGTCTGGCCAGAGTTCTTAAGGAGAGCCCCCCCGTGACAGGGAGGTGTGAAGTGGGGTGACCTGAAAAGGATTTGCGGGGTTAATCCCAGCCCAAACGCAGCTCCTTATTCAAGGCTATGTATATAGCAGATAGGGGGGGGGGTATGCCAGGCTGGCACGCAGAAACCGCGGTCCGGGTCGGGCAGGGGTCTGGCTAGAGTTCTTGAGGAGAGACCCCCGCAACAGGGAGGTATGAAGTGGGGTGACCGGAAAAGGATTTGCAGGGTTAATCCCAGCCCAAACCCAGCTCCTTATTCAAGGCTATGTATATAGCAGAAAGCACGAGTGGGTGGGGTGTATGCCAGGCTGGCACGCCGAAACCGCTGTCCAGGTCGGGCAGGGGTCTGGCTAGAGTTCTTTAGGAGAGTCCCCCCGTGACAGGCAAGTGTAAAGTGGAGTGACACAAAAAAATTTTGCGGGATTTATCCCAGCCCAAACCCAGCTCCTTATTCATGCTATGTATATAGCAGATAGTGGTGGTGGGGTGATGTATGCCAGGCTGGCACGCCGAAACCACTGTCCAGGTCGGGCAGGGGTCTGGCCAGAGTTATTGAGGAGAGTCCCCCTGTGACAGGGAGGTGTAAAGTGGAGTGACCCGAAAAGGTTTTTGTACAGTAACCCCATTCCAAACCCACCTCCTTATTTGGGACTATGTATATAGCAGATAGCGGGGGGCGGGGCGTATATGCCAGTCTGGCACGCCGAAACCGCGTTCTGGTTTGGGCAGGGGTCTGGCAAGAGTTCTTAAGGAGAGTCCCCCCGTGACAGGGAGGTGTGAAGTGGGGGACCCAAAAAGGAATTGCGGTGTTAATCCCAGCCCAAACCCAGCTCCTTATTCAAGGCTATGTATATAGAAGATTTGGGGGGGGGAGGGCTGTATGTAAGAGTGGCACACCAAAACCGCGGTCCGGGTCAGGCAGGACTCTTCCCAGAGTTCTTGAGGAGAGACCACCCGCGACAGTGAAGTGTGAAGTGGGGTGACCCGAAAAGGTTTTTGCGCAATAATCCCATCCAAAACCCAGCTCCTTATTCAAGGGTATGTATATAGTAGATAGTGTGTGTGTGTGTGTGCCGGGCTGGCACGCCGAAACCTCGGTCCTGGTCGGTCAGGGGTGTGGCCAGAGTAATTCAGGAGAGTCCCCCTGCGACAGGGAGGTGTGAGGTGGGGTGACCCGAAAAGGATTTGCGGGTGTAATCCCAGCCCATCCCAAACCCAGCTCCTTAGTCAAGGCTATGTATATAGCAGATAGCGCGGGGGGGGGGTATGCCAGGCTGGCACCCCGAAACCGCTGTCCAGGTCGGGCAGGGGTCTGGCCAGAGTTGTTCAGGAGAGTCCCCCTGTGACAGCGAGGTGTGAAGTGGGTTGACCCAAATAGGATTTGCGGGGTTTATCCCAGCCCAAACCCAGCTCCTTATTTGTGCTATGTATATAGCAGATAGTGGTGGTGGGGCGGTGTATACCAGGCTGGCACGGCGAAACCGAGGTCTGGGTCGGGCAGGGGTCTGGCCAGAATTCTTGAGGAGAGTCCCCCTGTGACAGGGAGGTGTGAAGTGGGTTGACCTGAAAATGTTTTTGCACAGTAATCCCATCCGAAACCCAGCTCCGTATTCAAGGCTATGTATATAGCACATGGGGGGGGGCGCATGTTTGCCAGTCTGGCATGCCAAAACCGCATTCCGGCTCAGGCTGGGGTCCAGCCAGAGTTCTTGAGGAGAGTCCCCCCGTGAGAGGGAAGTGTGAAGTGGGGTTACCCGAAAAGGATTTGCAAGGTTAATCCCAGCCCAAACCCAGTTCCTTATTCAAGGCTGTGTATATAGCAGGAAGCAGGGGAGGGCCCCAATGTGTGCCAGGCTGGCATGCCGAAACCGCGGTCTGTGTCAGGCAGGGGTCTGGCCAGAGTTCTTGAGGAGAGTCCCCCCACAACAGGGAGGTGTGAAGTGGGGTGTCCCAAAATGGTTTTTGTGCAGTAATCCCATCCGAAACCCAGCTCCTTATTCAAGGTTATGTATATAGCAGATAGCAGGGGGGAAGTGTTTCCTAGGCTGGCACGTCGAAACCGCAGTCCGGGTCGGGCACGGGTCTGGCTAGAGTTCTTGAGGAGAGTCCCCCTGCAACAGGGAGGTGTGAAGTGGGGTGACCTGAAATGGTTTTTGTGCAGTAATCCCATCCGAAACCCAGCTCCTTATTCAAGGCTATGTATATAGCAGATAGCAGGGGGGAAGTGTGTGCCAGGCTGGCACGCCGAAACCGCGGTCCGGGTCGGGCTGGGATCTGGCCAGAGTTCTTGAGGAGAGTCCCCCCATGACAGGGGTGTGTGAAGTGGGGTGATCCGAAGAGGTTTTTGCGTAGTAACCACATTCCAACTCCAGCTCCGTCTTCAACGATATGTATATAACAGATAGCAGGGTGGGAGTGTGTGCCAGGCTGGGTCGGGCAGGGGTCTGGCCAGAGTTCTTAAGGAGAGCCCCCCCGTGACAGGGAGGTGTGAAGTGGGGTGACCTGAAAAGGATTTGCGGGGTTAATCCCAGCCCAAACACAGCTCCTTATTCAAGGCTATGTATATAGCAGATAGTGGGGGGGGGGGGTATGCCAGGCTGGCATGCAGAAACCGCGGTCCGGGTCGGTCAGGGGTGTGGCCAGAGTAATTCAGGAGAGTCCCCCCGCGACAGGGAGGTGTGAGGTGGGGTGACCCGAAAAGGATTTGCGGGTGTAATCCCAGCCCAGCCCAAACCCAGCTCCTTAGTCAAGGCTATGTATATAGCAGCTAGCACGGGGGGCGGGGGGGTATGCCAGGCTGGCACCCCGAAACCGCTGTCCAGGTCGGGCAGGGGTCTGGCCAGAGTTGTTCAGGAGAGTCCCCCTGTGACAGGGAGGTGTGAAGTGGGTTGACCCAAATAGGATTTGCGGGGTTTATCCCAGCCCAAACCCAGCTCCTTATTTGTGCTATGTATATAGCAGATAGTGGTGGTGGGGCGGTGTATGCCAGGCTGGCACGGCGAAACCGCGGTCTGGGTCGGGCAGGGGTCTGGCCAGAATTCTTGAGGAGAGTCCCCCTGTGACAGGGAGGTGTGAAGTGGGTTGACCTGAAAAGGTTTTTGCACAGTAATCCCATCCGAAACACAGCTCCATATTCAAGGCTATGTATATAGCACAGGGGGGGGGGGGGGGGTTGCAAGTCTGGCACGCCGAAACCGTATTCCGGCTCAGGCTGGGGTCCAGCCAGAGTTCTTGAGGAGAGTCCCCCCGTGAGAGGGAAGTGTGAAGTGGGGTTACCCGAAAAGGATTTGCAAGGTTAATCCCAGCCCAAACCCAGTTCCTTATTCAAGGCTATGCATATAGCAGGAAGCAGGGGGGGGCCTGATGTGTGCCAGGCTGGCATGCCAAAACCGCGGTCTGTGTCAGGCAGGGGTCTGGCCAGAGTTCTTGAGGAGAGTCCCCCCGCGACAGGGAGGTGTAAATTGGGGTGACCCAAAAAGGTTTTTGTACAGTAACCCCATTCCAAACCCAGCTCTTTTCTGACTATGTATATAGCAGATGGCAGGGGCTGGGACGGTGTATGCCAGGCTGGCATGGCGAAACCGCGGTCAGGGTCGGGCAGAGGTCTGGCCAGAATTCTTGAGGAGAGTCCCCCTGCGACAGGGAGGTGTGAAGTGGGGTGACCCAAGAAGGTTTTTGCGCAGTAATTCCATCCCAAACTCTGCTATTTACTCAAGGCTATGTATATACTAGAAAGTGAGGGGGGGGGGTGTATGCCAGGCCGGCACGCCAAAACCGTGGGCATGGGTCTGGCCAGAGTTCTTGTGGAGAGTCAATCCCATCCGAAAAAGAGCTCCTTATTCAAGGCTATGCATATAGCAGATAGGGGGGGAGTGTGTGCCAGGCTGACATGCCGAAACTGCGCTCCGGGTCGGGCAGGGGTCTGGCCAGAGTTCTTGAGGAGAGTCCCCCCGTGACAGGGAGGTGTGAAGTGGGGTGACCCGAAAAGGTTTTTGTACAGTAACCCCAGCCCAAACCCAGCTCCTTATTCAGGGCTATGTATATAGCAGATAGCAGGTGGGGGCAGTGTATGTCAGGCTGGCACGCCGAAACCGCTGTCCGGGTCAGGCAGGGGTCTGGCCAGAGTTCTTGATGAGAGTCCCCCTGTGACAGGGAGGTGTGAAGTGGGGTGACCCAAAAAGGATTTACAGGGTTAATTCCAGCCGAAACCCAGCTCCTTATTCAAGGCTATGTATATAGCAGATAGCGGGGGTGTATGCCAGGCTGCCACTCTGAAATCGCTGTCCAGGTTCTTTTAGGTCATTTCTACCTTAGAAATGTAAATAAGGAACTGGGAACGAATAAGGAACTGGGAATAAGGATCGAACTTTGAATAAGGAACTGGGAACGTATAAGCAACTGGGAATAAGGAACCAACTTCAGCCCTATGCAGAACGTAGCGCACCCTCAAGTTCCTGTGGCGTGGCTAGGGTAAAATGTACGGTGGTTATGAGTTTTTGAACTAGGCTTCATGCATTCTAACAATTGGGACTATCCGTGTTTAGCAGCCGATTTTCAAAATTTCCTTAAACAGTTAAATTAAACCGTTCCTCCTCTTGCCCATGGCCATCTCATGTTTTATAAAAAGAGGGCACGGGGTACACCAATCCGCTTCCTTCCAATTTAGGGTTGCCATCTGTGTATATTTTTCCAGTCCACTTATGAAACATACATGTTGTAGGGCTGAATTGGTGCCATAGGTGCCAATGCAGGCCATGCAACATGTATGTTTCATAAGTGGATTGGAAAAATACACAGGTGGCAACCCTATTCCGATTGCAGAGAGCATAGGGTTACCATACCTCCCCTTTAGAAGGATACTTATGAAAAATACATGTTGCAAGGCTGCACCAGAACCAGTGCAGCCCTGCACCATGTTTTTTTCATAAGCATCCTCTTTTAAAGGGAAGGTCTGGTAACCCTAAAGACTGGGTCTTGAGAGAGGAAAATGAGTGGGAGGCGAGGATGCATGAAGCCTACTCAAAAGAGCCCAGTTAGAGGAATCAACTGAGTATTTATTCTTAAAGGGTTCCATAGATTCTCACAAATGGGAGATTACTGGGAATGGGAAATAGTTTTGAAAAATCAGGATTGGTCCAGTATTGGACCTATCAGAGTTAAATTTGGATTTAAATCATATTAATCAGAATTGGTATTGATTCTGAGCAATATGGTCTTAATCCATATATCTGCCTCCCCCGGCCCAGGTGCCAAGCAGAGGTCTGGGGGGAGCAGAGATAGTCCGGCGCAGCCTTCTCAGGGTCGTGCTGGGAAGTAATTAACAACAACGAAAAAGCATTGTGTAGGTGCAGAATGGCTGACGTGGATGTTCTGCTCAGGGGCAGCCATTTTCAAAACGGCTCTGGGCAGTGTTGGCACCATTTTTTAAAATGGCATCCAGTCTGAGCATATGCAGACTGGATGCCATTTTCCAAAATGGTCCTGACATTGTCCAGCACCATTTTGGAAAATGGCCATGTATGTGCGGAACAGCCATGTCAGCCATTTTGTACATTAGGAGTACTTTTTTTAAAAAAAATTCTTCCTGAGAAGGCCACACCAGACACCACGTGTTGCTGGAGCCTTGGAAAGAAAAGTAAGTCAACTACCCTCCTCCTCACCCCTGCGCGGCCCCTCTACTGTCCGCCCTCCCGCATAGTCCCTCTACCTCCAGCTCTGCCTCCCCGGGTCCCCTGTCAGGTGCCTGCCTCCCCTGGCGGGCACCTCAGCAGCACTGCTACAGCAGATGCTAGGGCAGGCAGGTACAGGCATGGGTCCAGGGGAGGAAGGGCTGGCAGCAGGAAGGGTACTTATTTTGGAAGGAGCTTTATCCTTGGATCTGATGTCCCCATCGGATCCCCGTCATCAAATTGGATCAATACGATTCTCCTGATTTGCCCCCAAATCGGGTTAATTGTATTGATCTGATACCGATCTTCCCATTCCTAGAGATTACCCAGTAGTATGGAAAGGATGGAGTGGGAGACATAGTTGAAGAGAGAGGCAAGGACTGCTCTCCTGAATGCTGCATCACAGTGGATAGCTAAGCCCAGAGAATAACGCTTGGTGAATTATGAACTGATACCCAGAGAGCTGCTCTGCAGACCGAGCTAGCCTTATAATTTGTAGGGCCCAGGGTGAAAATAAAATGCAGGAGGCCCATGGCCCCACCCCTTTAACCTCTTCCTTCAGGACTCTACTTGCCTGGGCTAGTAGGTGAAGAGGGGAGGGGGAAGCAGGGCCCCATAGGAAACAGTCAGAGTTGCAGCGTCCCACAGTATTAGTTCATCCTGAAGCCGTAGGAGTTCTGTTCCTGGCTCCCCTGCAGGACCCACTCGAACTGTGGGTCCCAGGCCATGGGCCCTACTGGTACTGCTTTAAGGATGGCCCTATCTGCAGCTATCTGCCAACAGAACATATTTGTGGAAGGTCAAGGGCACGGCCATGCCATGAATGGAGTGCGCACACAGAGTTGTTTGAGGAACCTGACCCACTAGGGCAGGGTTGGGGAACCTTTTCAGGCTCAGGGGCTACATTGGTAGTCCCCAAATGTGCCAGGGGCCACACGTTAAAAACCAATTATAAATCAGTTAGAACTAAGATTAATTAGTGGCTTAAAGTCCACTTAAAAAAATTAATAAATTAATGAGTACTAATTAATTTTCCACTCCCCACACCTGCTCTAACACAAAGGAGAATCAAGCAGGAGAGCAGATTGGGGGTCTCTGTGCTCCTCTTTACCCCCCTCCCCCCCCCCGCATCCCTACAGCCCTCAGGCCCTGTCGGTGTCTTTCCCAGAGGAGGCTGTGGGGTTGTCTGTGCTGAGTTGGGATCAGAACCCCCAAGCACGGGAGAGGATGGGTGGGGACAATCTTAGACTAATTGTGGGGGAGATGCCTTGCACCCCCCTGTTGCCCATATGGTGGCCTACCACACCCTCATCCCCCTGTTTCTACTCCTTCCCACAGTCATTTTGAATGAGGAGGGGGCAGCTGCCAAAAGTAGGCACTGGTGATCCTCCCACCTTCAAAAACCAGACCTATGGGCATCCCTTCCCTCCCCTATGCTCTGGGGGGCACAGTTGTCTCTAGAAAAGGGGTGCTGCAGCTTGATATGGAGGCACTAATAGGGGTGCAGAGCCCACCCACCTCCCAGTGCTAGCAGACAACCCCATGCCCATTTAGGGTGTGACCTAACAGCCTCCCCCGAAATGCCAGGTCAGTTGGAAGGGTGTCCACTAACCCACAGCGGGCACTCACAGCCATCTCTCCCACCTCCAGTCAGTAAGCTCCAAACCCAAGTTGTGCACCATACAAGACCCAGGATAGCTGCTCTGACCACTCTGCCATCTCCATAACTGATCCTGCTCCTATAGGCAGCAACTACTGAGGAGCTCCAAGATTCCTTCTCACTAACAACTGAGCCACTATGCACACACACACACACACACACACTCTCTTTCTCTCTCTCTCCTCGCCTGTCCAGCTAGTGCTCTGGTGGGGAAAGGGATGGAGAAAGTGACAGCCTCTTCCCCACCATTAAACCCTTTTGATTTCAATTCCCCACTGGCACAGTGTAAATGGTGCAAGGACACATCCCCTGACAGCACAGGGAGGAAGAGGGAATTTCAGCTGTGTTATCTGCCCAGGCCACAGAGAAGTGGGCGCTGGGCCGCACAACAGCAGGGATGATTAGTGGCAGACCGGAGGTAAGAACCCCATCGGCCAGAAGTGGCTCACGGGCCGGGGGTTCCCCACCCCTGCACTAGGGTCTAACAGAGAGAGGCATTCACAAATCTATTTGGAGAGTCTTGGTGAGGACATAGACAAACCTCGTGACTGACCACCACACACAAGAATCGGAGTGTCACAGCGGTGCAAGACTTTCATCCGATCGAGTTAGAAAGACAAAACCCACTGCATGTCCAAGGAGTGAAGCCGCTCTTCTCCCTAATGAACAGCCCAGAGCTCTAGGATGAGGATGTGCATGGAGGACTTGTTCCTGTGCCTGTGAGCTAACTGTCTGTTGACATGGGCTTTCCAGCTGAAGCGGGAGACATCTGTAGTGAGGACAATAGAGGGAGTCAGTGGGCTGAAGGAAATACCCTTTGAGGAGATTGGCTGAGAGGTACCACCAGGTACCACCACCTGCAGGTAGTGGCAGACAGAAGTGGGAATCAGACAGTGGTAGCACGGGTCAAGTCCAAGCAGGTGGTTAGCACACACATCTAACAGAAGGGTTTAGCAAAGGCATAGCCAGGAGATAGCACAGGTCAGATCCAAGCAAGTAGCACAATAATCTAGCAGGTTCGGCAAAAGCATAGTCAGGAAATAGTGCAGGCAATTAGCACAAGATCTGCCAGAAGAGTTCAGCAAAGGCATAGTCAAGAGATAGCATGGGTCAGATCCAGGCAGTAAGGTCAGAAGGAGCATGCTGAACCATTGGTGAGTCACAGGTCAGCATTTATAGCAGAGAAGAGGAAATGCTGGTCACTTCCTGTCCCACTCTAAGGGTGCAGAACTGTCCCTGATTGGTCAAGGGTGTAACTGACGTCTAGGCAGAGGAGCAAGTGCTATCTGTGTGTCTGTGCTGGGGTATCATGGGATGTCTCTCCTGCAGGTGTTTTCTGCGGGTCTGTGCTAGGGGTGTGTAGGAAGCGTTTCCTGCAGGTGCTTTCTGCGGGTCTGTGCTAGGGGTATCATAGTAGGGTGCCTCTCCTGCAGGCATTATATGCAGGTCAGTGCAGTGGCTACAGGTGACACGTAGTCCTAATTGTGAGAATCCATGGAGCCCTCAAAGAAGAACCTTGACTCCAGTTTAGAGCTGGGAGTCCCTAGCACTTTATGGTATCCTGGCCAGTGTAAAATACAATTGGTTCAAGAGAACTGAAAGTTGTGTGGGAAACCCCAGTCCTTCAGATGACCAGTCCTTGCCTGTTTTTAGTTAGTATCATTGTTTCCCACTCTGAGAGAGCTTCTTAGATCCATACCCAGAAAACTTAGGTTTGGTTGTTCTATACCACATGTGGTAAGACAGTTGTGCTGTTCTTTTGTAGGAAAGCTTTTCTGTAGTGCTGAGTTACAAGGTTTGGGAATAAAAATCCACTTGGATCAGGGGCGGATCCAGAAGTGATGTGGATTGGGGGGGGGGGGGG
>QEPC01002027.1:124912-141111 GCA_003113815.1 Sphenodon punctatus
ATTTTAGAAGCAATTGAATGTTGTGATTTTCAGAAAAGCTCCATACACATTCATGGCTACAACTTCTTTATCTTGCATCCAATTTGCATTACACCTCTGAATATTATGTCCCTCCATAAGCCTAACACTTCTGCCAATTTTGAGAAAGATTGGATAAAGGGTCCTGATGGTATAAGACATTAACTTGAAAATACATTTCCAGCTGTATCATTTGTATATTCCATCCTGTTTAAAAGGTATGTGGCAGGAATGTATCACATACCTTCACTGTCATCTCTGCCAAACTACAGAACAATTTGATAAAGGGACCCAATTTTATAAGCAATTGATGTTGTCCCTGTGAAGACCATTATTCAGATAAATAGCTGTACATGCAGTGCCAGTCAGAGGCAGGCACCCTGCATGGCAGGGGGAGAGAGATTGTGGGAGGGAGGATGTGGAGCAACCAAAAGACTGACGGACACATTCACTGGCCAATTACTACATGCTTCCAGCTTTACAGGACCAATTGGTAGTGGCTTCGAGGCAGGCATAGGGGGCGGCCCTGAGATGGGAATAAGGGCATAAAGGACATAACTGGGACTTTGGGGGTAGCATCCGAGCAATCAGGGGCCATAGTTTACACATCCAGGCTGGTCAATTATCATCACAATCACATCCTGCAGCAGTGTGACAGGACATAAGAGAATCTTTATTGACTCTTTCCTAAACAGATGCTTCTGACTTTCCAGTTATAACTGGGGGAGAGAGGTAGGGATGGTCACAGCACAGAATGAGGATATTTGGTTGACCTTTCTGCTGGCCAATTGGCATCACCAACTGATCTTATACCACAGTGACGTAAGAGAATCCCTGGCATAGGCTCCTTCTCGGCATATGCTGTGCAGGCATATAAAATTGGGACCCTTTATCACAGCTTTCTGATATGTGGCAGAGATGATAATGAAATGATAATGAAAGTGTTATATGCAGCCCTGCCAAATTTCATGTACATTGGTTGGACTACAAAGATGTTAGTCAGATATACATTTATATGTTAATTGCTTATACCACCAGGACCCTTTATTCAATACTTCTGAAAGTTGGCAAAGATAGTAAATATGGGAAGGGGTGTAAACCTGCCCAGTGGCATCTACATTCGATATGAGGCAAAGAAGTTACAGCTAAGAATGTATATGAATATATATGAAGAATTTTGCAAAATAAAATAATTCGATTGCTTCTAAAATTGGATTCCTTTTCTTGATCCTTGTGAAATTTGGTACACTTAATGCCTTCTATTGGAGGTATATGCAGCTCAGGTTTCAGCCACATATATTGAAAAACAACAAAGATACAGCTGAAAATGTGTTTTCCATTGAAACCAATGAAAATGAAAGCCAAAACAAGTCAATTCAACGATTCAATTGCTTCTAAAATTGGATTCTTATACTCAATCCTTGTGAAATTTGGTACACTTAATGCCTTCCATTGGAGGTATATGCAGCCCAATGTTCAGCTACATATAGTGAACAACAACAAAGTTACAGCTGAAAATGTGTTTTCCATTAAAACCAATGAAAATGAAAGCCAAAATGAAATGGGGGGGCTGAAGCCTCCTGAGCCCCCCCTGTGGATGTGGATGTTTGAAACTCAGGCTGCCTTCCATTACATGGGCAGGAATTGTGCAATTGCGTCCTTGTATGAGTGTTCTTGCATGATACAAGGGGATTAGTGCATTCTCACAGGTGTTAAACCCTGCAATTACAGAGAAGTAGTCATGATTGCGCAAGTTCTCTCCCCTAACCCCCCCCGCCCCATGTGTTGGAAAGCAGCCCCAGTAGCTACCACTGTGATCTGTGTGGACTCTCCCCACTCCCACTTTGTGCCGTGTCCTACAGGGTTCTATTCTTGAATACCCCTTCTCTCCCCTCTTTACTCTCTGTGGGAATTCATCTGCTCAGTTTTAGTTACTGTTTCTGCAGATGATGCGCAGATCTATTTTTCCACTTTAAACTTTTCCTGCATTTAAAGTATTTTTGAAGATGTCCTTTAAGCAGTCATGGGCTTGGAAAGACCTTGGAAATTTCTCTTTGGGAAATTTATAGTGTTGCTCCACTTCTTTGTGCACTAGGACCAATCCTGAAATTCAGCCAAACATTGCCATTCTAGCAACTGAGTAAAGCCCATTTAAGTGAGGGTTTGCATGGCTGTAAACAAAAACAGGCTCAATTTTAAGTAGAACAAGAACTATTTCATCATATTTATATCTGCATGAGGCTATGGAGTTGCATATTAATTATTCAACCTGACAAACCACTGATTTTCCTTCTATATTAACCTCATAGAAAACATTACATGACGGGGTATAGGTAGGTGAGTTTGTCTTGGTTACAATTCGGCTATACACCAATCATATTACCAGTACAACATGGGGAGGGTTGTCTAGGAGAGCTTGGCTGTGACTTGCAGAAGCTGCCTAGAGGATTGTCTACAGTTGTGTGCCTTTGTTCTCCTTCCCCAGGTAACTGCATATAGAGAGGTCCACCCTGAGGGCAGTGCCCTCTGTGTGACGGGCAAAGGGCACTGCCAAAGAGCGAAGAGCCATTGGTGGGCCATTAGCGGATGGAAGCAATGGAGGTGGCATCCTCAAATTTTGAAGGCACGGAGAGTGCTGCAGCTCAGCTGGACTGGGACCGATGCTGCTGGTGACTCTGCCAGCGTGCGACAGCAGTGGCCCTCTTCCCATTGCTGCTTTTCTAGACTTCCTCATTAGATGGTTAATGTATGCTCAGCGTTACCGGTAATAAGAGAAGGCCTGTTTGCTTGGAACTACTGTACCCCCCTCTGGGTCTCCACCACGGATTTTGGGACCCCGTGCTATTGCTAGGAGTCATTGTAGGTCCGGGACTTGCTAGTTTTAGTGCTGTGATACTACCCAGAAGATTATACTGGTAAACTAGCAGTTTGTGCCTCCATCATTGGTATCTGGGGTTCTTGGACTGGGACTAACTGGATGAGATTGGGATTGGTTTTTAGTATTGCCTGTGGCAAGAGGGGCAGGGTGTACATTTTTAAAATTAGAATTAGTGTGTACTGTGGTGTCCTTAGTTCTTGAGTTATTCTTATTATATCACTTGTTGACAATAATTTGGAGTGGCATGCCTCCCAAGAACAAAAGGCTACTCCAGCAGCTTCCCTAGTGTCATCCCCATCTAAACAGAGAAAGCTGGACTCTTTTTTTGCCACCCGGGGGGCGATAATGGACAGGGAGAGATGGTTCTCCCTGTTCATCAGTCCCCCTGCAATAAATGAGGACTCCCTGAAGGTTAAAACTAGGAGGTGCAGTCAGCTTGTGAACCATCCCCTGCAGCTGGAATATGTGAAATGGGAGGTCCCCTATTAAATCCCATGGAGAGAGTTGTAACTCTGGCAGGTGAAGCTCCCCTCACGGTTTCTGTGCTTGCAGATCATGTTAGCTTGACTGCGCAAACAGTTAAATATATTTTCTCTCAGCTGAATCTCCTTAGTCTAAAAATAGTTGACCTAGTTAATATGACCATGAATAAAAAGCAGATATCTGATGAACTTTCCCTAAGGCCCCCTAGAATTTCTGGTTCAAATGATGGGAGACCTAATGTGAAGTTTAGGGATAATCAAGAGGAAGAAGGGGAATATATTATAGAGAAGCAGCAACATACAATGGGTAGAGGCATGAAGGTAACCCATTACCAGGCACAATATTGTAAGGATTGATTATTGCCTGAAATTAAGGCATTATTGGGGATTAATTCTTCATCTCCGGTCTCAGAATTTGGTGTCAGATATTATCAACAAAGAATCAATCCTGAGAGACAAAGCTGTTTTTATTTCCAGAGTTTTAGAGAAGACCACATGTGGAAGGGGAAGGATCCCAAGTATTGTCCCATATTTGTAAGCTGCCAGGGTTTACTCAGAATGGCAAAAATCAATATAGGATTATTTGTGCAGAACCGAATTTATGCGGCCTCATCAGTAAATAGCTCTATGTAGGTATATGGATTGGCCCCTGTCACGGAGAAACATAGGTAAACACACGTGTAACACGGGATTACATGTAGACTACAAGTCTGTAATGCCAAAGGTTCCACATGTATGTAATGTTACATTACATGTAAACTACAAGTCTGACAAATATGTAATACAAAAGGTTCCACATGTATGTAATGTTACGATGGAGAACTGTAAAATCCAGATCAGAGATGTAACACGTGACAAGCTCCAGGAAATGCAAAGAGAGATAAAGGATGTGTATTGAGGACTCTTGCCAGACAGCCCTGTTGAGATGTAGATGGACCTCCTTGTTTGCCTGGGTCGGCTACGTGACCAACCCCATGATTCCCCAAAGGCGGGAACAGACACAAAGAATTTTGCTCTCTAAGAAGCCAGTGCCCAGTCGTTTACACCAAAGGACTGAGAGAAACTTATGGACCTTGGTGGGGTAAGATGCTTATTTAGGAACTCAACCAGTATAGATCAGGAATGCGTTATGCTTACCTTTGATTTCTAATAACCACTCTGTATCAACTATTTTGCTTATGTAATCAATAAACTTACTTCTTATCTTTATGAAGAAGTGTCTGTATCTAACATTGGAACACAAGTGAGCAACAAGAGCCCTCAAGCTCTTGCGAACCCAGTAAGTAAAGAGTCTGAGGGGAGTAAATCCCATACCTGCAGAGTCTGAAAGCCCCAGGAGTCGGGAACTCAGCTCTGAGAGGGTGGAATAAGCAGATCCTTGAGCAGAGTGCGTTAAGTTTGTTATTTTAATTTTAATTTCGCGTCAGGGACAGATATCAACATAGGGCTGCCAAAGCGTTTCTCCAAGCTCTTGAAGCCAGAATTGGAAAAGGAGGCACAAGCCAGACACCTCCAAACAGAGGGGAAAACTAAGCAGCAACTGAAGCAGCTGATCCGGGAGTTCGAAATGAGCACGGATGGGAATGGAGCAGGGGCAGCAAATCCCACCCCCAGGCCCCTCTCCACCTGACCAGCAGATGCAGAGGCACTGCCAAACATACCCCTTCCAACTGACCGGCAAACAGAGGGAGGAGGCTCAAACCCTGAACTCAAGATGGCCAGAATAAGAATGGACAAGGAACTCAAATTGAAGCAAATGAGAGCAGACAAAAAGGAAAAAGAACGACGAATACAATTTGAACTTGAGAAACTGAAACAGGAAGAGAAACAGAGAGAACGAGAACATCAACTCGCTCTCCTGAAAATACAGACAGATACAGGAATCCAGCCCACAATACCCTTTGGGAACAACGCAGAAGGCAGAATCCGGGACTATGCCCCATTGATCCCACAATGTGAGGGAAATCAAGGCATAGAAGACTACTTCACAACAGTCCATCACGTGTTTCTTCAAGAACAGATCTCGCAACAGATGTGGCTCAAATTAGTGTTACCCAAACTCCCATCGAAGGCAAAACAAGTTTACAACACAAAAATGGAGAACTCTCCAGTGCTGACTTTTGATGCTTTCAAACAGGCAGTTCTTGAAGCCTACAGAATTACTCCAGAAACTTTTCACCAAAAATTACGCAGTTTCAAGAAGGCAGACGATATGTCATATTCAAATGTTTGTAATATATTGAAACAATATGGAATGAAATTGTTAGATGCAGGTGGGAATGCCACTAAGGAACAAATTATTAACTCCGTATTGCTTGAACATTCTATACTGTGTGCAGCCCGAATTTAAAAGCACACCTGCTGAATAAGGAGATCACAAATCTCAAAGAGGCAGGGGCAAGTGCTGATGCATTCACCGAAAATGCTATCTTAGCTTATCGGGAAAGAAAACCAAATAATGAGGGAGAAACCAAGCAAGGATTTTACCATAAGCAGAATGGGTACATCCACAATCTGAGCAAGTAAACTTAACCCAGAACAAACCAAATGAAAATGGGGGTGGGGACAGACAGGGATCATCCAGACTCCAAAGAACACACACCTCCCAAATCCCTACTAATGATTCAAGACAGTGTTATAACTGTAAACAAACAGGGCATGTGGTGAGAGACTGCCCCCCAAAAAGAGAGTTTCATAGCCCTAAAAGAGAGGCTGATAAGATTATTGGGACTGTCAGTACGAATTTTGTGTCTGTACTTCAACCAGTCCCCAGAGGGGTTAATGATTGCTATACCATTCCTAACCCACCCACAGCAGATCAGTTACTAAGAAAACCTGCTAAGATTAACGGAGTAAACTGTGTGGGAAGATTGGACAATGGTGCACAAATGGTGACGGTACGGGAGGACTTGATCCCAAAACATAAAACAAACATTCATAGAAAGGTTCTAGTATCACTGGCAATGGGGATCATGGATATTTTGCCCACAGCCACTGTAGATTTAGAATGGGGAGGTGCAAAAGGTCCAATCCAGGTGGCTGTACTACCCAGAAATGCTAGTGGGGAATGCTATAAAGTATAAACAAATGGATGCTGGGATGCAGGCTGGAAAAAGCCCAATTCCAGGAACACGGGAAGCCAGAGAGCAACCCGGGAAGGGAGGGTGAGGGACAACAAGACCCAGAAAACCCTGAACAAGTTGCACCCCTACCCCTGAAACATGGGGAGACAGAGAACAACCCTAGTGGAAGGATCCTAAAGGGCCAGGAGCATCAGTCTAAGAGTGAACTGTGCACCTCTGCCTTACCTAAGAAGGAGCAGGGAAACACTGCTGAAATAGAGACAGGAGGGGAGGAAACGGTTAACAGAGTCCAGACTCAAACTGCTGCACTCGGTAAACTAAATCCTCTGGAGTTTGGTGTGGGAAGGTCTGAAGGGATACTTGGAGGTTCTCACACCCATGTCACGAAGTCAGACTCCCCAAAAGGAGAAAGAAATGGTTATACAGACCCAGGGGATCCTGGAGATACAAACAGAAGTTGGGAGCAGGGCACAAGACAGGCTGGTGACAAACACCCCTCCACAGACACAGTTTCTGGCTGGGTGATTGAGTTGAATGCAAAGACATACACACACACCATCACAGCCAAGGGGGAAATGTGAATGCCACATGATAACACTAGGAATTACATTACTCCTAGTGAAAACTGTTTGGAAATGCAGAATTACATAGACAACAGAGGCGGGGTGGTCAGTAGTGGGAAAAGTGTCACACTTACTCCACACATCTTTTGTCTCCTAATAATACTTCTGATGGGAACAGACATACAGCCAGTAAGAAACAGGCTGTCAGATAATCTGGGCACATGGCCAAAGTTTGTGACTGGGGAACAAAGGTTGTTAACATGGCGTTCCCACCCATTTGTCACAGTCTTATTCAAACACCTACTGATGTACCTTGAAGGGTATGGTTCACAGGATCACTCCACTACGACATGGTGGAAAACACGTGAACATGATAGCCCCACAGGGCTGACAGAGGGTTTGGAAAACCAAAGGTCTAACTTTAATAGGATTCAAACACATGGAAATGAGGTAGAGGGGTTGCATATCCCTACACACACCGGAAAGACATGCCAGTCTCAGCATGTTACAGGACTCTGCCGTGCCCACTTCACATGCAGTCTTACAGGGGGGCTGTCACAGAGAAACATAGGTAAACACGTGTAACACGGGACTACAAATCTGACAAATATGTAATACAAAAGGTTCCACATGTATGTAATGTTACACTGGAGAACTGTAAAATCCAGATCAGAGATGTAACACGTGACAAGCTCCAGGAAATGCAAAGAGAGATAAAGGATGTGTAATGAGGAATCTTGCCAGACAGCCCTGTTGAGATGTAGATGGACCTCCATGTTTGCCTGGGTCAGCTACGTGACCGACCCCACGATTCCCCAAAGGCGGGAACAGACACAAAGAAGGAGAAAGACTATTTAAGAGGCCAGTGAGTCACCTTAGGAAGCTCTTCCGAAGCCATCTTGAACATCTGCATATGAAAAGCTAGCGAGCAGCTAGGCTGGGGCTACCATGAACTGAGAGGAGAATTTTGCTCTCTTAAGAAGCCAGTGTCCAGTCGTTTACACCAAAGGACTGAGAGAAACTTATGGACCTTGGTGGGGTAAGATGCTTATTTAGAAACTCAACCAGTATAGATTAGGAATGTGTTATGCTTACCTTTGATTTCTAATAACTACTCTGTATCAACTATCTTACTTATGTAATCAATAAACTTACTTCTTATCTTTATGAAGAAGTGTCTGTGTCTAACATTGGAACACAAGTGAGCAACAAGAGCCCTCAAGCTCTTGCGAACCCAGAGAGTAAAGAGTCTGTAAACAGGAAGGACCGGGCCCTTGGTTGATAAAGGAGTTTCATTGTGGCAGACTTGAATTAGTCAGAGAGAGAAACTAATTCAAGAGGCCTGTGCGCAAGGGAAACTGAGTCACTCAAACCCGGTGAAGTGTGGGTGCGGACCTCCAACCCGTGACAGCCCCTCCTGAGGAGGTGGAAGATTGGAGAATAGATGATTGGCATGGCCCCCACAGTTTATCAGAAGAGAGAGACTTATTAGCTATAGCCATCTCCCTTTGGAGAGTCCAAACAATATATTGATCAGGATGTCCTCTCTCTGTGAGCAGCTGGTTGTGATTAGGGGAGGGCTGCAGGCACAGGTACTAACACAAATAAAAGCACAGCCTATGCCGTTCTCGAAAGAGCAAGAGGAGGGCCAGAATCATAGAGCAGAGCAGATGCTTGAACTCCCAAATGGAGGTCCTGCGAATGACTGCCCAAAGGACAGCTGTATAGGGAGTGAAGTCCCACAGTCCCCAAAGACTCATCCAGCAATGATCATATAATTTATTTATTTATTTTATTTATTTATTTAAAAAATAATTAAAAATTTAAATTTTAATAATAATAAATAATAATAAAAATTAATTAAATTTTTTTTAAAGGCCATAGGCAGCCCGGGTCAGCTAACAAAGTTAATCAAATAAAATACAATGAAACATATAAAAGCATCATATAACAATAACAACAATAAAAATGAGGAGAAAGAAAACCCCCAAACCCCCACCACCCTCACCCTTCTCCCTTGCCAAATGCCTGATGGAACAGCCAGGTCTTACAATTCCTACGGAAAACCGGGAGGCCCCCTGGGAAACCTGAGGGACCTCCAACAGGGCACCCCCAGATGACCGCAGGGGCCGGTCCAGAACCCAGGTAGTGAGGTGGTCTCACAAATAGGCAGGGCCCAGACCATGTAAGGCTTTATAGATCAAATCCAACACTTTGAATTGGGCCCAGAAGACTATTGGCAGCCAGTGCTCCCGGCGGCCCAGCCCCACCAGGAGCCGGGCCACCGCATTCTGCACCAGCTGCAGCTTCCGAGCCATTACCATCAGTAGCCCCACGTAGAGTGCATTACAGTAGTCTAACCGAGAGGTGACAAAAGCATGGATGATCGGTGCCAGATCCAGAACCAAAACCAGTGGCCAAAGCCGCTACACCAGATGTAACTGGTTGAAGGCACTCCTCACCACAGCCTCCACCTGGAGATCCAGGCGGAGCTGCACATCGAAGAGCACCCCCAGGTTCCGCACCTGGGAAGCCAGTGGAGGACAAACCCCCTCAACCGAAGGGGCTGTTACCTCCATCGACTTATCCACTAACATCACCTCCATCTTGTCAGGATTCAGTCGCAGTCGATTAGCCCTCATCCAGTCCCCTGCTGCTGCCAAACACTGGGTAAGCACTGAGACAGCCGGGCCTGGGTCAGTTGAAAATGAAAGGTACAATTGGGTGTCACCTCACCCAGTACCCTCTGATCACCTCGCTGGGTGGCTGCATGTACACATTGAACAGGAGAGGGGACAAGAGAGAACCCTGCGGGACCCCACACGAGAGGTCTTGGTGAGATGAAAAATAATCACCGAGTACCACTCGCTGAGTTCTCCCGGTCAGGAATGAGCGGAACCATTCAAGAACGATCCTGCCCACCCCTGCACTGTCTCAAAGTTGCATCACCAATATCCCATGGTCAACGGTATCAAATGCTGCCGACAGATCTAATAGGACCAAAAGGGTCGAGCAACCTTTATCCTTTTCACGGCGCAGATCATCCACCAAAACCACCAGTGCTGTCTCGGTGCCATGCCCCAGACGAAAGCCGGACTGCGAGGGATCCAGATAACCGATGCGGTCGAGATGCCCTTGGAGCTGCTGAGCCACTACCCATTCAATAACCTTCCCTAAAAGGGGAAGGTTAGAGACAGGCCGATAATTGGGGTTGAAAAGGTATTACAGGTCTATGCCTTAGGGGAAGAACAGGGGGGAGAGGCTAGGGCTCCTTGTCCTACAGTAGCAGGTGATTTGATAGCTGCTTGCTCTGTTATTTCTGATCCAAGTCGGTTATGGGGAATGGAGCGTGCGAGTCCAAAATTACAACTGGCTCCTCAAGTGCAAGAAATTAATTATGAATTGCATGAGAAATCAGTGATATCTCCTAAGTTGTCTTCCTCTGTGCTTGTAAATAATTCTCTCTGGGACTGACTGTTGCCAAAAGGAGATAGAGACTTTGAGTGTTCTCTTCTCTCCTGGAATGTCTCTGGTTTACTGAGGAAATTTTATTTTACTGACCCTGTTTTTATTGTCTTCTTGAGTCAATATGATATATTACTCTTGCAAGAGACCTGGTGCAAGGAACCATTCCATTTTTTTGGATATGCTTGTTTCAATCTATTAGGGGTAGCTACATCTTTGTTTGGGCACCCATGTGCAGGCCTCATTACAATGGTCTCGTTATTTTTGAAACTGCACTTATTTGAGGTGGCATCCTGCTTGGACATTGCCCAAGCAGTAAGAATGGTGTCCCAAGATGGAAAGACATGGCTAGTAGTTAATGTATCTATGGCCCCTGCATCTAACATAGTTATCGATATTTGGAAAGAGTTTGTCTCCTTTTTAAAGTAGCTGAAGATTGAATACCCAGATGACTAGCTGTTGCTAGCAGGAGATTTCAGTGCCCGTTTGGGTGGCTGGATTGGGAGGAAGAGGATTTTTCGATCCAAAATGAGATCTTGGGGATCCCTTTGCCTTGTTTTGTTGTTTGCATGGTAAATGATTATTCAATTCAATTCAATTCAATTTCAGTTTATTGCGTGGTCTTAGACCATTGCATAGATACATGTCAACAAACAAACAAGGACACACAGCTGGTCCACAAATTGTCTCTCAATCTGAATATAAAATACAACACAACAAAATATACATAAGTAAACTAATCTAAAATATAATAAAACAAAATACTCAAATTCTCCGGGTGCCGAAGCACACCAATAAGAGCCCCCTCTCTATACCTCATGAACAGGCTATAGCAGGGGAGCTTTGAAACCCAGGAAATTTTTCCTGTCATTGGCCATCTGAATGAGAAAGGCTGCAATGGCCTCAATTACCTGAACCTTTGGATTATTCAATAGGGAGCTCAAGATGAATACCTCAGAATGTCCTGGGTACTTATTCAAATGCCAGGCTTGAAATTGTGTCCTAGCCTTGTCATAAAGATGGCAACTTAGGATCATATGCCCCGCGGTTTCGGCAGTGATCTGGTCAACAGGACATAAACGGTCAGCAAAGGGCACACTCCGAAACCGTCCCTCTAAAACTTGTGAGGGGAAGGCATTTACACGAGCACGAAACAAAAGTTGCTTTGCCCTTAGCGAGTTGGAAGTCCGGCGGTAGCTAGCCATACAGCCCTGCTCTGGTACCCAATCCACATAATCCCTTAAATGAAGTGAGGCGTTTATGGTCCCTACCTCCCACTGCCTGTGTATGTCCCTCAGTCTAGTAAGGATCTCCCTCCTAACAGTACCAGGTGGCTTGTGGGACAGATAGTTCCTGGAGATTCCTATCTCCACCAGATACGCCTCCCAAGATACTTGCCATGGACTAACAAAAGTGTCTCCGGCTGCCTCCCTCATGAAGTTTCACTAGAAACTTAGCCTGTACAGCGTTCAGGTCCTGAGCAAACGGGAGGGCCCATAACCCTGCCCCATAGAGCAACTGGGCCCTCACTTTACTATTCAGAACCCGCAAGGCAAGGTGAATGGCGTTCCTCCCTTGATGGAAAAAAAGGCCAAGGATTGCCTGCAGCGGAGCTTTAGCTGCCACAAGAGCTCTGCTTAGATGTACCCTCCAGGAACCAGATTTATGGAAATAAAGGCCCAGATAGCAAAATGAGGCAAATTCCTGCACCTGTGTCCCAAACAGAGGGACTAAGCTTTCTGCTGGTAAACACCAGTACCTTGGATTTGTCATAATTCAATAGTAAATGATTTTCCGTACAAAAGGAGGCAAAGGAGTTAGGTTGCCTATTCTAGTCTGGGATAGCAAAACTACATCGCCGGCATAAACCAAGCATCCTACAGCCCTGGAGCCCAGCTTTGGTGGAAAAAACTGCGTGTCCACCATTAAAGGAATGACTTCGTTAATATAAAAGTTGAACAACATCAGGGCCAGGACACAGCCCTGCCTCACGCCCTTATGGGTGTCTGTTGGGGCTGTGACATGACCCCGATCATCAACTCTCATCACCAGCGAGGAATTTCCGTGAAGGGAACAGATGAGAGCCGCGAGCCTTCTCTTAATGGTAGACCTCTGCAGCTTTTCCCAAAGGATCTCCCTATCGACAGTGTCAAAAGCAGACTTAAGATCCAGGAATGCTGCAAAAAAGATTTTTATTCTGGGCTCTGTACTTAGCCTGCAAATGAGACAAAATGAAGCATTGCTCCAGAGTGGAGCGACCACTTTGAAACCCGGCTTGCTCTGCAGCCAGAGCCCTGGTCTCAGTCATCCACTTCGTAATCCTAGTCAACAGATATTTGGAATATATCTTTCCCACTACTGATAGCAAACTTATGGGTCGAAAGTTTGCCGGGTTAGACTTAAGACCCTTTTCGTATAGAGGTATAATTACTGCCTTGCCCCACTCCCCTGGGATTCTGCCAGACCCATTAATTGCAGTAAAAAGAGCTGCTAGTAAAGGGATCCACCACTCCCTATATTTTTTTAATGAACTCAATATGGATCCGGTCAGCCCCGGGAGCCTTCCCGTTCTTAAAGGACTCTATGAGCGTCTCAACCTCAATCTCTGTCACTGAATGAGATTTTAGTTAAAACTCAATTAGTTCTCGATATTTTGAAAACTGTGTTCTGTAAAAGGGTTGAAAGGAAGAACTGTAAGAACCGTCTGAAAGGGACTGTCTGGTTCGACAAAGACTGTTTGGAACTGAAAAGGTTTACTCGTAGGAAGGTAAGAGAGTTGAGAAGCCAAGGAGTGAGTGCTTCCAAAGAAATTGTTGCCTATACCAGATCATATAAATTACTTCTAGAGAAGAAGAAGAAGCCATCATATAGGGAGAAGCAGCCTTCACTGTGGACATGGAGGATAGCTGTACATTTTGGACTATGGTAGCCAAGGCTTCCGGAAAATACAGGGGAGGATTTGGTTCAAGCATCTCGCATGACGCTTGGGTGGCATATTGTTCTTTTCAATTTTTGGTGAGTGAGCATGCCATTTCCCCAACCAATAGGGTCCCTGACCACCCGTCTAGTATAGACCCACTTTTCTTAGTTTCAGAAAGGGAAGTGGAGTAATATTATTATGTCTCAAAGAAAGAACAAGGCATCTGGTCTTGATGGCCTGCCTGCAGAACTCTTCCAGAGTGACCTGGAGCGGTACGTTCCTGTCATCACAAAATGGTTTAATTCTATTATTAATGCTGGCTCTATCCCAGAGACGTGGAAGGGGACACTGATAGCCCCAATTTATATTAAAAAAAAGGTGACCGCAGTAACCCAGCATCATATAAGCCAATTCCCTTATTGAACATAGTTGCAAAACTCTTTGGGAGATATCTTCTCCAGCGACTTTGGTCGTGGGTCCAGGAGAGGGACCTACTCAGGGAGGAGCAAGCCAGCTTTAGGCCTGGCTATTTGAAAATGGATCACTTTATATCATTTGGCTACAACTATACAAATGTCTTGAAATCCCCTTTATATTCAGTTTTTATAGACTTTTCTTATATATATATATATATATATATATATATATATATATATATATATATATATATATATGTGTGTGTGTGTGTGTGTGTGTGTGTGTGTGTGTGTGTGTTTCTTTTTTTAAGGTAACACACAAAGGTTTTATACAAAAGTATCACATTTGAAATGAACATACAAACATACATGTGTCACAAGTAACAAATCTTAACCTTTAAAAAACAAACAAACATTAAATTTCAGGAAGAACCAATAATAACTCCAAAGCAAAAAGTAGGATGCAGGTGTGTCCCAGCATAGGCCTATACCTGTATATATATGTTTCAATCTGTTCTTATAGAGCCAGCAAATATGTCATTAGTCGTGTCCAGGCCCATCTAATCCTTCAAATTGATTGAAGCTTAATTAAAAGTGGTTGTGAGTTAGTGTCAATATGTTCCGTAATTATAGTCCAACAGGGTGACCAAGTTACGTAGAACTCCTCCAATGAGTCATGGATACCCACAGCAATTCTGTCCATAGAAAGCACAAACTATAACCTTTGTAGCCAGTCTTCCATTGCAGGTTCTTTCGTGGATTTTCAACTGCTGAGGATGATGTGAATAGCTGCAAGAATCATCGCCTTACACGTAGGTACCTTTAAGTTCTTCCTTAGCTTCGCTGGCCATATGCTCAGCAGGGCAATCTTTGGATCAAATGGTAGTGAGAGTTCAGTGGCTTTTTCAGTTGTTTTCCAAATATTGCTCCCAAAAGGCTCCACCTTTACACATCCCCACCAGCAGTAGAGATAATTACCATTCACCCACATCCCCTCCAGCATATTGGTCTATATGTTTTATTTATTTGCGCAATTCACTGGGGTGTTAGATACAATCTGAGCGTAAGTTTGACCTGTGGTTCTCTGACCATCAAAGATTTGGCACATTTGTTCATAGGTGTCCAGATTTGTGTCATTTTGTCCTTAGTTATCAGAAAATGTAGATCATCTCCGCAAGCATCTAAGTATCCAGCATCTGGAAGGCTTAAGATAGTTTTCACTGTCTGGTAAATTCTGAATTTTATACCCTTATTTGAGCCACCTAAAAACAAGATCACTTCTAATGGATGTAGTGCTCTCTGGAATTCTTTCCTATTATGTGACTCTAAAACATATCTGCGCTGTTCCATCTGCTACCGAGGGGGGTCTGCTGCTGCTGTCACTGCTACTCTGCTCCCGCTGCTCTGCTGGGCTTCCAGGGAACTGTGGGGAGACAAGAAAGATACTGTGAGCTCCAGGTAGGGGTGGGGGGGAGCAACAAAGCCGGTCACATGGGCCAGCTTTTATTTATTTATTTAATTTTATTTCTAGATTTATACCCTGACCCTCCTGAGAATAGCTCGGGGCGGCTTCCAACAAAAAAATATAAAATACATATAAAACCATTTTAAACACATCAAAAATACATAAAGTATTAAAACAGGGCCCGGGAAACATTTAAAACAATAAAATAGGGTAGGGGAGATAAAACCCCATTAATCCACCCTCTCACCCACCCCAAAGACCTGGGCGAACAGCCAGGTTTTACATCTTCGCCAGAATATCAAAAGGCTTGGGGCCAGACAAGCTTCCTTCGGAAGGGAGTTCCAAAGGCGCGGCCCGGCCACTGAGAATGTCGTTTCCATAGTGGCCCCCGCTTAACACGGGGGACCTCCAAGAAGGCACCCCCGGCCGACCAAAGGTGCCGCTCTGGGGTGCGGAGGGCGAGGCAGTCCCTGAGGTATGAGGGGCCCAGACCGTGAAGGGCCTTGTAGATCAAAGTCAAAACCTTGAACCTGGCTCGGCACACTATCAGCAACCAGTGCAGAGTCCGGAGCACAGGTGTTATGTGCTTCCGACGACCCATCCCTGAAAGGAGGTGGGCCGCCACATTCTGCACTAGCTGCAGCCTCCGAACCAGGCACAAGGGAAGCCCCGTGTAGAGCGCCTTGCAGTAGTCCAGCCTCGAGGTGATGAAGGCATGGATGAGGGAGGCCAGGTCCGGGCTGGAGACAATGGACGCAGCCTCCATACCAGATGCAGCTGAGGAAAAGCAGCTTTTGTGACTGCCTCCACCTGCCGCTCCAGGCGGAGATCCGCGTCCAATATCATCCCCCAGACTCCGGACCTGCTGAGCTATAGGTGACGAAAGCATGGATGAGGGAGGCCAGGTCC
>QEPC01002027.1:151724-167288 GCA_003113815.1 Sphenodon punctatus
CCATGTTCTCAGCCTGTTCTGGGCTACTGTCACAGCAAGGCCCTGAAGTCTCCCCTTTGGAATTACCTTTTCCGGGCAAGGATTTTACAGTTTTTCTGTTCCTCCTGCTCCTTCTTGGTTCCTGTTTCATCAGCTCTACTTTCAGGGGGTGTAAATTTTAGTTTATCCTTTTTAAAAAAGGAGTAACAACATAGGCCTCACTGGAGCTTTCACTAAGTGCAGCTACTTTCCACGCATGCCCCCTGGTGGCCCTCCTGTGCTGCTTTCTTGATACCTTTTCCCTCTAGTTTTTGGACCAGATTGTGTGCCACTTGTGTCTCCCTCGTGTTCATTCACCTAATAGGTGAGTATAGTGATGCCTGTTTTTTTACCCCTAATTTTTTGATTACCCCTTCCCATACTGTCAGCAACTGTTTTGAAAACGGGTGCTCTTTGGCCCTTTCGCTCATTAATTTCCCTTCGTCAACCAGATGGTCAGCTAGTGATATTGAATCCGTCAATTCTTTTTCAATTATGTTCCATTCTGGTTTACTTGGGCTCTGATACCAGTATTGTATTGCCTCTAGAGCTGCTGCTTTGTAATATAATTTAATGTCTGGGGTACCCAACCCCCCTTTTTCTTTTGGGGTAAACATAGTATCTTTTTAAATTCGGGGTTTTTCCCCCCTCCAGACCAAGTCTCTGAGTAGTTCGTCCACCTGCTTGAAAAAAGTGTTAGGTAGTTTTATTGGGAGTGCTAGAAATTTATAAATAAATTTAGAAAGGACTATCATTTTACACAGATTGATTCTTCCTGACCATGAGCATTCCAGGTTTTTCCATTTTTTAAAATCCTTTTTTGCCTTCTCAGTTAAGTCTGGGAAATTGACTTTATATAGCTCTTTGCTGTTTTTTGTTAGTGTTACCCCCAGGTATTTAATTCCGTTTGATGTTTCTGGAAATGGGCTAATTTTTTTGATTTCCTTCAGTTCCTCATTATTCCTTGCAAATATCAGTGCTTGCGATTTATCATTATTAATTTTGTAACCCGATACTCTTCCAAAGCTCTCCACTGTCTGGATTAAGTTTGGCAATGTTTGCTGAGGTTCTCTGATAAATAATATTAAATCGTCAGCGAAGAGCGCCAATTTGTACTCTTTTCCCCCTACCTTGATACCTTTAATTTCTTTATTTTGGCGTAATGCTACTGCTAAGTCCTCAATTGCCAGATTAAATAATAGTGGGGATAGTGGGCATCCCTGGCGAGTTCCTCTCTGAGTTTCAAATGCGTCTGATATCCTACCATTTATTTTCAACTGTGATCTGGGTTGTGCATATATTGCTTTAATCCATTTTAGGAAATTGCCCCCTATTCCCACTTTCCTTAATATTTCAAACAGATATTTAATTTCTAAAAAATCGAAGGCCTTTTCTCCATCGGCCGAGATTATCATGGAGTGTGCTGTTTGTGCATCCGCTCTTTGTGCATGAATCAGGTTCACTATCTTTCTAATATTGTCTACCCCTTGCCTTCTGGGGATAAAACCTGCTTGGTCTGGGTGTATGATTTCCCCTGCAATCCCTGCCAACCTAGTTGCCAAAATCTTAGAAAAAATTTTGAAATCATTATTTAGCAGGGAAATGGGATGGTAACTTCCACATATGTTGTGGGGTCTTCCTGGCTTAAGTATTAATGTAATTTGCGCCTCGTAGAATGTGGGGGGCATTTTTCCAGTTTGTAGAATTTCATTGAAAATTCTTGTCAAGTGGGGGTACCAAAATTTTGTTATATATTTGGTAGAACTCCACAGGGAAGCCATCTGGCCCGCTGGCCTTATTTTTTTGTGTGTCTTTGACTACCTTTGTGACCTCCTCTTCTGTTATTAGGGAGTTAAAAAAGTTAAATTGAGCGCTGTTGAGTCGGGGCATTTCTAAATTATTAACAATTTTTTTTATCTCCTCAGGATCCGGATTTGTGGTTGCATACATCTGTCTATAGAACCTCAAAAAGGTGTCCTGGATCTCTTCTGGACTGGTTACTCCTGTCCCATCCTCCCTGGAAATGTTAACTATGGAGGCTTTTTGCTGCTGCGTTTTTACTAACTGGGCTAACGCTCTGCCTGTTTTATTGCTGTTATTATGATAATAATATTTTATCCATTTTAACTGTTTTGTGACTTTTTCTAGCTCCAAAACATTTATTCTTTCTTTTATTTTCTGTATTTTATTAGCTGCCAATTTAGATGGGGTGTATTTATTTATTTTATCCCATTTTTTAAGCTCTGCATTTGTTTCACTCCTTATTTCTCTTTTTCTTTTTTGTATTTGTGCTCTAAGAGCTATGGCTTTACCCCTTATTGTGGCTTTTGCGGCTTCCCAGAAGGTGGATGCTAGCTCAACTGAGCCCTGGTTTAACTCTATGTATTCCTTAATTTCTTCTTCTAGCTTAGTTCTACTATCCTCATTTTTAAGAAGTGACCTGTCTAGATTCCACTGTGTTTTGAGATGAGTTAAGCCATCTTCTAGCTCTAAATTAATCACCAGCGCATTGTGATCAGTGAACACTAATGGCAAAATAAATGCTTTTTTACATAAGCTTAAATCATTTTTGTACAGCAATACATGGTCTATTTTAGAATATGAATTATGAACATTAGAGTAGAAAGTATGTTCCCTGCTCTGCTTATTAATGTGTCTCCACACATCTACTAGGCCCTGCGATTCGAATAAGTCTCTAATGATCTGCTGTCCCCTGTTCAATGGTATTGTCTTTGAAGTATCCCATTCTGACAATGGGGTCTTGAAATCCCCCATTGTTATTACTGTTCCTTGCATGTTTTCAGCTATTATTGGAATGTATTTCTTATAGAATTTTACCTGGTCCCTATTTGGCCCATAAAAATTCACTATTGTTACCTCCCTCTTTTGCAGCATCCCTATTACTAATAAAAATCTCCCCTCTGTATCTTTTACAACTTTGCTTATTTTAAATTCACAGCTGTTTTTGACCCCTATTAGCACCCCCGTTTTTTTCTTTTTGACACACGAGGCTATAACTTGCCCCATTCTTTTATTCATAAATCTATGTTCTTCCCCTTCAAGTAAGTGGGTTTCCTGTAGACAGATAATATCTATCTTATATTCCTTTGCCAGTTCTCTAACTCTTTTCCTCTTTTGCGGTGAGTTCAGACCCCTCACATTAAGGGTTAACATTTTTATATTAGCCATGATCTTTGATCTTTTTTTACTTGGGTTAAATTCTCTCTATTCTGTGTGACCGCTTGCAGACCCTTGGTTTTTGTCTTTCTTCTCCCTGCCCTTTCTTTAGTATGATTCTTGAGCCTCTTTTCCCCAACATCGAGGCTTCCCCCCTCCTCCCTAACCCAACTTCCCTGAAGCCCCCCCCCCAATATACCCTGTCCTTCTCTTCCCTCCCTCTCGCGCATCAACAACCCTGCTCGGCCCTCTTTTCCACTGAAAAAAGAGCTGTCTCATACATAGCGAGTGTCTTACCCCCCCGCCCCCAAGCCTTTTGTGTGCTGATAATTTTAGGAGTCTGCTATAGGCTCCCTTGACTCCTTTTTTGGCCCCAAAGTCTGACTATAAGATTTCATACTTTTACTTTACTTCAGCTCTCAGTCTATATTGCCCATTGGTAGGTGTATAAATGCTTCGAGTTCCTCTGTTGCCATGAAGGACTTGTATTTTCCATTTATGTTCACCACCATCCTCGCTGGGAACTTTAGGACTGATTTCCACCCTTTCTCATTTAGAACTGAGAAGTACTTGCTCCATTTTCTTCTTTTATTCATGGTTTCCATAGCATAGTCTGGGAACACCTTTATGGTTTCATTCTTGTATTTCAACTCTCTTTTCATTCGTGCTTTTTTTAGGATCTCCTCCTTCACTGTGAAGCTAGCGAACTTAGCTATGATTGTCCTTGGCTTTGGGTAATTTTTGCTAGGAAGCCTCCCAGTTCTGTGTGCTCTAATAATTTCAGGGTTCTGTAACTTTTGAGCATCAGAAAATTGTTCTTCCAAGAACTCCCATAATAAATCTTTTGCCTCTGATTTCTCGCTCCCCACTGGGAAGCCCACAAATCTCAGATTGTCCCTTCTGGACCTATTCTCTAGGTCCTCTGTTTTCTGCATTAGCATATGTACCTTTTCCTGTAGTGTTGAAACTTGCTCCTCATTATTTACTGCTTGGTCTTCTAGCGAGGAAACTCTCTCCTCTGCTGTGTTTAGCCTCTGCACCAGCCCCTCCAATTTTTTGTTGCCCGCCTCTACTGAGGCTCTCAATTTTACCATGTCTTTTTTGAACTCTTTTTTGAGTTCCATCAGGAGCCTCATAACTGGGCCCTCATCTGGTTCTTCCTCCATATCATTTTCCCCCTGGGAATCCTCCCCCTCAGTGGCCGCTGCTGCCTCCGCCGCCATTTTGCTGCGTTCTGCAGCCTTTTCTGGCTGACGCAGTTTAACATACTGCTCCAGCGGCGTTTCTTTCGCCCCTTTTTCTTTTTTTTTTGTCCTCCCTGCCTCTTGTTGGCATGATTCCCCCTCACCTTTTTGACTTTTTTGTAGATCTTTACTATGTTGGGGGCCATTTCTGCTGCAGCTCGGGGGAGCGCTTGCTCTAGGCTGCTGTTGCTATTCGCTTATGCACACCTCTCGGCCCCCAGCCTTTTAACATTCCGGTGAGTTTGTAAAACCTGGCTGTTCACCCAGGCCTTTGGGGAGGGTGGGTTAATGGGTTTTTATCACCCTACCCCCTTCCTTATTCTTTTTTTGTAAATTTGTGTCCTCCCAGTTTTTGTAAGATTTTTATGATTGTTTTAATATTTTAAAATTGTTTTAATGGAAATTTGTTAGCCGCCCCGAGCTGTTTGCAGGAGGGGCGGGATATAAATATATTAAATAAATAAGTAAATAATAAATATGCTGGTGATACTCAGCTGTACCTCTCTTTTTCAGCTGACCCAGACCCTGCTGTCTTCTTCTTAGCCCAGTGTCTGGAGGCCGTGGCGGAGTGGATGTGGCAAAGCTCAACCCCGATAAGATGGAGGGCGAGGGAGGTGTCGGCCCCCCTGATTGGGGGGGTTCACCCTCCGATAGCTCAGCAAGTTCGGAGTCTGGGGGTGGTGTTGGACTCAGATCTTATATCCCTGGGGGTCTACCATTGTGCATGTATCATTCTTGGTCACATTGATTTCTCCAGTCTGGCATTTGTATTGATTGTATAGTCCAGTTGGATGTCTTGGTATATTTGTATGGTCCAGTTGGATGACTTGGTATATTTGTAATTGAGCTTTTTTATATATAAAATAATTTTGCATATAATTTGTGGTCATCTCCACATAATTGCTTGTTCCCCTTTTTCTTGTTTTGAGTATATAGGGAGTTGTCCCTTGGGGCAAGCTTTTTTGCCTCTTCACCTTTTTGCTTGGGACAATCCCACTCACCCCAACCCAGTCCCGCAGCCTTGTGACCAACATCTTATGATCAATGGTATCAAACGCCGCTGACAGATCCAATAAGATCAAAATAGATGATCTGCCCTGATCCAATTCATGGCGTAGGTCATCAACCAAAGTCACAAGTGCAGTCTCTGTGCCAAACCCAGGGCAAAAGCCAGACTGCGAGGGATCTAGAAAACCAACCTGGTCCAGATGACACTGTAACTGCCGGGCCACCACCCGTTCAATAACCTTCCCTAAAAAGGGAAGGTTAGAGACTGGCCGATAGCTGTCCAGGGAGTCAAAGTCCAAAGATGACTTCTTGAGCAGAGGCCACACCACTGCCTCTTTGAGATGACTCGGCACTCTGCCCTCCCTAAGGGAGGCATTGACCATCCCCACCAGCAATGGCCCTAACGTCTCTCGGCTGACCTTCACCAGCTAGGATGGGCACAGATCTAATTCACAACAGGTAGCCCGTACTGTCCCGAGGACCTCTGCCACATCAGCGGACGATATCCACTGAAACTGATCCCACAACAACAGACATCTTCCCCTACTTTTGATTCACCCACTGTTGCAAGTGCAGCATCAAAGTCATGATGAATCTGAGCGATTTTATCCACAAAAAAGTCAGCAAACAAGTCACAGCAGGCACTGGAAGATTCCAGTTCCAGGCGGAGAGAGGCTGGACTGACCAACCTCTGCACCACCCAGAAAAGCTTCTCCAGACATGACTTTGCAAATGCAATGAGGGCAGCAAAGAACTCCTTTTTTGCTGCCCACACCGCAACAGCATATGCTCTTAAACTAGCTTTATGCTGCAATCGGTCAGCTTCAGTGTGAGTCCAGCAGCACCGACGCTCCAACTGCAGCCCATCCTGCTTCATCCAGCGCAGGTCCTCCATAAACCACGGCAACCCCCGCCATCGGCATTCTGGGAGCGGATGCCTGGGAGCCGTTCGGTCAGTGGCCTCAGTCAACAAGCTGTTCCAGAAGGCAATAAGGTCATCAAGTGAATGATCATCAAGATTGGGAGGCAATTCCCCTAGAGCATTCCAGAACCTTTCTTGTTCCATAAGTCTCCAGGGGCAGACCGAACGAACTGGTCCTACACCTTTCCGGGGGCAGACATACGCCAGGAGACCGGTCCGGGGGAGGTGATGATCTGTCCATGATGGGTAAAACTACTACATCCCCCACCACTGGATCCCCCACCTCAAGGCCTGTGCAGAACATCAGGTCAAGGGTATGTCCCCCCTCATTTGTCGGGCTCCATACCCTCTTTGACAGTCCCATGGTTGCCATGGCATCCATAAACTCATTCTCTGCTCCCCCAAGATTGGCATCGGCGTGGATGTTGAAGTCCCCCAGGACCAAGGTCCTCGTGGACCACAAAAGCACCTCCGATACCAATTGCATTAGAGCATGTAGGGATGCTGCCATACAGGTAGGTGCGCAATTCAGCAGCAGCCCTAAGCTGTCTCCGGCCAAATTGATCACAAGGTGGACCCCCTCCATGCCCAAAATAGTCTGCACAGGATACCGCCTCACAGACCAAGTGTCCTTAAAAACAACAGCTACACCGCCTCCCCACCCCTGTGATCTGGGCTGGTGCTGTACAGAGTACCCGGCTGGAACAAGGTCAGCCAGTATTGGCCCCGACTCATTGTCCAGCCAGGTCTCTGTAATACACACGAGGTCGGCCGATTGATCCAAGATCAACTCTCGGATTGTTGTTGATTTATTACTGACTGACCTCGCATTTAACAGCAACAGACCTAGATCAGGGGCTCCCCCCGATCATGATTCTGCATTATCTGCCTGGGGGCCTATGCAAGGGACTGGAATTAAGTACCTGTCCCTTCCCACCGTTGTTCTCTGCCTCCCAGAAGGACCATAATTACACCGGCCCATCATGATCCCAATGGCTGTGGACACTACCACCATCCTGGCCCCCTCCTCCTCCTGTGGCTGTCCCACCACACCCCCAAGGAAAACCCCTTCCTCTCCTAACCCTCTCCCTAACCCGCCCAAGAACTCCCCCCTGATTCCCCTCTCTCACAGGGAGGCCAACCCCCCCACCCTTGTTGGGTCAAACCCCCCCTCACACCGGGGGGACATACCCAACCCTCCCCAATTCAGTCCCATCTGCCTTTTGGATTAGCTCCACAATTTTCTTGTAGGGTTTTTTAAATGGAATCCCTGAGGACTTCTCTAGTGGGGAAATGGGTGCATTAAAGTCGCCACATTTAATTAACCTACCTGTTGTTTCTCTTTTTATGACAGAAATAACTTTTTTGAAAAAATTCAGCGTGTCTATATTGGGGGCATATAGTCCTACTATTTTGTATATTTTTCCTTCCATGTCCCCCGTAACTATAAGAGAGTGCCCCTCTGGATCTTTGATTTCTTTTAGCTTTTTAAAATTCAGTGAATTTGCGAACCCCATAAAAACGCCCACCTTTTTACTATGAGCATTTGCAAAGTAGATATTGTCATATGTTTTTATGTCTCAGTCTAAAGTTATCTTTATTTACCAAATGCGTTTCCTGACCTACTATTACATTAATTTTATTCTGAATAGCAAACTGCCATAGTTTACGTCTCTTTATAGGGCAGTTTAGTCCCTTAGTGTTGATAATGCATATAGTAAGGTCAGTCATGGTACCATTTTTGTTGTTGTTGTGTATCCTAGGTCTTACTTGTGTATTGGTGATTGTTTTTATCCTTTGCTGGAACTTGTGGGCCCCTTTTGCTGTGCTTTCCTTGTTGCCTTGCTTAAGCCATAGAAACACATTTGGGTACAACACCTGCATCCTGCTGAAAACAAAAGAAGAAAAGAAAAATAATTTAACCAATAATACAAATATCTCCGGGTTGGAAAGTTACCTTGTAGAGAGAGAGAGATGGGGGTATGTGCCTAGGTTCGCGTATCTCAGATACTAGGCTACCCACCGCCCAAGGAAACAAACTCTTTTTTAAAAAAAAAAATATACCTCCTTTCCCCCCTCCCAGCCCATTCTCCATATAGATTATAGCAAATAAAAAACACCCTTATCCTTAGCTTCCATCATTGCATTCTGCACCTGTCCTTTATTTTTATAACCGGTGAGGTGCCTTAAACTTAATTCCATAGGTTTCAAAATCTTGGTTTTATATTTCTGCCCACCATCTTATATGTAGTTGTTGACAACCTATGAATCTATTAATACTAAATTTGAATTCTAACTCAGTTTTCATTAATTTCTTTGGCCGTTTTTACATGGATGTCACCCACCCACAAACACCCATAAACACCCATCGGATAGGTGAGAGTGCCCGTGCCCATCCACGAGTGGGTGGGTGTGCGTTCATGACCCACCCACCAACACCCACGGAGCAGCTGGGAAGGAGCCAGCATGCTCCGTGGGTGAAGATCAGTATTCAACACCTGCCCGTCCATGTAAAAACCAAAACACCCACACCCAATGGAACAGGTCCACCGAGACCACAGAGAGATGGCTAGAGAGGCCATGCAGGGGCCCCCAAGCAGACAAGCCCACCCGGGAGCCCTAAAAAGGGGATCCAAAACAGGACATGGGTGCACTGGCTCCTAATATGTCTGGAAGAAAAGCCGCTGACAAAACAAAAGGAGCCAGCGCCGCGACTTACACGGGATGGGCCAGAGTAAGTAGAGGGATCCTGGGATGTCCAGGGGAGGGGGGGCTGGTCGGCCCCACGGGCCATGCGAGTAAGAGAGAAGGACCGCTAAACAGAGTACACCTGTCCCGCCACAGGGCCAAGGACAGACCACAGCGCCCGCACCGACCACAGCCCCACACTCCAGCACAACCACGGGGCATGGGGAAGGGAGCACAGGGTGGGCAGCTGACAGCTAACGGTTTCCACCCCCACCCCCAGGACAGCACCCAGACACAGGTGCAATGCACCACCAGGAAGATGGCTGAGGAGGGCCTCCGTGACAGCCAGGTAAGGTGCCCGTGCCCCCCCAAGGGAAGCTGGGAGGGACTCCCCCCACAAAGGATCACAGGGGGGGCTGTGGGGCAGATGCTAACCCCAGTGCAATACCCCCAACAGGAGATGACCAGCTCTGCTGCCACCACAGCTATCAGGCAGGCCCCAAGCTGCCAAGCTGATAGACCTCCCACAAGCGGTACCCAAAAGGGGGAGCTGTGGTCAAGGCAGGAGACCAGGGACTTCATACGTGTGTGGGGGGCCGAAAAGGTCCAGCACGACCTGGTGTCAGCTACAAAACCAAACAGGTCTATGAAGCTATTAGCCAGGAGATGCAGCGGCAGGGGTACAATAGGGATGTCACCCAGTGCATGCAGCAGACAAAGGACTTGAGGTCCAGATATAAACATATCAAGGACAACAATCCTTGACATTGACGCGGCACCCGTAGACATTGAGCGGTCACCGGGACAGCACCAGGTGCATGTCCTGGGACACTCCTGTTCCGAACATGGACTGTCGGCAGACAGCTAACCCCCATGCCTACCACAATGATGCAACTCAGCACAGGTTGGCCACTCTCCGATGCCAAACGCCATGGTTGTAGAAGCGGTGACCTGGCAGTAGTAGCTTGGCCCATTGCTCCAACACCAGCACCAGGATCATGAAGCAGGAGGACAGGACCATTATCAAGACAGCCCTCCTCTCAGGGGATCATCAACAAGCAGCATGGTACCACCCACAACACTCACACTCTGGGGTGGCTCACCACTGGCACCGGTGCTGGATAACCTAGCAGATACCTGCCTAGGTGTTACGTGGCCAGGGGACCTGACCCAGGCCTGCACAGCTATGGCTGTGTCCCCTTTACCCACCTGCCCTGTGAGCATCCTCTGCACCTAGCAATCACCCGGCTGCAATTTGTTCCCCCTGGCCCCAAGCCCTGTGTGCCCTGCACACCCGCACTGTGCCTCCCACGTCCCCTGCTATCCGTTGCCTGTTCCAGGGTCCCAGGGACAGCTGCATGGGGTGACCCACTGAGCACAGCCACCAACCCCCTCCACTGCACCTGCACCCAGTTCCGGACACCAGCACCAATGATCTCTCACAGTGTAACCTCACTATGGCCTCTCATTCACCTCACCCACACCACCTCTCTCTCTACACCCCACGCCCAGCCACAGCTACCAGCACACATACTTACCATGGCAGCCCGTGCTGTCTGGTGTGTGATTGGTGCATTACCATGGGTGTGTTCTGCACACCTGATGGGGATCCCCCCTTGGAAGCCCGCTGACACATTCCGCCCCTTGGACCACCTGGCAGCCATGGGCCTTGGTGCGCTCCAGGGCTCCTCTGTGGGCCGGGGGCCCCTGTGCCCCTGCAATGACCCCGTGCGATCCCTGGCCAGGGTGCATCCAGCCCAGCCTTGCTTCAGTCACATCGCTTGAAGGCCATGGCAATGTGCAGCTGTGTCCCATCAAGATACGGTGCATGGAGTGTCTTGTTAGCTCCCTGCTAGAGGCAGCCATGGCCTTGCTGATCTGTCATTGCTACCGCTGGAATTCACCCAGCAGGTGCATGGGGCAGAGATTCACAGGGCCCCACTATCAGCTGTGTACAGCTGCAGCCCGGCTAGCACAGCACAGCTTCTCATGCCTTGCTCAAGCATGGCCGCTCTCCATAGGATCCCTGTGCAAGCCATGGAGCAGCCCTTGGAACGATCATGGCTGGGTGCGGAACAGGCCCCGAGGCCAGCGGTGGTGCAGGGGAGGAGTGATTGCCTTGTGCCAACATGCTGTTGGGAACACTGTGGCAGAGCCGCGATGTCGAGCTGCTGATGAGTGACTCCTTGTTGGTGATGGATGACTTCAATCTCCTGTCAGAGTACATGTGGGTGATGGGCCATCCATTTGGGGGTCCGGCTTGCAGGAGGCGTGCCGGGGAGGTCGGCTTCACCCTCCTTCAACAAACTCTTTGGGACCGACATTGAATTGTAAACATGCCCAGTTATAATGAAGTGTGAATGCTGTATAAAGGTCAAAGCAACAAGAGTATCTTTACCCAAGAAAAGTCAAACTAAGTAAGTAAGTAAATTTATTTTGACATGACCGCCGGCCATTGTCAAGAATTCTACTACAAATGCAAAATACAATATTATTTATACACAAGGGAATTTTTTACCCAACCATATCCCTTAACCCTGCTGTGAGATGCCATATCAAGGTTTGCAGTCAACCAGTGTATCCTTCACTTAAAGCCAGAGCCCTCTGCCTCTCTTTTTTGATTGCATACCCAACCGAGCAGGGGCGGCTGGTGGCTTTTTAGTTTGGAGGGGCAGTAAGGCTGTCTGTCCCCTGTCTCTTATACACATCTAGATGTGTATAAGAGACAGGCCCTGCACACGGCATCTACAGCCACAAGTTCATCCAATATGGATGATCTCTTGCTAGAAGAGCCAAAATAAGCAGAAGGAGAATAATTGCTCATTGCAGGGTTAGTTACAATGGGACACTGGATCTTCAACAGCTGATCAGATCTAAATAAAGCCCCGGTACTGGGCTCATCCAAGTCGACAGAGAAAACCTTTGTCGTCAATGGGTCTTTGTCTATGCTCATCTCGAGAGGCCCAGATTGAGCTTTAAAGACAGACATTGATGGAACTACTTGTACTGTTTGTCCTCCCCAGGATGGCTCTGCCATGGCGGCAGATCCTGTTTGAGTATCCCGCTTGGGGGAATCAAGGTTTGATATTAATTCCACTGAATTGTGCGGACTGGTGTAGACTGGAGTTTCTATGGGGATAACTGAGCTGCTTCTGGATAATTGAATCATATTGGATTGGGATTTGATTAAATGGGAACCTTCGTTCACTAACCCTACAGGGGAACAACTAAGCCTCTGACAAGGGACCAAAAGAGGAGTAATATTGGTCCTTTCGTACAGCCTACTTATATTGATTCCCCATGAGGATAGATAACAAACATGGACTCGAATACTGTCTGCCAGACGGGATGAAGAAAAATATACCACAAGATGCTGGGCACCAAATACTGGAGGTAGATGGTAAAAACGACGAACAAAATGGGGGGGGAATAAAATAGCCCAACAGATCTGTTAGGTGGGCTGTGATCCCATGTCTGGAATTCCATTGAGGAAGCATTTCAAACAATAGGGGAGCAACTTTAAAAACTAAAGCCTCAGGCACCAACTGTAGCCTACCCCTGTCAGTCAAGTTGGGCACCAGGAGAAATCCTAAGTGGAGAGCTAGACATAAACACTCCTGACCCAGAAATTGTCTGACTGGCAGTAGATACTTTATTAGCCCACTTTACCCCTTTATCCCTGGACATATCCTTATAAAGAGTGGTAACTAGATCTACCATGGCACGCATTTGGGCTAGAATAACTTGAAGTTGGGCACACAACAAACTAGCTTTAAGGTCAGATCCAACGGTTGCCCGGATATTAGTCCCGAGGTTCTCATGTCCTCAAAGGGAGCAAGCGGGACACCAACGCCCTCATGTGGGGAAGAGGGCGACTGGGACCCAATCAATCCATTGGGTATTTCCCTCCACTGCGNCTACATGCACACAAGCTTAAAATAAATAAATTATAAACCCCAAAGCACAAAATTTCCAGCATTGTGAAGGGGTGGGAAACAGCCTGGGGGGTGGGGGGTGCAGGAGGAGGATTCCCACCATGTACCCCCCCAAGGCACCCCACACTCCCCAAGGCTGTTTCCCACCCTGCACCCCCCCAGGCTGTTTCCCAGTGGGGGGAGGGTGGGTGTGTTGGCACTGTTGGGGGGAAGGGGTGGGTTTGTTGGGGGCTGTGGGGGGAGGGTGGGTGTGTTGGCGCTGTGGGGTGTGTGTTGGGGGCTGCCTCAAATACTTTAAGTGCTGGGGAAATTTTTTGACCTCCTCCCTCTGTTATTGAAAAACCTAAGTATTGTCCCCTATTGTGACTATTAAACTCTGTTTTAAAGCTTTTAGATGCGGGGACCAGGAACAGTTATATGAAAACGTAAGCTCCAAATAGTTAAACATTCTAACTTGTTCTATTTTAACATCATCTATAATCCATCTCTCAGTCTTAAATTTTCTCAAATACTGTGGAGAAATCAATAAAAGCCACACAAAGTTTCATATCTTTGCTTCTATATTTCTCCACCAGGTGAGCCAAGATATAGCAATGTCCCAGGGTGCTTCTATTTGGAATAAAGCCTGTCTGCTTATCCTCCAAGATCTCATTTTCCGACACCCAATTCTGCAATCTGTCCAGTAACAGTTTAGAGTAGAGTTTAGAAATTATGGGTAATAAACTTATAGGTCGATAGTTTTTCGGGTCATTTTTATCTCCCTTCTTATAAATTGGTACGACTATTGCCATTTTCCAATAATCGGGTATCATACCAGACACATTTATCAGAGTGAAAAGATTTGCCAAGGCACTTGCCCACCATTCAGGCATTAGCTTGAAAACTTTGACAGAAATGAAATCCCGCCCACCCCCCCAGAGCCTTTCCGTTTTTAAAATGTTTATTGCCCCCTTTATCTCCTCTTCACTAACTGGTTCCCATTCCGGGGGTGCTAGCTTTGACCTCCATTCCTTGGCCCTAACTTGAGTATTTTGTGGAATACTAGAGTTAAAAATCTCAAGGAAATGGGTCTCCCATACTGATCTAAGTATTTTTGGCTCAACATACCCAATATTCCCTCTCAAGGAGCTATTAATCAAACTCTAAAATTCCTTGCCATTTTTTTGGTCTAATGCATCTAGCAATTCCTTCTACTTGTAGTTTTGGTATTGATTTTTTTTAGTTGTAGTAATTTCTTATATGCTTGATATTCTTGCTTATATTGGGGTAATAAGGAGCCACTGGCATCCTGTTTGAGGAGGCTTGCATTTTTCCTTAATGCTGACCTGGCCTGGTGGCAGTCCTTATCCCACCAACCGTTCCCAGTGTTTCTCGCTCTTTCCCCTGCATTAGCTTTGGTAAGGACCAGAATCAAAAAGGGAAAAAAGCTCTTCAACCACCCTTGTAGAATCCCCCGGGACCTCGGCACCCAAGATCTGGTGTCTCAGGTACTGCGCCTTTTTTGAGGACAGGACCTGATGCACTCCTACGTCTACCTTTGGTAACCACCGAATTCTACTAGGTCCTCTTTGTTCCAATTCACAATCAAATTTACAGATCTCGACAGGGGGACCCATCCCTAATCCCTCTAAAACCAGAATGATAGGAAAGTGATCACTTTCTATCCTATTTCCCACTCTAAAAGCCCCCATAAATTTCAGGAGCGATGGGGTAATTCAGTTCAGTTTATTGAAGCGTAGCCGAAGGCCATTGCTTAAACACATATACATAACAGACAGACAAAATCATAAAATACAATCAATACTTAAAATAAACTAAATACGATACACTCATTCCTAAACATATTGGATCAGAATTCATGGGGTTCGCTTCCCCCCACCCCAAAGGTAAACCCAATATAACAATTGACCGTTTCTTCCTAACTTCCAACCCCATAAGCCTAAACATTCCACCAGGGGATCTACCAAGTTAAAGGAAATAGCGATATCCAATGTCTGGGGCCTGCCAGATACAGGGCAGGGAAGTTGATCCTAGTTGGGGCTTCTCACGAATCCCTGGGCTTGGGTCTGTGATACCCTAAATAATCGTAGTCCTAAAATGCTATAGGACTAAGGGCAGCTTCCATATTATACTAGATGCCAAATCCTAACCATGACTATTGTTAATAATAATACCATGGTTACCACCCACCAAAGTTAATGGGGCCATGGACAACAGCCATATAATAATTGAAAACACAAGCCGACATTACCCAGGAATACCTCTATTTCCCCTTGCTTAACTCCTCCCCTATCCCTACCCCCATTACTTGCATACCAGGGAGTTCTTGAAACTTCCCCTTACTTAGTTTGCCCCAGTACTAATAACCAAAATGTAACTGCCTCTACCTCCACTTACTATGATCCCATCATACCCATTCCATATAACTCATCCAAAGAAAATATACTTTATCCCTCAGAAAATAAAACACCAGAATAAATCCCTAAGATCATAACTATTAGAGACAAATCCTCCCAACTCAACCTGACTACAACCCCTAACTCTATAGGCAAACACCCTGGCTAGAGACACC
>QEPC01002027.1:176733-193607 GCA_003113815.1 Sphenodon punctatus
GGGGTGCTGTCTGCAAGTTGAGACCCTGGCATGTCTTGGGGTGCTGCTGCTGCTGTTCATGCCTGACTGCCCACCCACTAGCTCACATGCCTGCAAGCTCGCTCTAAAGGATAGTATTCTTTTTGTCCCTCCCTCCTCAAAGTTCTATGGAACACTAAATAAATAAAAACAAATGTTACAAACCTGGCAGTGGCACCTCCTCGGGTGAGAAGACCACCTTCACCACTTTACGAGATGGTCCAGCCTAGGCCTCCAAGATTTGTTCCTCCACCTCCACCTTGACCTTCCTCCTCAGGTTCTTCCTGCTTCCTTCCATCCTCACACAGACACACACAACCCACACACAGACAGCTAACTAGCCACAACAGCTACACACAGCCAGTCAGTCATACACCATGCCACCGCACAGCTGATCAAACCATCGTTTGGTTTTGGTATTGTTCCTGGTCTCATGCAATCATGATACCAAAAATAAAATCTTTGTTGGTGCACGAAATCGATATTGATACCAGTAATGATACCAAAAACAAAATCTTTGTTTGAAATCAGTACCGATATCGATGACAATGATAATGAAAAATGATTTTGCTACTAACGATAATGAAAATGACACATTTTAATAATGAAAACAATAATGAAAAACAAAAAATGACATGGGGTCCTGGTGCACACCCCTACTAGACATCCAAAATCTGCCTTGCAGCAATTTAAGTCCATTCCCTCTCATTCCACTTCTCATTGCAGTGGTGGCTGGTGGGTTCTAAGGCTGGTGGGGCTCAGGGCGGGATCAGAAGTGGGTGTAGCCAATGGTAGGCGGAGCCTAGCCAACGGTAGGTGGAGCCATGCTGCATAGTAAAAGCCAGTGCTGAGTTGCACAATTGTGCTGCAGGGTAAGAGCCAGCTGATACAGCCAGGCAGGGTGGAATGCTCACTAGCCAACATCTGGCCTTCTTGCACGGAAACCCCCCACCCCCCCAAAACCCACCACCACATTCCACCTACACTAAACTGTAAAGGAACCATTTAAAAATGCACTGCAACAAAATTCAAGACCAAAAAAAGGATAAACCCTTCCACCGATCTACCCATATTGCCCCCCACCCCTCCCCTTAAAATTAGAAAGCAAAGCAGACAATATGGATAGAAACAGCAAGGGGACTGACCAGGTCCATGCCCATTTTAAAGAAAAGCCAGAGGCTCAGTCATGCCCAGTTCCAGTTGGGCCCACAGAAATGGCCTCTGCATTCCTGGGAGAGCAGGGAGAAGCAGACTAGCAGTGCAGAATCATGCACAGCACACAGCAAGCAAAACAAACCATCATAATTAATTCTAGTTTCTTCAACAAAGAAAGCCACAACCAGAAAACATGCTAAGTGCAGAAAAACCCAACAAGTTCTGAAATGCACACCATAAATGCAGCATGAGGTTTCCCAGGACCCCAACCATACTACACAGTTGTGCTGAAGGGTAAAAGCCAGCTGCTACAGCGAGGCAGGGTGGAATGCTCACTAACCAATGGTAGGCAGAGCCATGCTGCAGGGTAAAAGCCAGTGCGGAGTTGCACAGTTGTGCTGCAGGGTAAAAGCCAGCTACTACCAAGTACGGTGGAATGCTCACTAGCCAACATGCCACCCTTTTGGAGGAAATAATAACAACAACCCACATCCCACCGACACCAAATGCAAAGGAATCACTTTAAAATGTACTGCAACAAAAGTCAAGAGGAAAAAAAAAACAACCTTCTACCAATCCATCCACGTCTCCTCCACCCATTAAAATTAGAAAGCAAAGCAAACAATATGGGTAGAAACAGCAAGGGGACTGACCAGATCTATGCCCATTTTAAAGAAAAGCCAGAGGCTCAGTCATGCCCAGTTCCAGTTGGACCCACAGAAATGGCTTCTGCATTCCTGGGAGAGCAGGGGGGAAGCAGACTAGTAGTGCAGCATTGTGCACAGCACACAGCAAGCAGCAGACCATTATAATTAATTCAAGTTTGTTCAACAAAAAAGGCCACAACCAGAAAACATGCAAAGTGCAGGAAAAAAAAAACAAGTTCTAAAATGCACACCATAAATGCAGCATGGGATTTCCCAGGACCCCAACCATACTGCACAGTTCTTCTCAGGGTAAACGCCAGCTGCTGCAGCCAGTATGAGTGGGGGACAAAATTCAAAGTTGCTAATGCAGGTATTTCTTCATTCCAAAACATTAAAACCACACAAGAATGTGTGCACAATCAGCAAACCAAGTGTTCTTAGTCACCAAACATATATCCAAAAATATATCCCAAGATATACTTTAAAAACCAAACAACCAAAATACTCTAGAACCCTAAGCAACAAATAAAAATAAATCCCAAAATATTAACAACAACCAAACAACCAAAATAACCCCAAAACCTAAAAATGAATTTCAAAATAAAATATAAAAATACATTAGTCAGGGAAGGGGAACAATTAAAAGGGGCTGGGCCATAAAGACAGAGCAACAAAGGGAAGGGAGAGAATAAATAAATACATAAATAAATACCAATAAAATCAGTTTAAACACTGGGTTTCTCCTGGACACACACATTTCTCCTGGATGTTTGCTGTTATATCCTGAACTTTCTGTGTGTCTAAATCACTCACCCAGATGTTAAACATCCGGATCTTTGAACTTCTGCGTGAAACTTCTCCCAGAAGTTTTGTGTGTAAAAAGTTCTCCTGGTAAACAGCTTTGCTTCAGGCATCTGTGGTCACTTGGTTTCCATGTCAGCCCCTCACATCTACAGCTGCGGCTACCATTACTTTAGGCTGCCTCAATGCATCCAGGAACTGCCTCAGGGCAGTGTGTGTGTGAAAAATGAATCTGGAACTTACTTGTGGACTTGTAAACTGAGAAGACTGAAAAATGTGGAACTTCAACATGTGTGTAAAAATGCCCATTATTACTCACCCTAAAGAGGAGGAATCCAGTCTGTCCCTCCAGGTAGCAGCAGCAGCAGCTTCGCTTCCTGCTTTCAGTCTTCATTTTTCCCTCCTCAGGAGCCCCTCCCTCTCTGTCCCCCCTCCCTCTAGTAAAGTCCAGAGGCTGCTCTGCCTTTACCAGAGGGGAGGAGGCAGAGAGAGCTTCTCTCCTGAGGAGGGAAAACTGCTTTCAGAGCACCTGGAAAAGGCGCCCTGAATAGCTCTAAAACTGCTTCCAATTGGCTAGGATCCTCCATAGGAACTGCCTGACCCTCCGGATCCTGGATCGACCCCTGTGGTCAGCTGGGGGCACCCTCCTTGGGGGCACCTGGGTTTTCCGGGTGTCAACCATGAGGAAGGCATTTTCTGTGGCTGCACCATGGCTGTGGAACTTCCTCCCATTGGAGGTCTGCTTGACCTCCCTTCTTTCCATAGACAGCGTAAGACCTGGCTGTTCCACTGGGCCTTTACCGAGGGCGATGCGGTGGGTGGGTTTTGTTAGGGAGGGTTTGGGTTCTTTTAATCTGGGGATTTTAAGTTGTTTTAATTGTATTTTAGTTGCTATGTATTTTAAAATGTTGTTAGCCACCCTGAGATGCTTATAGCAGCAGGGGGCAGCATATACATTTTAATTAATAAATTTTAATAAATGTAATAAATTCCGGGACTCTGTCATCAACTGGTTCTCCTCCTATCTTTCTGACTGATCCTTCAATGTTTCTCTTCCTAACTCCTCCCCCTCCTCCTCCCTGCCCCTCTCAGTCGGGGTTCCCCAAGGCTCTTCTCTATCTACACCCAGTCCCTAGGCAAACTCATTGCCTCCCATGGTTTCCAATACCACCTATAGGCTGACAACACTGAACTCTATTTCTCCACTCCTTCCCTCTCCCCCTCTGTGTTCAAGCTCATCTCACCAACTGTCTTTCCGATATCTCCGCCTGGATGTCTAAACGCCAACTTAAACTGAACATGGCTAAAACTGAACTCCTTATCTTCCCTCCCAATCGTTCCTCTTCCCTGTCAATTGCCATTGAAGGAGTCTCCATCCTCCCTGTACCCCATAGCCAGGGCCCCGAGCCAAACGCTTGTCTGCGATTTGCAGTTTTCCCGCAGAATTCCCCTCCCCCCGTGGAATCTCCTACCCCACTTACCCCAGCGCAGAATTTCTAGCCTGTGCTGCGGGGATGCAGGGCAGGAGATTCCATGGGGGAAGGGGAATGAACAAACCCTCGGGGCTTCCCCTCCCCAGCCGCCAGAGCTTGCCTTCCCCCCACCCCCATTTAGATAATTAATTAACTTACCAGTGATGGCAGCAGCAGCTTCTCTGTCCAGCGTGCTTGTACTTCCTGGCCCCTCCCGACGGGGCCTCTCAGGACGTCGTAGCTGGATGACATCATCCGACTGCGTTGCCCTGAGACACCCCGTCGGGAGGGGTCAGGAAGTATGAGCGCGCTGGACGGAGCAGCTGCTGCTGCCATCACTGGTAAGGCAATTCCTTTTCTAAAAGGGGGGAGGAGTCAAGCAAGCCCGGCAGCTGGGGAGGGGAAGCTCTGGCAGCTGGGGAGGGGAAGCCCTGAGGATTTGACCAGTGTGGGGGGGAGGAGGAGGAGGCAAGCCAAGCCCCCCCTCCCCCGGCATGGTAAATCATGCTGAGACGCAGAATTGGGCCCTGACTCCCGCAGAATTTTTTTTTAAATTCCGTGGAAGAATCAGGGCCCTGCCCATAGCTTGGGCTTCATCTTTGACTCGCACCTCACCTTCAAACCCTACATTGACTCCATGGTCAAATCCTGCCGCTTCTCCCTCCACAACATTGCTAAGATTTGCCTTTTTCTGTCTGTCTCCTCTGCCAAAACTCTCATCCACGGCCTAGTCATTTCATGCCTTGACTATTGTAACCTCCTCCTTGCTGGCCTTCCCCGCTTTCACCTTACTTCCCTCATCTCTGTTCAACACTCTGCTGCCAGGATCATCCACCTAGCCCGTCACTTTGACCATGTGCAGCCTCTCCTCTCCTCCCTCCGCTGGCTTCCCCTTCCTGAGCATATTCTTCACAAGTTCCTCATCTTCACCTACAAAGCCCTTCATAATCTTTCTCCCCCCTACCTCTCTGCTCTGATCTCCCTCTGAACCCCTGTTCGAGCACTCCACTCCTCTTCCATCCCCTCCCTCACCCTCCCACGCCTCCCCTGCTCCTCCAACCACCTTCGTCCCTTCTTCCTCGCTGCCCCGCATGCCTGGAACTCCCTCCCTGCCCTCGTCCACCTTGCCCCCACCCTCCACACCTTCAATTCCCTCCTCAAAACCCACCTCTTCTGCTCCACCTTTCCTAATCATCCCCACCCGGGATTATCCCCTACTTGTTATCTGTAAACTCCCAATTTATTGTAACCAAGCCAAGAACATGTACCTGAATTCTTGCATCCTCATGAATGTTGCATCCCTTGTCTCTCCCTCTGTTTCCCCTTCCCTGTCTCCCCTCCCTCTGTCTTTAGATTGTAAGCTCTCAGGCAGGGACCGTGTCTATTTTATTCTCTGTAAAGCACCAGGTACATTTCTGATGCTATATATACATAATAATAATAATAATTAATTAACAACAACAACCCAGCTGGGAACCCCCTGACACCTCTCCAATCCCCCAGAAAGCACTGTTTTTATAGGGTGCCATCCCAAGCATGCTCTCTGAGGGATATGGGCATGACCCCTCTGGAGTTCCCCCTCCCTTCCTGCCTCTGGCCCACCCAGTGGGAAAGGAGCAGATTGGGAGGGGGAAGGAGGAGGAGGAGACTGCATAGAGAACTGTTTACATTCCCCTCCTCCCTCTGCAGGTCGGCTCTGGGTTCTGCTTCTCACTCACTCTAAGCAACCCCTCCCGGTCAGGCTGACAAGGAGCTGCTTAGAGTGAGAGAGAGGAAGAGCCAGCTTTTATCTGGCCCTGATCAGCGCTGGCTGGCAGAGATCCAGAACCCCAGGCAGCTGGTAACAGGGTTGCCTAGAGCCTCCCCCAGCACATACAAGAGCTGCAGTGCTGGGAGCCTTGGAAGAGGAGAACAGGGGAAGCCTCAGTGGTGGTGCACCCCCTAGGAAATCAGGGGCAATGCCCCTCCTGGCACCAGGATGCTGCAAGCATTCTGGTTTTTTTTTAAAAAAATTTTTTTAAATCACCTCACCTCCTTTTCTCGGCTGCCCACGCACCGCACACACAATCAGAGCCATCTTGAAGAACCTTGTTTTAGAAGCACTGACCTTCTGAGGTCAGTTCGTCTAAAACAAGGTTCTTCGAGATGGCTCCGAACATTCTCATCCCCCACCTCCAAGGCTTCCTCAGGACACCTAAGGAAGCCTTAGGGGACAAAAGACAGGTGTTCTCCCTTTATGCAGAATGGTCAGCTAGAAGCACCATCCATAGTGCCGCAAGGGGCACTATTTAATTGCAGGGGGTAGCGCAGGGCTAAAAGTCCTACCTGGGCACCACACACTAGGTGCCTGGGTCAGACTACTGTGGCTGTGCAGGGTGGGCCTGGGAGCTGCTGCGCAGCAGAGGGAGGAGCCTAAGCTGCGTGGCAGCTCCCCAGCCCAAGTCCCAACTGAACAGCGCGCCAATCCCTGGTGCTGCCTGAGAAGCCGGTGGTCACCAGTGAGTAAATTGTGGGGCATAGGGGGTGGGGGTGGAGAAACTGGGGAATGGGGGGAGGGGTGGATGGGGAGAGGCTGGTGGGTGCACATGGGGACATGGTGGGGGGAGTGGGAGCACACAGTGTGGAGGCAACCCTAAATGGGACCTATAAATTGGGTCACAATAGCCAAAGGAGGGTAGCATGTAACAAGATGGAAAACAGCTGAATTCTGGGTAATTTTAAGGCCTAATGGAAGCTAGCCTTTTGCTTTAGACAGCAATAGTGTCTCTCTGAGAATGCTGTTCTCATCCCTATTTCATAATAAGATTTGAGAAACTGAGACGCCTTTCGCCTGTGTTTTCCATAACAAATCGGCTAAGTAACCTTGCAGCTGGGAAGTCAAATTAACCTTGTTAGGTACCATATATTATAAACAGTTTGGCTTATATAGTTTGAAAACAACTTGCTTTGTTTATATAAACAACTTGGGCAGTTTTCAGTAGTTTTTACATGTAACTCATTGCCTTTTGATTGACAAGCTTGGACTTTTTGTCTGTATTGGAACCTATAAAAAATTCTTGTGTTCTGGGAAGGGCCAGAGAACTCTTGAATCCCTGCGAGGATGCTGAGTCCCTCTCCCTTTCAATGTTGAAAGGTAAATAAAGAATGCCTGGCAGATTCAGACCAACAGCGTGGATATGTATTTTTCCTCCACAATGGGGACATGGTGGGAGGAGTGGGGGCACATGGGGACATGATGGGTGTCACAAAGGAACATAGGACCACACATGTGAGATACTGGGCTACATGTAGGCTACAGATCTAACAAAATGTAAATGTAAAAGTTAAACATGTATGTACTGTTAAAACTGAGAACTGCAAACTTGATTCATATAATCATGTAATGTAAACTGAGAACTGCAAACTCACTTCATGTATCATTACATACATGTTTAACTTTTCTCCATGACAGTGGGGGCACATGGGGACATGGTTTTCTGGTTTTTATATGGGTTTTGTTCACTTGATGATGTGGAGTGCTTGTTTTGCTGCTGCCTTTGTGGGTCGCTGGAACCCTTTGGGGGCTTGTGGGAATCGTTTAGTTTACGCATGGTTTTCTGGTTTTTATATGGGTTTTGTTCACTTGATGATGTGGAGTGTTTGTTTTGCTGCTGCCTTTGGGGGTTGCTGGATCCCTTTGGGGCTTGTGGGAATGGTTTGAATCTGCAGCTTTGCTGAAACTGACATTTTAACATGTGAATATAACCTGCCTAAATTAAGGTGCCTAATTGTAGTTTGGTTGGTTTCTGGTTTGTGTGGGGTTTTCTGGTTTTATATATCTGTGCATAATCGGCACACGGGGACATGGTGGGGGCACACGGGGACATGGTGGGGAGAGTGGGGGAACATAGGGACATGGTTGGGGCAGAAATGGGGACATGGTGGGGGAGTGGAGGCACATGGGAACATGGGAGGCACATGGGGGGGTCTCTGGATGCCTTTGGGGGCTTGTGGGAATGGTTTAGTTTATGTGTGGTTTTCTGGTTTTTATATGGGTTTTGAGTGTTTGTTTTGCTGCTGCTTTTGGGGGTCTCTGGATGCCTTTGGGGGCTTGTGGGAATGGTTTAGTTTATGTGTGGTTTTCTGGTTTTTATATGGGTTGGGTTGGTTTATGTGTGGTTTTCTGGTTTTTATATATCTGTGCATGATGATAGGGCCCTGGGAATAAACCTACGCAGATTGGGGGAAAGCTTTGTGTCCTGTGGATCTTTGCTAAAACTGCTTGTAAGTGAGGTTTGAGGTTGTGACTTGTCTGTCTTCTTTTAAACCAGGCAATAGCCTGCCTAAATGAAATTGTTGGAAACGCTGCACTTCTTGTTCACAGGTGTGACAACAAGTTTGTAAAGGTTCTTTGTTAATGAACAGGTCTGGAAAGAACAGAGAGACTAGTGGCTAGTCTGTGGTGAGGCTCCAAGGTTTGAATCAGACAGAATTGTTCTGCTGAGAACGATGCAAGTCACTAAGGCCTTTTTTACATGGATGGCACAGCAGCGCCAATGGGTGGAGAGGGGTGTGGATGGGTGGGTGAGCACACCCAGCGAACACCTGGCAGCGCTGAGCAGGGAGACATTTACATGGACAGCACCGCAGGGGGTGGTGGGAAGGAAAGGGGAGGGGCCCGTAAACACCCAGCGGCCAAACACCCATCCCGGGGAACACCCAGAAAACACCCGTGCAAGTACACAGACGGCCGGGACCGGCAGAGAAGCACAGCCCGGCACAGTGACAGCACAACATGGCCAACTGAGTGCAAATGAAGCCACGCAATGCGGCCCCGCCCCCCCAGTCGCCAGAACCCGTGCGGCCGGGAAGGAGGGAGATGGGATGACAGCTGATACAAAGGAGCCAGCTCCACATCGCCCTGGCACGGAGCCCAGACAGCCCGGTGCCAGGATCCCCTCCCCAACACACACCCACAGCAGAGTCGCACACACACAGCAGGCAATGGAAGCACACAGGGATGAGCACACAGCCCATGGGGGGCAAAGAAAGGGGGGGAAGGTACCCACACAACACAGGCAACACCCCCACACACACCTCAGAGGCACCCGCACAAGGGGAGAGGTCACAGCAAAGTACAACACGGACATGCCAGGAGAGGAACACACAAGCCTTTGTTAAAAGCAGGGGACCCAGCAACAAGGGGAAACAACAACAGGGCAGGGAGGGGGACGAGGCAACAGAAGGGGGGAACAGCATCAGCAGAGGCAGGCCCGAGACAGAACCCCGGTCCATATGGCCAGCGACCCCGTGCCTGGCGCCAGTGCTCGGCCTGTGCGCAGTGCAGCCACTCCAGGACATGCAGGAGGAGCTCCACCAACTCCCCTGCTCCTGGGTCCACTCCGCGATCATGGCTTGCACTGAAGGGGACAGAGAGAGAAGGGACAGTCATCAGAATGGGTCGTGGGGACCAAGAAACAGACGACCCCCACCCCCGGTGGGACACAGGCACAGGGTCCAGCAAACAGGCAGCACACTCATGGATGCCATTGAACAGCCGACCCACTGCCCACATGTCCCATGCTGCCCACTCCAGCTGCAGGACCATAGCCCCCAGGCGCAGGATTGCCAGCAGCACGACAACAGTAGCTACAGGACAGAAGGGACAGGGAAATGGGGGACGCCCATACCAACGGGCCCTGGGAGGACTAGCAGCAGTGACACCACCAAGGGCACACCCCAAACGCCAACAGCCAACCACCTGGAGGAGCACCCGGATCCCTGAACCAAGGGGGATCGGAGGGGCCAAAGCCCGGGGCCAGCACAACCCCTACTCATGCTCAGCCACCCAGCACCCATGATGCCGCCGCCCATCCATCGCCACCACCAATGACGGGCCGCACCAACAGGGGGCGACAGCAGAGGGGAGGGGAGGGGCGGGGCCACACCAACACACAGGTGAGGTCAGGGGGTGCCCAGCCGACCGCCCACCACCCATAACACCCCCGGAGCGAGCACAGGCACCCGCGCCCAGCAGGGCCCAAAGCCATCCAGTACATACCAAGCACACCCCCAGCACACAACCACACAGATGGGGGCAGGAGGGCCGCCAAGGGGAAGGGGCAACCAGCCACCACAGCAGCAACAGAAGCAAGGCAGGACAGACCATCACAGTCAGGGACCTGAGTTGACTGCACCAAAAAATCTTAAATTCTGCAACCAGTGAAGTCAAATTCTTCAAATTCACCATGAGCATTAATATTTGCATAATTAACTTGATTTGCATAACTATGCATGCTGGGAAGCAAATTTGCAATAGGTTTGACATAGAATCACAACTTTGNCTGGTTTTTATATGGGTTTTGTTCACTTGATGATGTGGAGTGTTTGTTTTGCTGCTGCCTTTGGGGGTTGCTGGATCCCTTTGGGGCTTGTGGGAATGGTTTGAATCTGCAGCTTTGCTGAAACTGACATTTTAACATGTGAATATAACCTGCCTAAATTAAGGTGCCTAATTGTAGTTTGGTTGGTTTCTGGTTTGTGTGGGGTTTTCTGGTTTTATATATCTGTGCATAATCGGCACACGGGGACATGGTGGGGGCACACGGGGACATGGTGGGGAGAGTGGGGGAACATAGGGACATGGTTGGGGCAGAAATGGGGACATGGTGGGGGAGTGGAGGCACATGGGAACATGGGAGGCACATGGGGGGGTCTCTGGATGCCTTTGGGGGCTTGTGGGAATGGTTTAGTTTATGTGTGGTTTTCTGGTTTTTATATGGGTTGGGTTGGTTTATGTGTGGTTTTCTGGTTTTTATATATCTGTGCATGATGATAGGGCCCTGGGAATAAACCTACGCAGATTGGGGGAAAGCTTTGTGTCCTGTGGATCTTTGCTAAAACTGCTTGTAAGTGAGGTTTGAGGTTGTGACTTGTCTGTCTTCTTTTAAACCAGGCAATAGCCTGCCTAAATGAAATTGTTGGAAACGCTGCACTTCTTGTTCACAGGTGTGACAACAAGTTTGTAAAGGTTCTTTGTTAATGAACAGGTCTGGAAAGAACAGAGAGACTAGTGGCTAGTCTGTGGTGAGGCTCCAAGGTTTGAATCAGACAGAATTGTTCTGCTGAGAACGATGCAAGTCACTAAGGCCTTTTTTACATGGATGGCACAGCAGCGCCAATGGGTGGAGAGGGGTGTGGATGGGTGGGTGAGCACACCCAGCGAACACCTGGCAGCGCTGAGCAGGGAGACATTTACATGGACAGCACCGCAGGGGGTGGTGGGAAGGAAAGGGGAGGGGCCCGTAAACACCCAGCGGCCAAACACCCATCCCGGGGAACACCCAGAAAACACCCGTGCAAGTACACAGACGGCCGGGACCGGCAGAGAAGCACAGCCCGGCACAGTGACAGCACAACATGGCCAACTGAGTGCAAATGAAGCCACGCAATGCGGCCCCGCCCCCCCAGTCACCAGAACCCGTGCGGCCGGGAAGGAGGGAGATGGGATGACAGCTGATACAAAGGAGCCAGCTCCACATCGCCCTGGCACGGAGCCCAGACAGCCCGGTGCCAGGATCCCCTCCCCAACACACACCCACAGCAGAGTCGCACACACACAGCAGGCAATGGAAGCACACAGGGATGAGCACACAGCCCATGGGGGGCAAAGAAAGGGGGGGAAGGTACCCACACAACACAGGCAACACCCCCACACACACCTCAGAGGCACCCGCACAAGGGGAGAGGTCACAGCAAAGTACAACACGGACATGCCAGGAGAGGAACACACAAGCCTTTGTTAAAAGCAGGGGACCCAGCAACAAGGGGAAACAACAACAGGGCAGGGAGGGGGACGAGGCAACAGAAGGGGGGAACAGCATCAGCAGAGGCAGGCCCGAGACAGAACCCCGGTCCATATGGCCAGCGACCCCGTGCCTGGCGCCAGTGCTCGGCCTGTGCGCAGTGCAGCCACTCCAGGACATGCAGGAGGAGCTCCACCAACTCCCCTGCTCCTGGGTCCACTCCGCGATCATGGCTTGCACTGAAGGGGACAGAGAGAGAAGGGACAGTCATCAGAATGGGTCGTGGGGACCAAGAAACAGACGACCCCCACCCCCGGTGGGACACAGGCACAGGGTCCAGCAAACAGGCAGCACACTCATGGATGCCATTGAACAGCCGACCCACTGCCCACATGTCCCATGCTGCCCACTCCAGCTGCAGGACCATAGCCCCCAGGCGCAGGATTGCCAGCAGCACGACAACAGTAGCTACAGGACAGAAGGGACAGGGAAATGGGGGACGCCCATACCAACGGGCCCTGGGAGGACTAGCAGCAGTGACACCACCAAGGGCACACCCCAAACGCCAACAGCCAACCACCTGGAGGAGCACCCGGATCCCTGAACCAAGGGGGATCGGAGGGGCCAAAGCCCGGGGCCAGCACAACCCCTACTCATGCTCAGCCACCCAGCACCCATGATGCCGCCGCCCATCCATCGCCACCACCAATGACGGGCCGCACCAACAGGGGGCGACAGCAGAGGGGAGGGGAGGGGCGGGGCCACACCAACACACAGGTGAGGTCAGGGGGTGCCCAGCCGACCGCCCACCACCCATAACACCCCCGGAGCGAGCACAGGCACCCGCGCCCAGCAGGGCCCAAAGCCATCCAGTACATACCAAGCACACCCCCAGCACACAACCACACAGATGGGGGCAGGAGGGCCGCCAAGGGGAAGGGGCAACCAGCCACCACAGCAGCAACAGAAGCAAGGCAGGACAGACCATCACAGTCAGGGACCTGAGTTGACTGCACCAAAAAATCTTAAATTCTGCAACCAGTGAAGTCAAATTCTTCAAATTCACCATGAGCATTAATATTTGCATAATTAACTTGATTTGCATAACTATGCATGCTGGGAAGCAAATTTGCAATAGGTTTGACATAGAATCACAACTTTGTTAATAAAACATAACTCAAATCCTCTGGAATTTCAGCACCTCCCTCATGCAAACGTAGGGCCTTCAGACCCCACCCACCCACAATTCACCTCCCAGGGGCTTATTTACCCTCAGGTCATGGTCAGGATTGGCTAATTCTGCGAGGATTCTGCAAGGATTGGCAGATTCTAAGAAAATCACTGCAAATTCCAGCAACACAGTCAACTCGGGTCCCTGATCACAGTACAGCAGTTTATTGGTGCCGGGGGAATGGGGGGCCCCCAAGCACTGAGAGGCCGAGCAGGGGGGATGCAGGTGGACCCACGGCCGGGCAAGAAATGCACAACAGGAGGGCATGGGAGTGCCTGCACAGAGCGGGCGAGGGCACCAGGGCAGCCCCAGCGGCAGGGAGCAGTGGTCACACAGAGCGGGCAACGGGGTCCTGGGAACTAGGCAGCAGTGAGCCACAATGCAGATGGCAGTGCACAGCCTGATTGGAGGCAAGGGTGGGGGTGTTGGGCAATGCACCGTCCAGGGCACTGGGGTGGCCATGAGCGACTGGCAGTGAGGGGCCAATCATGGACTGTCCGGTGAGCACTCCCGGGGAGGCGATCCCGGCTCGAGACCCTCCCACACAAACAGGCCCTGTCAGAAGCCATGGGAGCACATATGAGCATCTACCAGGGAGCTGGGCAGGAGGAGGTCCCCCCCAGCAGCTGCAGCCCGCACAGACGGAAGGTCCCACACTGATCGAAGGACGACGAGCTCCTCACCAGAGGGGTCCCTGGTTCGGAGCAGGTCTCTGACATCGGGTGACAGCAAGTCCAGGTCCCACAGGAGGGCACCCATGGGATGCCGCGCGCCTGCAGGAGGCTGCCGGTGTACAGGGTAGCAACAGGGGGATTCCCAGACAGCAGGGTGAGGCCAAAACCAGGTAGCTCTGTCAGCAGGCAAGCCGCCATTCCCTCCAGATTGGTCCATGGCACGACAATGGCGGGCAGGTGCCCCACGGAGGCAGGCACAGGGGGGTGAATCCAAGCTCAATGGACTGGACCCGGCATGCTGGGTCCCCGACCTGGTGACCCATCATCCACATGTACTGTGACAGGAACCAGAAGCCATCCCCCTCTGACAAGGGGTCATCCTCCAACAACTGCATGTCGGAGCTCAGCCAGAGGGCCCCCAACAGCTAGGGCCGGCCCCAGGCATGTGCCATATATGCGGCAGCACATGACCCCACAGCCAGCTGGGGCCCCGCAACTTGCCTGGCTGAGCAGCAGGCTGCAGCCAGCTTCTCCCCCAGTAAGTGATTCTTCCTCCCCTCCCTGGCTCCAGACCCCATCCCTCACCTGCCTCTGCCTTCTAGTAGCGCTGCAGGGGCAGCAGCAGCAGCAGCAGTGGGGACACTGGATCAGGCTGGGAGATAAGGCTGCTTGTTTACAAACAGTTCCTCCCCACGAGAGTGCCTAGGGGCATGCACGAGCAGTAGCCGCCTCCGCAAAACGCTCCAGACGGCCCAGCCCAACTTCGCATAAAAAAAGGTAAAAAACATGGATTGGCAGCCCCTAATGGGAAAAAAGATAAAAAAAGAAACCCCCCTCCCCTCAAGGAGCTAAAAGAAAGGGGCAGAGCGAGGCAAAAAGCGGCAAAAAATGGCAAAGAAGCGAGAGAGGAGGGGGAGGGGATCAGGAGCAACCCCAGGAAGGCAGCATGGCAGAGGCATGTGCAGCAGACCAGGGGGAACAGCGAGACTTTACAGCACAGTTTACAGGCTTAATGGAAGCAATAAACTCCAATCACGCTGATTCCAGAAAGCAATGGGGGCTCCTAAATGAGAACATACAGAAAGTAACCTCTGTGGTAGACTGTTTAAATAAAAAATTCAATGGAATGGCAGAAAGAGTTACAAGCCTAGAACAAAGCGAGGAAAAGAGAGAAATACAGCACCAAAGATGGGAGGACAAGGTACAAGAGATGGAAAGAGCCCTGGGGGGGAATACAGAGGAAAATGGAGGACATGGAAAATCGGGGAAGGAGGAATAACTTAAGAATTCAAGGAATCCCAGAGGGCATAGAGGCCCAGGGAGGCAGAGACTTGATCAGGAAAATCCTGAAAGAAATCCTCCCCGAGTGTCCCCAACTCCATGAAATTGAAATAGATAGAGCCCACAGGACTCTTCGTCCCAAGCCAAAGGAAGGAGATTCCCCCCGGGAAGTAATATTCAGATGCCTTAGATATACTGATAAAGAACAAATCCTGTGGGAAGCCAGGAAACTTAAAGACTTAAAATATCAAAGTCACAGAATCAACATACAACCAGACTTAGCAGCAGTCACAGTGGCGAGGAGAAGGGGATGGTACAAATTGCAAGAAAAATTCACAGCACAGGGAATCAAAACACAAATAAGATACCTGGCTACCTTCTCCTTCATGCATGAAAACCACAGAAGGAATTTTTACGACACGAAAGCACTAGAGACATTCATTGCAGCAAAGCTGCCAGAGTTGCAGAGAGGAGAACCAAGACCAGCGAGAGAACAACCCTAGGGGCAAGTGACACAGAATGGAAAATGTAGAACTCAAGTTAATGAAAAAATCCACACAAGCAAAAGAAAAAAGAAGAAACAGAAAGATGCGAAAATAAAAGATAAGAACTAAATGGGACTATGAACAAAAGGAAGGGTCTGTCTGGAGGGACTGCACAGAACGAGCGGCTCCAGAGGCACCTCCAGAGGAGGAGAAGGAGAGAAATGGACAGCTGGATAAGTTGCCAAAAGGAAAGGGGAAGGGGGGGAGGGAAGGAAATGGGGAAGAAATAGGGGAGAGGGAAGGGAAAAGGGGACAAAGGGAACGGTATAAAGGTAACGAATGCACTCAAGTGAGTTGAGTAACAAAACCTATACAGAAAAGGGATAATGGCTGATTTAAAGATATGTTCACTGAATGTAAATGGGCTAAACTGTCCAACGAAAAGAAAAAAGACATGGCAATATGCAAAAAGGGTAAATGCACAGGTATTGGCTCTGCAAGAGACGCACTTATTGCAGAAAGATAATGTGAGAAGGAGAGACAAACGCTTCGAGCATATATACTTCGCAAATGCGGGACAGAAAAAGGCTGGGGTTCTACTGGCCTTTGCACAAACACTGAAATTTAAAAGGGAAAAGATAGTAAAAGACCCAGAAGGTAGATACATAATGGTAACAGGGAAAGTAGAGGGAGAAATGTACACCTTTCTATATATATATGCCCCGAATACAGGGCAGACAACATTCATGATGAAAATGACAAAATTGATAGAAAAAGAAAGTCAAGGGACATTAATGGTATTTGGAGACCTAAATAGTCCACTTACAAGACTAGATAGATCAGGGGGAGGAAAAATGAAGAGAGGACAACTAAAAATGGCCCAGCTAATAAGACAGGCCCATTGGTAGATGTTTGGAGATTGAAACACGCAAGGGACAGAGAGTACACTTTTTTTTCAAACAGACACATGACATATTCCAGAATAGATTACTTTTTCATGCAGGAAACAAAATGGGAAAAATGCATTCAAATTGATATTATCCCTGCAGCTTTTACAGACCACAGCGCAATTATAGCAAAGATAAGCACAGGGCAACAAAAAACACACAAGACATATCACTGGGTTTTGAAGAAGGATATTTTATTGAATGCATTAAACAAAGAGCAAATCAAACAACATATCGACGAATACATGAAGTGGAATGACAATGGAGAAGTATCCCACGGAGTAGTCTGGGAAGCTGCAAAAGCCTATCTGAGAGGCCAATACATCAAAATAGATGCCTATAATAAAAAGAAAAACAAAAAAGAGTTAAATGACCTCTA
>QEPC01002027.1:206700-284368 GCA_003113815.1 Sphenodon punctatus
CCCGCAGTTTACTTACCCCCCTCCTCATCCTCAGCACCGCCGCCTGCATCCAGGGTCCAGGGTGGGACTAGGACTAGGGAGAAGGGAGGAAGGGAGGTGGAGGTTTCAGGGCATGCAGTATGCTGATGACACTCACCTCTACCTCTCATTTTCCATTGACCCAGGCCATGCATTATTTTCCCAGTGCCTGTCACCTGTGGGGGCTTGGATGAGGTCGAGCCATCTGCAGTTGAATCCTGACGGGAGGTGATGTTGGTGGGCGAGGGCTTTGGGGACCTGGAGGTGATTGAATCTCCTCTTGTTGGGGGGGTTCACCCTCCCATGGTCTCTCAAGTGCGGAGTCTGGGTGTGCTCCTTGATTCACGGCTCAGCCTAGAGTGTCAGGTTGTGGCCGTGGTGGGGAGTGCGTTTTGGCAGTTACATCTTGTCTGGTGGCTTCAACTGTATCTCTCAGACTCTGACCTCGCCACTGTCATCCATGCCTTCATCACCTCGAGGCTGGATTACTGCAACGCGCTCTATGTGGGGCTGCCCAAGAAGCTGGTCTGGAGGCTGCAGCTGGTGCAGAATGCTGCGGCCCGTCTCCTTACGGGGGCGGGTCGCAGGGAGCACATGACACCAGTGCTCTGGGCTCTGCACTGGCTGCCTATAAAGTACCGGGCCAGATTCAAGGTGCTGGTTTTGACCTTTAAAGCCCTTCATGGCCTGGGCCCTGCTTATCTGCGGGACCGCCTCACCCCACATGTGCCCATGCGACCCTTGAGATCGTCCGTGGGAGTCTTTTTGGAGGTTCCCCGGGCAAGGTGGGTGGCCACCGATGTTAGATCTTTTTCAGTGGCCACCCCTGTGCTGTGGAATTCACTCCTGGAGGAGGCTTGGTTGGCTCTCACTCTCCTGCTGTTTCAGCGTGTATGTAAGACCTGGCTGTTCCATCAGGCTTTTGGTGAGGGGTAGGGGTGGGGGTTTTTCCCCACGTATTGTATTTTTAAATTGTTTAAAAAAAATTGTATTGTTTTTATTGAATGCTGTTTGCCACCCCGGGCTGCCCTGAGGGCAGGAGGGGCAGGATACAAATTTTAAATAAATAAATAACAATAAATAAAGGGACTCAGGGAGGCAAAGAATGGAGAACTGCATCCAGCTCTTTTCCTCCCCGAGTCCCTTCCTCCCTCCCTGCTGGAATCCAGCAGGGAGGGAGGGAGGGACTCGGGGAGGCTAAGAGCTGCGCGTGCGTCAGCAGCTCCCAGTCCCCTGCACAGGGAGAACGAGCCATCCACTCCGCATAAAGGGAGAACGGTTCCCCTTTGACCCTGAAGGCTTCCTTAGGAAGCCTTCAGGGGGGTGGGGGTGACTCTAATGTGCAGAGCCACCTCGAAGAAGCTTGTTTAGCAAGGCAGAAACCTTCAGAAGGTCTCTGCTTTGCTAAACAATGTTCTTCGAGGTGGCTCCACACATTCAGCGCGATGCTGACCTCGGCTGGTTTTTAAAAAAATAAATTAAAAATTGGCAGCTGCCACTGGCCGGGGGAGCCCTGGGAGGCCAGGACAGGCATTGCCCCACCCTCCCTAGAGGGCTCACCACCCCTGGCTACCACCCGTTCAATAACCTTGCCTAAAAAGGGAAAGTTAGAGACTGGCCAATAGCTGGCCAGGACACCAGCGTCCAATGATGGTTTCTTGAGCAGGGGATGTACCACCATCTCCTTGAGGCAGTCCGGCAACCTGCCCTCCCCAAAGGAGGCACAGACTATCCCTGCCAGCAACAGCTCAATTGTGACTCCCAGCTAGCCTTAACCAGCCAGGACGGGCATGGATCTAGTTCACAATATGTGGCTCGGACAGTCCCAAGAGCATCCCCCGCTTTCAAGTGCAACACCTCCTGAAATTCATCCCACAAAACAGGACAAGAAGGGGTTTCTACTGCCTCTGGCTCACCTACTGCTAAAAAAGTTGCATCAAAACTGTGGTGGATTTGAACAATTTTATCCATTAAAAAGTCCACAAACAAATCACAACAAGCATTTGATTATTCTAAGTCCAGGCAGAGGGAGGCTGGACTGACCAGCCCCCTCACCACCCGGAATAGCTCAGCCGGGCAGAACTTAGCGGATGCAATGAGGGCAGCAAAGAAAACCCTTCCAGACTCTATGCTGCAATCAGTCAACTTCAGTACGCAAGTGACGCTACCGTCGCTCTAACTGCCTCCTTTCCCGCTTCATCCGCCGCAGCTCCTCTATATACCATGGGGACCTGCATTGTCAGTGATTCAGGAGCAGACGCCTGGGGGCCATATGGTTGATGGCCTCCACCAGCATGGAATTCCACATGGACACGAGGTCATCGAATGAGCAGCCATCGAGGTCAGAGGAAACATCCCCTAGAGCTGTCTGGAACCTTTCTGGTTCTATAAGCCTTCAGGGGCAAACCAATCTAACTGGTTCCGCACCCTCCCGGGGGCCGCCATACACCAGGATATCAGCCTGGAGGAGATAATGATCCATCCACGGCAAGGGCACTGTTGACACCTCCCTTGCTAACAGATCCCCTGCCTCAAGGCCAGTGCAAAATAGCATGTCCAGGGTATGTCCTTCAACATATGTGGACAGGCCCATGGTTGCCATGGTGGCCATGAACTCACGCTCTGCCCCTCCAAGACTGGCATCGGCATGAATGCTGAAGTCCCCCAGGACTATCACCCTGGGGGACCACAAGACCACCTCTGACACCTGCTCTGCATCCCTGCGCATCTCTGTTGGCAAAGCCGTGCAGGGGAGCCTTTCAGACGAGCCAATCTCCGTGCATATTCAGGCTGTGCATTCCACTCCACAGCCCAAATATGAGCAGGGGGGCCATGCCTGAAAGTGGCCTGCATTCCTTCTCAGAGACTTGACAAGTCCTAGCGGTTGATCTTTAGCAGTCAGTATTTCATCTGTGACTCTATCAAGCCCAAAGGAGCAAGCAGAGCACCAGCTTCTTCCAGAAGGTCTGACCTCTTGTTATGCTCTTGTCTCCCACCCCACCCAGACCACCTGAGATAGTTCTCCCAGCACCCATAACCCTTCCCCCCCACACAGAAGCACTTGAAAGCTCCACTTTGAGCACTCCTCATTAGCCATGCCTCCACCACATGACCCCCCAACACACACAACCCACAATTCAGTTCTCAGCTCATTGCTATGTTATAGGCTGAACAAGCCACACAAATGCTGCTAAGGGCAGAAAGAGGAGGAGACACCTCCCACGTCTGTCAAAATGGGTGCAACCCACACAGATCCCATGTTTGGGGAACCCCAATCCTTTCCTCAACAGGTGGCAGGCTCGTGCGTAACACAATGCCATCGCTCCTTTCTCTGAGGGTCACTCAGACCCTGCCCTTCCCCTGCAAACAGTATTGGTCTGGAATGAAGGTGTGGGAGCTGCGCTGAGGGCTATCATGGCAGCACCAGAGACAGCTTCTGCCTCTCTCAGGGACTGAAAAGAACCAGGCAGCAAGGAAAACCATGGGAATTAGCCTTGTGTCCTGCACCATTGCTGGGCCTGGGGCCTGGCAGAAGCAACACCATACAGGGTCTAGCGAGTAGGTCCTTTGCTCTTGGGAAGGCACCTGGGTGTCAGTCACCTTCTAGGGAGCTGTGAGGGAGGGTTGTCCTGAGGGCTGGGTGCTGATGGGTAGTTGAGTGCATTAGGAGCTAGTTGTTTCCAGTCTTTATGTTTCCAGCTCTGTTTAACCAGAACCCTAGCTAACAGCCTAGGATTGGAGGCTGGGGGTGGGGGGTGGGGGGGGTGGAGTGGTAGCAGTCTGTAAATACAATCTGGTCGATCAAAAGTATCCAGTGTCTGACTTGTCTAACATAGAGTATGTCCACCTAGTGTTCGGGGACTGGGATAGATTGGGGATTCTGCTGGTGTACCAACCACCCTGCTGCACAGCTGACTCATTGACTGCTCTAGCCGAACTGGTCTCAGAGGTGGTGTTGAGGTCTCCCACACGTATTGTTCTGGGTGATTTCAACATACAAAGAGGCTAGTCTTTCAGGGACAGAGCAGGAGTTCATGGCCGCCATGACACATGAGGCTTGACACATGGACTTTATGTTCTGCACTGGCCTGGAAACAGGGGTTCCGGTTATTGGGGGTGTCATTATGACACCATTGCCATGGTCAGATCATTGCCTTCTGAAGACCCAGATCCCTGTCCTCCTTTGCTCCCATCAGGGTGATGGACAAGTTAGGATGGTCCACCCCCAGAGGCTAATGGATCCAATAGGATTCCAGAACTCTCTAACCCACTCTGTCAATGGCCTGGTTAATTTATGGTATGACAGTTTGACCCAGGCTACTGACATGGTGGTGTCCAGGCATCTGCTCCCTTTGCGGTGGCAGCACAGACCTCCTTGGTATACAGAGAACCTGAGGCTGCTAAAGCAAGAGGGTAGGCACTTAGAGCACAAGTGGTGCTCAACTCATGGCAAAGCAGACTGATTGTGGCATAGACTATTTTTGAAGGACTATGCTGTGGCAGCAGCTAAGAAAGCTTTCTTATCTGCTGCCATAGCGTCTGCAAAGTGCTGTCCAGTAGAGCTTTTCTGGGTGATGAATACCTTATTAAATCCTAGTTGTCTCTACCTAGAGTTAGAGTCATTGGCTTTTCCACTGTGATGAGTTTGCCACCTACTTTGCACACAAAGTCACTTGTAATTGGCTCAACTTGGACACTGGTAGTTTGAGTGCAGAGTCAGAGTTTGGGGTTGAGGAAACTCGGTCTTGTCCAGTTTACTTGGATCAGCTTCAATTAATCTCACCCACAAATGTGGAGGATGTGCTTGAAGAGATGCAGGCGACCAGTTGTAAATTAGAACCATGCCCATCCTGACTAGTGGAAGCCAGCTAGGAAACACTGGGGGCATTGCTGGATGGGGTTGTCAATGCCTCCCTTAGGGAGGACAGGGTGCCTGACGGTCGCAAGACTGCAGTCATCCATCCTCTTACCAAGAAGCCTCTTGATGTTGACTCCCCTGCCAACTATTGTCCTGTCTCTAACTTCCCCTTTTTAGGGAATGTTACTGAACAGGTCTGGGTACATCTCAATGCTATCAGCTTCCTGGGCCCATGTCAGTCAGGTTTTCATCCTGGGCACGGCCCTGAGACTGTACTTGTGACTTTGGTTGACGATCTCCTTTTGGAAAGCGATTGGGGAAATTAGTGTTAGATCTTTTGACAACCTTTGATACTGTTGTCCATGGGATGATGTGGGACCTAGCTGGGGTATGTGGGATCGCTCTTGAGTGGTTCCTCTCATTCCTGGCTGGGAGAACCCAGACGGTGGGGATGGGTGGTGGCTCATCGTCCCCTCGGGAGCTCCCTTGTGGGAGGAAGCAGGGTTCCATCTTGTCTCCACTTCTGTTCAATGTGTATCTGAGGCCCCTGGGTGAGATCATTCAGAAATTTGGAGTGAGGTACCATCAATATGCAGATGACACCCAGCTCTCTCTCTCTCCTTTTTATCTGACCCAGGCCCTGCAGTCTCGGTGCTTACCTAGTGCCTGGCTACTGTTGTGGACTGGATGCAGGCAAGCTGATAGAAGCTGAATTCAGATAAGACTGAGGTAATTATGGTTGGCTGATCTTGTGACCTGGGGGAGGTGGGAACCCCTATCATTGATGGGGTCTGGCCTCCCTTGGTCACTCAGGTTCACAGCCTTGGGGTACTCTTGGATCCACTGCTGTGCCTGGATTGTCCAGTTGCAGCAATGGTCAGGAACACTCTTTGCCAAAGCTTCATCTGGTGAGAAGGCTGCAACCTTTTCTATCGGATTCAGATCTTGCTACCATCATCCATGCATTCATAACCTCAAGGCTAGATTACTTCAATGCGCTCTATGTGGGACTGCCCTTGAAGCTGCAGTTGGTGAGAACGCGGTGACCCGTCTTCTACTGGGGATGGGTCACCGGGAGTATATTACACTTCTGCTCCAGAGTCTGCCCTGGCTTCCAGTAGTCTGGGCACAATTCAAGGTGCTGGTTTTAATCTATAAAGACCTAAATAGCTTGGGCTCCAGGTATCTGAAAGACTGCCTCTTCCCCTATGTACCAACAGTACCATCATGGCCTCTGAGGTTGGTCGGGGGCACCCTCTCACGAGTGCTAACTGTTCATGAAGCTGCTACAACAAAGGCAAATGGGGTTGTTCTTAGTTGGTGCCCCACAATTATGGAATTCTCTCCCCTTGGAGATCCACCTAAGCCCGAGCCTGTTTGTCTTCCAGAGAAAATGGAAACCTTGGGGGGCGCACTGAGCATGCACGAGGAGTAGTCGCACAGAAAAATGGCTCCATCCCACCCGGAACAGTTTCCTAAGAGCAAGTCCATTCACCGACTTTAAAAAGACCCGAAACTGATCTCCCCCATGAGTGGAAGAACCCGCAGAAAGTTACATCAAAAAAAAAAAAGGGGGGAAGCGATACCATTCAAGTATACTGCAAAGCCCAAGAAAGAGCTCCCCTGAGACCATTAGCAGCGGCAGCCAAGATGGTGGCCGCGTGGGAGAATGCTGAACCTAACATGGAGGAGGAGGAAGAAGCCATCCCCTATTTAGTGAATCTAACGAAGATGTTAAAACAGCAGGATGAGGTTGCGAAGGCAGATAGAGACACTATTAAGGAGGATCTGGCAAAGGTGATCTCCACATCTGACATCTTGAATAAAAAGTTTGACACTATGGCTAACAGAGTGACGGAGGTTGAGAACTGGCTGGGCCTCCAGGAGGACTCCATGGGGAAGCATGAAAAGAAAATAAAAGATATGGATGTCCAGGTGGCAAATTTACAACATAAAATAGAAGATCTAGAAAATTGGAGCAGAAGGTGCAACGTTAAAAACATTGGGGTCCCGGAGCAGGACGAGTCGGAGGTTGGGAGAGATCTGGTGGCTGACATTATCAAGCAGGCCTTCCCCGCAAACCCTGAGCTACATGACATTGAGATCGAAAGGGCTCACCGGGTCCTAAGGTCGAAGCCACGGGAGAAGGAACCGCCGCGCGCCATAATTTTCAAATGCCTGCGCTACACCGACAAGGAAGCGGTTCTCGCGGCAGCTAGGAGAGCAAGGAATCTAGCATACAAGGGTTCCAGGATTCGCTTCTATCAAGATTTGGCTGCGGAGACACTCAACAAGAGGAGAGAGTGGAGGGATCACGTATTTCTCTTCTACAAAAATGGCATGAGAGCTCGGCTGCTATTCCCGGCTAAATTTGCTTTTTATTATAAGGACAGTGTCAGGGTCTTCTCACAAGTATCACAGCTGGAGTCCTATATGCAGACCTCGATGTCTGACCTCCCCTGGGCTCAGTTGAAAACATGTGAGACCTAGATCTGGGTGTTAAAAGGTGCAAAATGATTGATAAAAGGACAACACAATCATCCAGGAAAATAGCTGGCAGAGGGAAATTGCGCTGGGTCCCATAGCCGGCGTTTAGTTGGGTAACCGCCAGCATAATGGCCTTATTCAAACTGGATGGGCAGGGGCATAGTCTTTTAAAATCGTATTAAGACTCAGGGCTCAGTGAGAGGGACTGAAGGTTTCCTGGATGGTGCACAGCTGGATTACTATTAGTGTTTGGGGCTCAGTTAAGTTGTGGGTTAGAGTGTTGAAGGTTCCAAAGCAAACTAAAGTTAATGGCGATGGGGAAATGTTTAGATAAGTTCGCCTGGGTAAATCTGGGTCATTGAAAATATATAGGTGGTACTCACACCAGAAGGATGATGGTGCTGTGTTGCAAAGGTCATGCTGAACTCGATGGCCTATGGAAAAGGCTTAAGGCCTTTTAATTTTAATCTGTGCAAAGCTGGGTGACTTCTACCATATAAGACTTAATTGAAAGAAAAGGCTAATGGAATTTTATTTAAAGGTTTTTTAAACTTAATGTTTTATGGAAAAATATTGACAGACTAACTAGGGCAAAGCGGGGTCATCGAAGGTATAAAGACGGTATTTATACTAGAAGGTGGATGGAGCTATACTGTAAGAGTTATGTTGAATTGGATGGCCTAAGGAAAAGGCTTGTAGTCCTTTAATTTTAATATGCACACAGCAGGGTGACTACCACCATAGTGGGTTTACTAGAATGAGAAGGTTTATGGAATTTTATATAAAGGTTACTCTAAACTTAATGGCTTAGGGAAAATACTGACAGCCTAACCTGGACAAAGTTGGGCTACTGATAGTATAAAGATGGTATTTATACTAGAAGTCTGACGGAAATATATTGCAAAAGGTATGTTGAACTTTATGGCTTATGGAAAAGATTTAAAGTCTTCTAACTTTAATTGCTGCACAGCTGGGTGACTACTACTATACAGAGCGTGTTTGAAAGAGAAGACTCAGGTAATTTTATACAAAGGATACTTTAAAATTTAATGGCTCATGAGAAAAAAACACTGAGCAATTTAACCTGGGCAAATATGGGGCACTGAAAGTATAAAGATGGAACCTATATTAGCAGGCAGATGGTATTATGCTGTAGAAGTTACGCTGACCTGAAAGATAAGACAAAGTTAAAGTAAATTTGAATTTATTGGTTTGTGTGTGGGGGGGGGGGGATGTCTTATAATCAGGACAAAGATGATTTATAGTAACTACACAGGCTTTATTTAAGCCAGATGACTTATGGAAATACAATATCAAAAAGAATAAGAAAGAAAGAAAAAAGCGTTGGGGACATAAATGTTTCACGAAGGTTAGATAGATGTGCTGGGCGAGGGGAGTACCACTAAGTGTGTGATCGGTCATTCCCCCCCTGCAGAGTGATAAAAGCTCTGCAGCTAGATAAGGGTGTGACAGGAGGCTGTCACTTGAGTAGAGGTAGAATGACTATGTGTGTTAATTCATTTTTTTGTTTTTTGTTGTTGTTTTATTCTGCAACGCTACATGCGGGGGAGGAATCAAGCAGACACAAGGACAGATTGGAGTTGGGCTTTGCAGAACACAGGGGAGGGTGCTCACTAAATGAGAGTGCAGAAGTCAGGGCCATTATGAATGTGCAGAGGTATCTGGATAAATGGAGAGCAGTTGGGGCCTTTCCCCACGGCATGCGGGGGCCACACGGGAAAGGCCCCAACTGCATAAATATTATGAACTATGACAAAACAGTAACATGACAGAATTAAGGGTCTGTTCAATAAATGTTAAAGGCCTAAACAGTCCCATAAAGCATAAGAAACTATGGCAGTTCATGGGGCAAATGTTCTGGCGGCACAGGAGACGCACCTCCTTAATAGAGATAACTTCAGGATTAAAAACAAAAAGTTTTGAGAGATCTTTTTTGCAAATGCAAAGCAAAAAAAAGCAGGAGTTTTCCTGGCTATGTCCAACTCCCTGAACTTCGCCCTACGTAAAAAACTCAGTGATAAGGAAAGTAGATATCTAATAGTAGTGGGAGACATTTAGGGAAGTACATACACGTTTGCGTGTCTGTATGCCCCAAACAATAATACGCATGCATATTTCAAAGGCGTGTTACCCATAATTCTGAAGGGAAAAAAGGGTAAACTGATTGTATGCAGGGACTTCAACGCTCCACTGTCAGTATTGGATAAATCAAACGCCACGACACTCAAAAAGAGCCACCAAAAAATAATACAACTGATTGACAAGGAATGCTTAGTGAGTGTGTGGCATACTCAACACCCTACACGGAGGAAATATTCCTTTTACTCCAATAAACATATTACCTACTCCCTAATAGACCATATTCTGATTGAAAAGAGGGAATATAGCTCGGATTTTCATAGTGAAATACTTCAGACCACTTTCACAGACCATAACGCTATTTGGTGTAATTTAGGCCAGAGGGAGGGAAAAAAAGAGAGAGGAAGCGGCTGGAAATTAAACAAATCAAATTTATTAGACCCAACAATTAAAGAGCAAATACAGAAAGAGATTGAGAACTATTTCAAAAACAACGCATATACAGGGGTCTCCCCGCTGATGGTATGGGATGCGATGAAGGCGGTCATCCGGGGTTCTTATATTGCTGCCGCGGCCCATAAATGGAAGGAAAAAAGTAGAGAGGGTTAGGGAACTTCAATTAAAATTAAAGGCCCTTCAAGAAATACAAAAAGTTAAACCAACGAAGGCAAGGGGGAAAAAGATAACTGAAATCAGAGGCTTAATTGAAGCTATGAATTCAGAACACATTATAAAAAAACTATGATATACAAAGCAGTTTTACTTCTCCAGGGCCAATAAGACAGATAAAACTTTGGCCTGGATGGTCAAAAAAAAGAGAGGAATAACATCTCCCACATTAGAGATAAATCGGGCAATGTGAACCTGACAGACAAAGCTATGAGAAATAGGTTCCTTCAATTTTATACGGAGCTGTATCAATCCACCAATCCATCAGCAGAGTCCATAGATGACTTCTTAAGTGTACTTAAAATGCCCCAGTTGACTAGAACACAAAGGAAATACTTAAACTCCCCCATCACGCAGGAGGAGATACCGTCCACAATTAATACAGTCCCCAACAACAAAGCCACGGGCCCAGACGGATTTCAGTTCAAATTTTATAAAACCTACAGCAAGGAAATAACTCCAGGCCTGGAGGAGGTTTTTTGGTCTTTCACAACAGGAGACAGCCTGGCCCCCTCTTTCTACTAGGCCAACATTGTGCTGTGTCATACAAGTGGTAAGAGCAAGGAGGAGTGCTCGGGATATAGACCCATTTCTTTACTAAATTCGGACTAAAAATTCTTTACAAAAATCCTTGCCAACCAGTTACAGCTGTGTATAAAAGACTTGATCTCCCTGGACCAAACTGGTTTCATATATGATAGGATGGGCATAGATAGCATTAGAAAAGTAGTAAATGTGATGTTTAAAATGCAGGAGGACAAGGCCCTGGCTGCAGTGATTTCTCTCGATGTGGACAAGGCGTTTGACCGTCTTTAATATTTATTTTTGACTAAGACAATGGAAAGGATGGGCTTTCAGGGCAATTTCTTAAAATGGGTAAAACTTATACAAAAATCCCCTGCCTCCAGAATTATTGTCAATGGAGCGCTCACTGGAAGTTTTTTGTTAAAGAGAGGCACAAGCCAGGGATGCCCACTCTCACTCTTGCTCTTCAATATTGGGTTAGAGCTGTTGGCTCTGGCCATAAAGCAAAATACTAGGCTACATGGGGTGGAAGTGGGTGCACAGCAGTGGAAAATATTGCTTTATGCGGATGACACAACGTTATTCCTGACAGTCTTAGAGCAGTCGGTCCCTGAGACGGTGGCCCTGCTGGAGCGGTTTGGCAAAACTAGAGAGGGACTGAGCCACACCATTCCAATTGAATAATTTGACATTAAAATATCTAGGAATCAATCTTCCAAAAAACATAGCAGAGCTATATAAGAGTAATTACGTGCCACTCTTGGAGAAGGTAACTGACCTAAGCTCTTCTTGGAGGGGAGTGTGTTGCTCCTGGATGGGCAAGCTAAACTTAATTAAAATGATGTTGTTCCCTAAACTTCTATATACATTAATTGCCCTGCCAATACAAATCCCGGACGACTTCTTCAATAAACTGAATAAAATCATAAGTAACATAATCTGGAGGGAAAAAAAGCCTCACTCAGATGTACTATAATGAGGACTCCGGCGGAGTCTGGGGGCCTGAATCTGCCCAATATGAAATATTACTACTGGGCATCGATACTGAGGGGAGTAAAACTATGGTATGAAGAGGGAAGGGAATCCACATGGATCGAGATAGAAAAACAATTGATACTCCCAAACTCTTTTTGGAATCTGTTGACAGAGGACCCTCCCAGGTGTGAGCCGGGGGCGAAGGGTCTACCACAACATCCTTTTATAGGTACTGGATTGAGATTATGGAAAAGGTGTCAAATTAAATTGGAAGCTGTCACGGCAAATTCCCACATAAGCGAATCATATGCGAGGCCCTGTCCCTAAATATGAAGGAGAAAGAGGCGTTGGGATGGTGGAGAAAAAAGGGAATATGGCAGGTCAGACACTTTTTGTGGGAGAGGACATACTAACGAAAGATGCATTACACTCTAAATGCCAAGAACCGATAGATGGATGGCTATACTTAAAAATACATAGTTATTTGACCCATCCAGAGAATAAAGTACACTTCACAAAGGCTCCCCACGCATTGGAGACAGAACTCTTTAATTACGCTCCACAGCGTAAAGTGATTTCTCGTCTGTACCGGATTATCTGTAACATATTCCGTAATATATTCCACTCCCCGGATGCAGGATACATAGATAAATGGGCAGAAGACTTAGGACTGGTGGAACAAGTTTGGTCACACACGGAGAAGTGTGCCAAATCCCTCATGGTCAGAGAACCCCAAATCAAACTAGTCTTTAGATTTTACCTGACACCGCTCTCTATACACTATGCAAACAGTGAGATGTGCTGTTTGGAGTAAGGTGGAGGAACACACTCACCTGCAGGTGCCATTTATACTGCAGGTTGCTCTACTGGGAATGTGGCCCAAGGAGCTGGGGGAAAATTCCAATACCCCTGCATGTAATTTCTAGCTGCGATTCATTGTATTGTGTGTAAATGGAAGGTACCTGAAGGCCCATCAATTATGGATTAGATTAGTAGACTTTGGTTTGTACTATCTATGGAAAGGATTGCGGTTGAATTGCAAGAGACGCTCGTAGACTTTTACACAACATGGACGCCAAGCTGGAATCTGATCACAGGGCATATCAAAGTGGAGAAGTCCAAGCTCTCCATAAATCTACAGTCTATATAAGAAAATTTAGCTTTGGGCCTGCTCGCATGGACCTAACTGCAGAATGTATTTGTGTTTTGCTTTATTTGGGTTCTGTTGGTTCTGAAAGGTTGGTTTTGTGAGTAATGTGTGTTTATTATTCGTGCTGTATTTTCCTTTTTCTTGAAAAATTAATAAATACAATTTAAAAAAAAATAAAAAATGAAAGACCTTTATTTTGGCCAAGCACTTGGCAGGCAGGAATAGGGTGGGCTTGGATAGAGGGGTTTGGGAAGGAGGATTGGTGGGTGGCAGGTAGGGATAAAGGGTGTGTGTGTGTGTGCGTGTAAGTGGTTAGGATGATGTGGATTTTAAGGGATTTTAAATGCATTTGACTGTATTTTATATTTCTCATGTTGTAAGCCGCCCTGAGTCCTTGGAGAAGGATGGGATAAAAATGTAATAAATAAATAAAATAAAATAAATAAATAAAAATAAGAGTTACTTACCGTAACTTAGTCCTTCAAGATGGCTCCATGTTTTCTCATTCATACGACCACATGAGGTCCTGTCCCCTTTTGAACCCGGATAGCTTGATCTCATAGCAATCCACTGACAGCTTCCATCAGAAAGTTCTGGAAGCTCCATCACTCCTACCCCCTCCCTCTCAGTCTCCGTATGCTCACAAGATCACAGGGGCATAAACAGGAGGGGGTGGAGCTTATTTCCTCAATTACTTTCCACCCAGTCAAGCAGGTTGAGAGTAATAAGAGTAACAGGGTGGGTAGTGAGAATGCATGGAGCCATCTCAAAGAACTAAGTTACAGTAAGTAACCCTTATTTCTTCTTTGAGTGACTCCGTGATTCTCAATTATGGGAGAATACGAGCAGTTACCTGATTTCGGGTGGAGGATGTTCTCAAGTCAGTATCACTGACAAGACTGCTTTTCCAACTGAAGTGTCGCTCTGTGCTGCCACATCTAAGGTGTAGTGTTTGATTAAAGGGTCTGGAGTGGCCCATGTGGCGACTCTGCATATGTCTTGAATTGGAATTTGACAAAAAGCTGCTGTCGTGGAGGCAACTGTCCTTGTAGAGTGTTGTCTAAGCCCATCAGGTGCTGTGCTACCTGCTAGCTGGTAGCACAGAGCTAAAGTTGCTACAATTGTCTTAGAGATGCTGGGTTTTAGCCCCTATTGTTACGAAGAGGGAGTCGGTCTTACACAACAGGGCTATACGTAGTGTGGCCATACCTCCCCTTTAAAAGAGGACGCTTATGAAAAATACATGGTGCAGGGCTGCATTGGTTCCAGTACAGCCCTGCACCATGTATTTTTCATAAGTGTCTTCTTTTAAAGGGGAGGTATAGCCACCTTAGCTATATGTTTAATATAGAAGGCTAAAGCATGGCAGACATCCAACTTATGCAAGGCGGTCTTGAGGGGTGCGGAGTGTGGACAGTGGAAGAATGTAGGTAGGTAGGTGGTCTGATTAATATAAAATGGTGAGACAACCTTTGGATGAAAAGAAAGGTCAGTTCAAAGCAAGACTTTATCTTTGAAGAACATGAGGTATGGGGGTGAAGCTCTTAGCACTGCTAGTTCTCCTACCCTCCTAGCAGAGGTTATTGCAACCTGAAAAATGACTTTGTCATTCAAGTGTTGATGAAGGGATGTCATTGCTAAGGGTTCAAAGGGTGGTTTTGTCAGCCTAGAGCGTACTAATGTTAGGCTCCACTGTGGGTCTGGAGCCGAGACTGATGGGTATAGGTTCAGTAACCCTTTCAGAAATTTCCGTGTTGTGGTGTCTGAGAACAAGATTGTACCTTGCCAGTTAGATAAATGGGCGGATAGGGATGTTAGGTGTACTCTAACTGAAGCAAACAAAAGGTTCTCTCGCCATAGTTTAAGCAGGCAGGTGAGAATGGATGACAATGGTATGTGGTAGAGATCCAGTTTGTTCTTCTGCCACCATAAGCAAAACCTTTACCATTTAGTCTCATACATCCTCCTAAGTGGAGGGTTTCCTTTCATTGAGGATTATCTCATCAATCTTGGGTGGTAGGTCATGTGAAGGTTCCACTATGAAATATTCGTGGCCTCTCCCTCTATGTTGGGATCTCATATCTCAACACAATGGGTGTCTCCTTCACCCAGATCCAACACCCCTACGCCTCACAGCATAGTTGATGAACAACAGGATCTCATATCTCAACACATCTTGGTGAAGGGGATGCCTATTGAGTTGAAATATGAGGTCCAGTCGTAGAGGGAGAAGTCACAAATCTGTCGACATCTGCACCAGTTGTGTATACCATGTTTGACAGGGCCATGCTGGAGCAATCAATATAAGGTTGGCTCTCTGCGTGCTTTGTAAACCACCTTCACAATTAGTGGGAATGAGGGGAAAGTGTACGCATATTTTCATGCCATGGGATGGCAAAGGCGTCTGAGATGGATCCTTTGGCTGTCCTTCCCCTGTTGCAGAAGAGTAGTAGCTTGTGATTGTGCTTCCCCCCTCTCCAGTGTTAGAAGCCTCCATTGCCTACAGGGGGGCAGAAGGTGTGTTACTGGGGGGGAGCAGAGAGACTGCTACACCTGGGCCAGCCCCATCCCCACTCTCCAGTGCTAGAAGTCTCAACCATCTGCAGGGGGACAGACGGTGTGTTACTGGGGTGGGGTGGGGGCTGGAGAGATTGTTCACCTGCGCCTGCCAGACTGTTCTACCCCAGCTGCTTCTAGATATATATGTATGTTTGTTTGATCTTATATAGCAGGGATGGGGAAACTTTTCAAGGCTGGGGCCGCAATGTTGGTCCCCGAACATGCTGGGGGCCACACGTCAAAATCAATTAAAGTCAATTAAAATCAATTACAATCAATTAAAACAATGAGTGCATACACACCCAAACACACGCACGCCGAGAATATTCACACACACACACACACACACACACACACACACACACACACACACACAAACAAACATACGCACTGTTGCTGCTGCCGCCGATGTTACTGTTTGCCCCTCAGCCATTTCCTGAATCTGCCGTGCTGGAACTACATTTTCCATAGGGGTGTGCATGTCATTTTCATTATTACAACAACAACAATTGTCATTTTCATTATCGTTACTGCAATACAGAAAATGACAACCGAGGACGACAACGATAATGAAAACGACAATGTCGTTATCGTTGTCATTATTAGTGACAGTTGCAGTTTTGTTTGGGATGAAAATGGAGAGGGGAAGAGGGAGCAGACATCTCGGAGCCCTAAAGAGGCTTGAACTGTGCCTTGCGTTGGAGGGGCGAGCAGCTCTGCAGTATCTGATGGATGTATCACCGGCCGAGGGGTTCAAAGGGCGCCCCAGGGGGCCTGTGTGGATCACTTCAAGGAAGTGATACCAGGTGACAGCAGTCGGGTGGCTTGCCTTCACTGTGGGAAGGTAGTGCGCTGTGGGAATAAGGGGGAATTTAAGTAATAATGGCATGAATTCCCACATGAGAACCTGGCATAGGGCTTTGTTGCTGCAAGAGACATTGGAAACTGTTCACAGGCTGACGTGGGGGAACTGATCAAGACATTCAAAAATAATAAAGCACCTGGCCCTGATTCAATCCAGATTGAGTTCATTAAAAAGCACACCAGGATTGGTGGGTGCTGCTTTTATCGGCACTCTTTACAGCTATTGACATAGGAATAATGCCTGAGATTTGAGGCACTGCTATTGTCATCCCCATTTTTAAAAAAGGCTCATGAGCAGATCCCTCAAACTACAGGCCAATTAGCTTGCTCAGTGTTGTTGGTAAGCTGTATGCTAAAGTCCTCCTGAACAGATTGAATTGAATTGTTGGATGAAACAGAATAAGATTCTTTACCCTGAGCAGGCAGGGTTTCAGGCAGGTCTATCAACAACAGAACAATGTCTAATCTTGTTCCATCTTATTGATAAATACAAGAAATTAAATGGTAATTTTTTGTGTGGCTTTTCTTAATTTAAGAGCTGCCTTTGACCTGGTTGACAGGCAGTCGTTGTGGGATAAACATGTGGCTACTTCAATGGATTACAGATTGCTCATGCTTATTTATAAGCTCCATCAGGATTCCACCCAGGTGGTGAGGGTGGACAGTGCGGGGCACTCTACAAGAAGGATCAGCATCCATCGGGGGGTAAGGCAAGGTTGTGTACTGGCACCAACCTTGTTTAACCTCTTTGTGAATGATCTGGTCCCTGCTATGGCTAAGAAGGATTTTTTTCTGCCCAAGCTTGCATCCAGATCAGTGGGCTGCCTGCTATATGCAGATGACATGACTTTGCTCTCACAAACCAGGGTGGGTTTACAAAGACAACTTAAGCAGTTTTCAATCTACTGCCAAACCAATAAGTTATTTATTAATTACTCCAAGTCCAAGATCGTGTTTTTTCCTAATAGTAGAAGGTCTTTTTCATGGTTTGTCGGTGCACCCCCCCAATAAGACTCAGAGACCAAAGTTGGATTCAAAACATGGCCGCACTCTTTATTAAACCAATTGTTAGAAGAAAGAAGGCCAGTGGGTAATTGCACCAAGCAATTTTGGGTCCAGTATGCTAACTAAATAACACAACTTGTTAACGCGGGTACTGTCCTGGCTGTGCCTTCCAGTGGCAGTACCATCAACCTCAAACATCCCCTCTTTCGACAGCACCGTGGCAATGGCTGAAGAGGGGCAGGCCCAAATGTGGGCGTGAGTAAGGAGTTAAGTGCCCGCAGGGTATGAAGACAGCGCATGTCCCTACTAACCCTGCTAAGACACCCCTCCCAGGGCCATAACCTGCATTACACCAGGTATCACCTCCCCATCTCTTAAGGAGATGATTCTCAATATCCTATTTCCTTCCTATTTAACCTATAATAGCATACTGGACCCCTGCAGAGTGCGACACTTATTACCCCAACCCATGTAACACATCAACATGCTTACCAATATGCCAAATTCAGTCATAATCCTTACTTAGTTCAACCAATTACCCTATTTAAATGCCAGACAATGTAGCCAAATTGGTAGCCTTTATTAAAATTCTATAAGTAGCCAATTGAATGTATCCAGATCAAAAGAAATGCCAAATAAAACCTACTTAGCCTACTCTGCACTGCTGAGGAGGCAAAAAAGCAACCCTTGTCAAAAAGGCTATTTGCAAAAATTCCACCTCGGCTCCATAACAGCAACCAGTAAATAACCACAGTGCTAGGGGGGAGTCCGCCCCTCGCAGGTTAGGCACTGCACCAGTGTTTCAGGGGAGGTTGCCCTGGCAACCTTTCCTTTCTCCACAGCGGAGGCTTTCTAACAAGCCTGGTCTCCCACAACAATTTTCCTGTTGCCGCCATTTTGGCAGCGAAGGGGACTTCTGGATGGCCATTTAATTCAGCAAGTTCCTGCCTTTAAATATTTGGGGCTTCATTTTCATTGTACAGGTAGATGGAGTGACCATATTCATAGGGTCACTTCCTCAGTGATGGGCTTATCATTCACCATACGCAGGTTTTTTACCTCTTCTGGTGGATCACCATGGGAACATAGTAGTGAAGGTCTTTAACACCAAGGTGGGTGGCAAGACTTTTATATGGGGCTGAGATTTGGGCCCCCTTGGTTCCCCTTAAATTAGATCAGTTTCAGGCTAAATTTATTAAGAACTTTTTGAGAGTTCCCGCTGGTACCCCCTCAGCTGCCAGAGGGGGCCAGGGGAAATCAACCGGATGGCAGATAACCTGGCCAGCAGCCAAGGGGCCCAAAAGATAAAATATGACAAGAAAGCCAAAGACAGAACTTACAACCCAGAGGACACCGTGCTAGTAATGAGACCAGCGTCGGGGGGCAAGCCATTTGGAATGGCCTATATCATATAATTGATAAGAATGAGGTCACATACTGGGTTAACAGGGCAGAGGCCCAAGAATTCCACGTAAATAGAATAAAAACTTACCATAATAAGGAAATACAGGCTTGCTTAGCTTTGGTGGCAGAAGGGGATGGTGCAGCTGATGGCTTTAACGACCCCTTACTGAACCTCCTGCAGGAGAGCCAGGGAACTGAGTCTATGGAGGAAATTTGCATTTCTACAGAGCTCAACAGCTCCCAAAGGCAGGAGATAATGACCCTCCTGGAGGAACACAAAGAGCTCTTTTCAAACAGACCTGGGAAGACAGATGTAATTGTACACACCACAGACACAGAGACTCAGGGTCCAGTCAAGTCCAGTCCCTTTCGCACAAATGGGAAGATTCAAACACAGATCCACCAGGAGATCGAGGAAATGTTGCAACTGGGATTCATACAGGTCTCAAAAAGTAGTTCCCAAACCTGATGGCTCCATAAGTTTCTGTGTTGATTATCGGAAATTGAATGCCATAATTGTCAGACTCGTATCCCATGCCCAGAACAGACGACATGATAGAAAAGATAGCAGGGGCTAAATATCTGACTATCCTAGACAGGACCAAGGGTTATTGGCAGATTAGAATGGACCGGGGGGACCGGCCCAAAACAGCATTCATAACCGACAAAGGCCTATATGAATTCACAGTGATGCCTTTTGGGTTAAAGAATAGTAGGTCTACATTCATGAGATTAATGGATCACATCCTAGAAGGGATGCGTGACTTTGCCTTGGCTTATATAGATGACCTGGTGATTTACAGCCACACATGGGACACACACGTGACACATGTAAGGCAGGTACTACACAGCATTAAGGGGGCAGGACTGATGATAAAACCATCAAAGTGTAAAGTTGCAATGGATACTGCTACACACCTAGGGCACGATGTAGGGAATGGCAAATTATATCCTCGAAGAGACAAAATAGAAGCTATTTGCTCCTGGCCTGCACCAACAACCAAAAAACAGATCCAGAGGTTCATGGGCATGACTACTTACTACTGCCACTATGTCCCACACTTCAGTGACATAGCTACTCCCTTGACAGACAAATGTAAGAAGCGCTGCCCAGAGAAGGTACAATGGGCAGAAGAATGTCATAACACGTTTGACACACTTAAAAGAGGCCCTGTCTGAGGCACCAGTGTTAATCAGCCCTGACTACGAGAAAGAATTCCATATCTGGACTGATGCCTCTGACACTGGCCTGGGAGCAACTCTCACACAAAAGGGGGAGGGATGGACTAGACTGTTCCATTGCATACCTTAGCAAAAAACTGCTCCCAAGGGAAAAGGATTTGGCAACCATTGAAACAGAGTGTCTAGCCATGGTGTGGGCTGTCAAGAAACATAACCGTACGTATTTGGTAGGACGTTCACGGTATACACTGATCACTCACCTCTAACATGGCTCAATAATGTTAAAGACTCCAACTCCAAACTGCTGAGATGGAGCCTGCTTTTGCAGCAATTTGACATGAGAATTGAACACGTAAAAGGTAATCAGAATGTGGTAGCAGATGCACTATAATGCAGGGACACTTCAGTCTAATGTTACGGGACACTGTCGTGCCCACTCCACATGGTCTCTAAAGGGGGGAGCTGTCATGAAGGAACATAGGGTCACACATGACCAGAGGGAATATACATGCAGTGTGTAACATGTACTATTAAGTTATAGAAACCAATCTGTGACAATGATGCCAAGCTGAGAGATGTTAAATCATTACTGTAACATTGCGAAAGAGGAGACACTGCAAAATAGGAGCAGCACAGCCCCAAGGGCACTGATATGTAAACAGAGGTCTTTCCAAAAGGTGTGAGTTTCTCAAACAGCAGCTTTAAGAATGCAAATGAAATCTGTTCATATGTGAGTGAGCCCACAGGTTCAGGAAAGAAGAGGGGAAAACAAAAGGACTTTCTGGAAGACTCGAGAAGAAACTAGGGTCCCCCCCCCCCAAGGATAAGGGATATTCGGACCCATAGAGAACAGTGTCAGTTGGGAACTCATTCAACCTAGGACTTGCTGAGTCTCGGATTACAGCTGGAGGGCAGGAGCCTGTCAGCTAGCTTGTTGAAGTGATGTACTGAGAGAAGAGACTTTGCTTCTAAGAACTCAAAGCCCAGCCTCACTACGTCTGGCTGAGAAATGGATTCAAGCACATGGACTTTCTGTAAGTTAAGATCTTAACTAGGGACCTACTCAGTATAGACTAGGATTGCGTTTACTTTTGTTTTAATTGCCACTCTGCGTTCAAACTATCTTTATGTAATCAATAAACTTTCTTCTTTACTAAGAAGTGCTTTCTGTTGTCTCACACTAGGAAACGCAGTCTGACTATCTTGTGCCCTCAAGCACTTGTGAACCCAGAGAGAAAGCGTCTGTGGCAGGAAGTCTCTGGAGCTTGGGTGACAAAAGTGTTGTCCCCTTTGCAGGACTGAAACAGCTAGAGAGAGAGAACAGATTCAGATGGGCTGCAAGTGAGGGAAACTGAGTCACCCAACCCAGAAAGACAATCTCTCTCTAGGTTTGCCTGTGTTTGCAAACACAGAATTAACCCCAAACTGTGTCTCGCCAATGTTAGGATTAACAATTCCACTGGACCATACGAAGTTCAGTAAAAAGAAGTTTAATGAATAAATCATGAATAAGCATGCATACAAGATTATACTCGAGACTGCAGAAATCAAAACAACATAACCAATAACGCATTCCTATCTGTACTTGGATTCTCCTAACTTAGTCTTACCCTAATCAAGGTCCAAGGGTACTTCAGTTCATGTCACAGCCAGTGATGGAAAAACTTGGCTGGGGAGTCCCAAAAAAGCCTTACTTTATGGTTCCTCTGGCTGCCCCCCCCCCCGTCTTGTCTCCCCCCATTAAATACCCTTTCAGGGTCCTTTGTCTGATTTTCCCGCCTGGTGACTGTGTGGTTTCAGTCACGTCTACAGGAAGAAATCCATTTGCAACTCAACCTTCTATGGCTAGTATCTGCAGCAGTGTTTGGGCTTTTCTGAATACACATTTGGCATGGCTTTGTATTTCTCCACTGCATGAAGTGAGTTTCCAGTTCTCAGCTTTCATATTACATACATGTTTAACCTTTACATATTTGTTAGACCTGTAGTCTACACGTAGTCCAGTATCTCCTTGTGATAGAGGGTTCGGAGACTGAAGCTGGTGCAGAACACGGCGGCCCGTCTCCTTACTGGTATGGGTCACCGATAGCACATAACTTCAGTTCTCTGTTCATTGAATTGGCTGCCTATGTTCTTCCGGGCCCAATTCAAAGTGTTGGTTTTAACCTATAAGACCCTCAACGGTCTGGGCCCAATCTACCTGCAGGACCAAATCATTCCCTAAGTTCTGGATCAGCCCCTGCAGTTGACCGGGAGTGGAGCAAGTTACTTGCTCCTGACAAGAAAGAGAGATCATTGACCATTTTTTATAGAGATGCCCATGTTATTGTATCCTGAGAGAAACCTGGCTTGCTTCAATATTGACCAATTTAAATGCAACCAATACGTTGTACTTCCTATTTAATATCACCTCACTAGAATCTTTAATCGCAATTGCGACTTTTGTGGGCCTAGCTTCTAAAAGGAGAAGTTACATGCAGCAGCATCTAACAACAATGCGTCAACTTAAGGAGGCAACGTAGGTTGCTGATTACTTTGATGGTTGATTTCTGTACTTACTGTTCTGTAGTATTCGGTTCAAGTGGATTTTGGCTATTCATGGCTTTATGCTATATTATCAATATTAACCATCAGATAACAGGAATTATCTAACACTTGTGTTTACCTTGCCATTTGTCTCTTTTCGGATTTTGTTGAATGTAGACGTTTGGAAACACTTACATTTAACTTATCTTTCTTCGTGGGGGTGTTTCCCATCCCCCAGGTGGAAACAAACATGAAAGATATGGTAATTCATGGCTCTACAAGTTTGAGATTTTAGGACATTGTCACCAGCACCTCTGGGCATAACACACTCAAATTTCATCCAAATATCTCTTACTGTTTGTCTTCTATAATAAAAAAACCTCAAAAAAAGGCCTGGGGTGAAAAATTAACCTGGCATCAATGGAGTTTTCCTATTGGGGTGGAAATCCAACACAATGCATTTTAATTGGGGTGGATTTCCACCCATTTAAAAGCAGCTAAATCAACATTTTTAAAGGCCAGTTCAGACTGCAAGATGACAGGGAAGGCAAGGTCATTTTAGACTGGCAGCAGCAATGAAAATTAACCCCTTCACTGCCATGAACATTTCTCAATGTTTTCACTAGTGTCTAATAGGAAAAAGTAGCCATGAAAGATTTTTCATTTGCTCACTCCATCTGCAAAGCTTCCTTTCTCACCCAGCCTCCTAGGTTTCAGTCTCTGAGTCTATTTGATAGGTTTCATTTCCCACCCAACCTCCAAGGTTCCATATCCCTTTCCATAGGCTCCATTTCTCCAGCAAGCCAGAAGTGTCCTCATTGTCCTCACAAACTGACCATAGAAATTAAAAAACAAAACAAAACACCTTTTGGGCCATTAGTCTAGAGGCAGAGTGGCCATTCTTCCTCCCTGGAGATTTTGTGTGATGTGGTCACTGGCTGGGGGCTTGCAGGAGGGGAATGAGGGATGGCAGGGCACAGGGGATGGCAGGCATGCAGGGAATGGCAGGCACAGGGGTGAGTGGAGGCACTGAGGGGCTGGCTGGAAGAGGTTGCACGGAACTGAGGCAGTGGGGGGGCTGGCTCTTGGGGGGCAGAGGCACAGGGGTGAGTGGAGGCACTGAGTGGCTGGCTGGAAGAGGTTGCACAGGGGATAGAACTGAGGCAGTTGTGGGGGCTGGCTCTTGGGGGGCACTACCTTAACTTATATAGATAAGGTTCATAAAAACCATTTTCTGTAGTAGTTTGAATAAAAAATGTTTTTGCAAAGAAAAACAAGTAGTGTTGTTTTTTATTTATTCATGTGTGGAGCTGGTATTTCTCATAAAACAGACTCTATAATGTCTGTGTGTGTGTGCTGGGCATAGATTGTGTGGATTTTTTTTCATGCTAAAAAGGTAAAGACTAATCGCTATTATAATTCCTTTAAGCTTAGTAGACGTTTAACGTATAATGAGCAGTCATCCTGCTGAATATTGGTTAAATAATAGCCAAGGGATTTGCATATAGGATTAATATTTAACCTATGGTATTTAGATCTAATGTCTGTTCGTCATTTTGCTATATTTTAAAGCAACGTTTTTGTGTTGATTGTTGATGTTTTGTATATATTTTGTTATTTGCTATTTTGTGTGTTTGTCTGGGCCATGACGAGAGTCGGTGCTGTCAAACTGTCAACTGACCGGGAGTGCCCTTCTCAAAAGTATCCTCGGTAGCTACGATGGGGAGGGCGTTCTCAGTGGCTGCCCAGAGACTGTGGAATTTCGATCAGGCCGAGATTCAGCTGTCCCCAGACCTTCCCTCCTTCCTAAGACCTGGCTGTTCCTCCAGGCTTTTGGTAAGGGAGAGGGGTAGAGAGGGGTAGTAGTGGGGGTAGAGTTGGGGGGGGGGGGGGGGATTTTTTTTAGCTCTACTGATATTTATATTTGGTGTTTATGATATTTATGATGCTGATGTTTTAGCTGTTTTTATGGTGTTTTATATTTATAGTTCTAAATTCCTATGTTAGCCACCCCGAGCTGCCTGGGGCAGGATGGGTGCAGCATAAAAGTTGTAAAAAATAATATAAAATTAAAAATAAAGTGCTCTGGGGCATGGGGTTTGCAACATGTAGCAAAGCGGTATGGAGTTTTGCTTTCTCTCTTTCCTGTGCTTTGAAGATCCCTCCCCAAGATTTGGCAGTTTGATTTTCTTGGCTAGCACTTGGCATGGGTCGTTTTTATGGATCCTGCTGGAGCTATATGCTCTGGGACAGGGGGGTTTACAACATGGGGAAAGCAACATGGATTTTGGCTTGCAAAAATTCCAAATGTAAGGACCGTGATAATCTGTTTTAGCAGCTACAAAACATTTTCTTATTTCTGCAGCATCACCATTTTGCTTTCCCATACACATTTATAAAACGTAGACAAATTATTATTATAGTGTTCGCTGGTTATAAGTCGTCTTAAGACACTTCCAACAAGCCTCACTCCCCTCAAGAACCTGCTTCCTGAAGAAGAAAAAAAGTGATTCCTAACTACTGAAGCAATTGTCAATTTCAGGGTGAGTTGAACAGTTAGGTTTCCAGGCAGCATTCTGCTTGTGCTGTGCGATGCCGCAGCAGCCATGTGCCTGTTTCGGCATACGACTTGAACTGGATGCTGCCAAATGGACTAGGGTAACAAAAAGATTGTTTGCTGCTCTCTCTCTCTGACTTCCACACTCTTCTTTTTTTGGTTATAGCTGGAAAAGATACACAGGAGCAAAGGAAAAGGCATGATGGCAACTGAACTCTCCCCTGTGCTGTGTAGGTACTTCTACCCCCAATTCTTGGCGGCTGCTGCACCCCTCCCCCTCCCAAAATACCCAACAACCTGTAGTTGGAGGATGAAAATAAAATATATTACTTTTGCAACAACCTTTGCTTCCTTTGTCGCACAAGGTTATTAAACAAAAACACAATTATTTTTTTCTGGTTGTCTTTAAAAAGATAGCAACTGGAGCACACACTTCCTGAAGGACATAGATACAGGACATAGACATAGATACAGTCTTCAGCAACCACATTCTTGACTTCATGGTGAATTACAGAGTTCAGTTTATCCTGAATAATTCTGCTTTTGAATGGTGGAGGGTCTACAATTAAATGACTGCTGTGTCTCAGAAAGTAAGAGACAGCGTGGAAGGAGGAGGCCTGGCAAAGAAGGTGGAAGGGCAGCTGAAGTGCCTCTTTTTTGGTTGAAACAAGCAGTATTGTTATTCTTGCTGTAAACTTTTTAAATCTTGATTTAATTGACAGGTCGCGTCTCAGAAATCATGAAGAGGAGCAGCAAGAAACATGCTCCTTCTCGTGTGACACACCTGTGTCGGGTGTTGTCATCATCGCAAGATGTGCTGAAGTTGGTGACTAGCACTGAAGGCAGTGGGGCATCACAGGAGAAAATAAAGATGGAAGTCCATGGGACAAGGTCTACAAAACACCAGCAAGATCAACAGTCAGAAGAAATGAGGGACAAAGAAAATTGGCATCCACAGCCAGAAAAAGCCACTGAAGCTGTAGATGAGGAGCCTGTCAGACCAGGATGAGACAGATCTTGAAATTGTCTCTGTCAGCAAGCCTTTGCCTGGAGAATCAGAGGATGATTACTGGCAACCTATTCCCAAGCGGCACTGTACAAGTCTTGCGGGTAGCAGCACTTCCTTGCCAGGCAACACTCCCTCCACGTCCACTCCCCGATGTCAATCGCCGCTGGTTGGAAGAATGGACAGGTGTGTGCAAAGACGACACCCTCCTGGAGCATGTGCTGTGCCTCGGTTGTGTGATACAAATACTGAAATGAAATCCCTGCAACTCTTCCCATTCCCACCCCAGCAAAGAGTGAATGGAAATCAACAGGTGGACAGTCATGGGTGTGGGAGCACTGTCGCTTGAAGGAAGATGACCAAACCATTGCTATTTGCATGCATTGCACAAAACACTTAAGCCATGGAAAAGACTTGACAAAGTTGTGCACAACATCAGCGATCTTGCATTTGTGGCTGAGACACAGCATATATAAGCAAAGTTGGCCGCAGCATGTTGCTACTGTGTTGCACCTCGCCACAGCAAGCCAGTCACAGGCATCCACCCATGATATTTCAGGGACATCTTTGGAGACTGGGACAGCAGCACATACACCATCCATGTAACTTGACGCTTCAAGCGACTACTGTACAAATAACCCAGTACAAGCCATCACATCCAAATGCCCACCAACTTGTTTCAGGCAGCAGCCGCTCGGTGGATTGCAGAGGGCATGCTACCTTTCTCCACTGCGGAGACAAAGCCCTTTATAAAAGTACATTAACACTATTGTCCCCTGCTGGAAAATACCAAGTCGGGTGTATTTTGCTACCAAAGCCATTCCAGAACTGTATGAGACGGCAGTCAGGTGCATAAGGGAGCTTTGAGGCAATGTGGGGGAGGAACAGTACATTTAACCATGGACTTGTGGACCAGAGCTGCACACTGGCAATTTCTGTCCATGACTGTTCACTGGTTGTGCAAAGATCAGAAGGGCATGCTGGCACAGAGAGAGGCCCTTATTTGCTTTGCCCCATTTGACAATCACCACACTACAGAGAACATTTCTGTAGAACTTCCTGGTATCCTGAAAGAGTGGCTGGAGCCCCTTAAACTGAAGGTTGGCTTCATAGTAATGGGCAATGCAAAAAACATTGCTAATGCATTGAAGCAAGCCAATCACACATGAGTGCCATGCATTGTACACTGCATAAATCTAGTGGTGCAATAGAAAGTTCCTATCAACAGGAACTCTATTTAGAGTGTGGGGGTTAGGGATTATAACTCAGGTACCAATATGGTTTCAGAATAAAAATTGCCATTGTAAAATTTCCGATGAGACTTGCAGCTGCTTATTTTTATGAGGAAAAAATCTGCTTGGCCATTGTCAGGTTAGAAGTGAAAATTTATAGGGTTTTTGTTGTCATTGATTTTGGATGCTGGTTTAGGCTAAGTGACAAAAGCCAAGAACAAAAATTTAATTCTCAAAATAAATCAGTACTCACTTCTGTAGCTGATTTTGCAGCAGAACCTTACTACTGGGTAGCTTTAAAGCTTAATCCTGCAATGAGACGCAGGTATTTCTTATGTATTTAAACTTGTGTATGATCTGACTCATGCTCAGGGTCAGATCTATAGTTTGTCATCTCAACTTCTGCCTTGGATAAATGCCTGAACAATATAATGAGCTAAATGCGTTGAAGCTACCTCATGCTCAATTTGGGGAAGACTAAGATGGTGCTGGTGCCGAGGGGCAGTCAATATGAGGATGCCTGCACCTCCTTCAGGCCCCTGCCTGTTAAACGAGTTGAGGTGGTGGGCCAGGTAAAGAACTAGGGCAAATCTTTGATGATGCTCTGTCAATGAAAAGCCAGGTATCAGACATGTTTTAGGGATGCTTTTTTGAGCTACAAAATTTGCATATTCCAGGCTGACCTTGTCACAGTGACCGGTGACCACAAGGCTTGATTTTTGTAATTCCCTCTTCCATGGACTTCCAGCAGTGCTTATACGTTACTTGACGCTTGTTCAGAATGAGGAAGCGCAGCTGCCTACTGGTTTGGGTAGCCACGATCATATGTTCACCCTGCTCTGCATTGGATGCCAGTAGAGGGGCAAATTGAATTCAGGATTGCGCTGCTAGTTTTCAAGGCCCTGAACAGTATATGTCTTGGTTATATTTGAGACCTGCTCGTGGAGCATCGCCCTAATAGAGATCTGTGCTCAGAAACCACCCACTGTGGAGATCCTGCCATTGTGCCTTACATTAGCAGGCAATCGGGCCTATGCTGTGGTGGGCCCTTCAGTGTGGAACTCGCTCCCCCCAATTGTTCATCTCTGTTCCTCCCTCTTTACCTTATAAAGCACCTACAGCCATATTTATTCTCGAAATGCTTTTAGTATCCACTGTTAGTTCTCCTTAATGTGTTTTCTCCTTCCTCTTTACCATCCCCTTTTAAGTTGTATTTAAATGGATTTCTATTTTAAATGGTTTTTACTCCAAGCACCATTTAGTAGCGCGCACACACTATGGAAAGAAAATATTATTATATTTAGACACCTCTAACTCTATGCTGGTGGAATGCTCTCCTTTATGATCTTTGCATTTGCAATTTTCTTGATGCTTGTGTTTTTAATATATATATATTATATATATAAAAACTCTTTGGTTTTGTCTTTATTTTTTGAGACTGCAATCACAAACACACTGATGTGAAGTCAATGAAATCCTGCCAGGGGAAGTACATTTAGGGTAGAGCTGAAATTCGCCCTTGGAATTCTCACCGAGAATTGGCTTTGTGCTGAGATTTGCAAGAGTGAGAACGGGTTGGGAATCAGTCAATTCTCAACCTGTTCTTGCGCAAAACTTGCATGGCTGAAAACCAGCACTGTGAATGCGCAAAATGGCCACCATGGCTATTTTGCGCTTGAGCAGAGCGCTTTTAGGGTTTCAAAAATCTCGGAAGATTCTTAAGAACCTTCAAAAATGCTCTGTGTATGTGCAAAATAGCCGCCAGTGGGCTGTGCACGTGCAGAATGGCCGCAGCAGCCATTTGAGCATGTGCAGAGCACATCTGAGATTTCCAAGAATCTCAAGAGATTCTTGAAAATCTCAGCAAGATCTCACTGGGGACTGCGAGAATCTTGCACGTTCTTGTGGGAATGTACAAGATTCTCATTTCAGCCCTAATTTATATATTAAGACATTCATTTTATATTTGTAGGCCAGTTCATTTTTTTACAAAATTAACTGCTAGAAGTTGGATTATTTACTTCTTTTACTGATAGTTAGAACTATAGACCCCTTATCTTGTGCTAATTGTAGTATATTGCATTTATGTTTTCATTGTTTTGAGCAGCAATTGCTTTCATTGCTTTGAGCCCAAATCTTTTCAGTACCTAGCAACATCCCTGCTGGTATTGTTCAAACACAGCACACACGGATGCAGTTCAAATCACAGACCCCCACTTCTCTAGCAAAATCCTCACCATTTCAATGAATGCTAGACACAGAGGTGAGTGAGGTGGCTGGACTAAAAACATGCAAATTTGTATTTTTTTAAAAAGCATCAGACGACTATAAATGATCAGCTTAACTCAAGATTGTAAGAAGAGACTCAACTGATTGGAAAAAGCAGGTACAAACAGGGCTGTTGGTGTTTCTAAAGTGCTGACAAGTTCTGGAAAGGTTCGGTTTATTCACTCAGAGAACACTGTACAAAGATTACAGGTAATTTTCTTTCTGCTGCAAAAAGTATAAAAATAATCTTTATATATGAATCAAAGTTCATTTGTTTTTGTATATTGTCTCTATCTTTCTCAAACATCATCTAACTGATGGCAAGAGATTAAACAGTTTAAAAATGAACATAAGGTCAGGCAGTACAGAGCATTCCGACTACTCAAAAAGGTCCCAGAGTCTATGCTAACATACACAAGTTGACCAGTTTCCAAGTACCTTCCATGCAGAAGAGGAAGTGGCATACGAGCTGGTGCATGCAAACTGGAGGCCTATTTCTCTCTGGGATCCTGATCTCTCCTGACTGCCAAGAGCCAAACTTGAAAAGGAGAGAGGCCAGCGCTCAGGCTCTACAATCCTAGGTTAGAGAATAGTCAACCCCATCCCACAACTGGTCCTGAGGAAAGCATGCTTGAACCCTGTGAACAGGTCGCACATGGCTCCAGAGAGGTATTAGACAGCTGGAGCTGTGTGGCAGTTGATATCTGCTTTGGAGGAGTCCATGGAGAACACTACTCTAGGCTTACAGCAGAGTGTCTCCTACAGGAATGGACCTGTCACCTTCACCTCTACAGTGTGAAGAAGCCCAGTTCCAACAGCTACATAATCACTACCTCTTACTGGGCACATCAGCAAGCAATGGCTCTGTCAGAGGGCAGAAGCAGCTGATTGGGGCAGGAAGACATTCAGGGGCTGCGAGTGGCTAAACTTCTCTAGCAACTTTTGTCCAGCAATCTGTTTAGGACAGCAACACTCCTAGATCCAGCCCCCCACTCTAACAAGTCTCCTAGTAAGTGGAAGAGCCACTGCAGTTTAGAGATCTGCAAAGTGAAGAACGAGAAACTGAAGGTAGGACTTGGCAAAAGGGAAACAAAGAGAAAACTTCACAGCTCACAAGGCAGGTAAGGGCATAGCCTTCCAATGGAATGTCAAAAACACAGAGGGTTGCTAGACAGGTATTTTTAATTAATCAGAAATTAGACTATCAATTTAAAAATGGTTTTAAAAAGGTAGACACACGGGGGGGTAGGGCGAGAGGCAAGATGCAGAGATAGCATCACACCACATAGCAACTGGTTTCCTGTTGAGGCATGGACAGTAACTGCATATGGACAGAGGGACAAGCCCAAACATGCTGAAGCCAAACATAAAAAAGTGTTGGATCTCTAGCATCCACTTTAGATAATCCTTAAATTCAGTCACCCTGCCTGGCATGCCAGCTATTGGATTGAACACCTCCGACTCCTATTCTAGAATTCAGGACTTTACGGTGAGTACAGCGCTTGGAGGTTAGATCTGTTTGCAAGCCAGTCCTCATCCTGTTAGTATGTTACATATGGAGTTTAGAGCAGAGCTTGCCCTTTCAAAAGTGCCTACATTTGGAAAAGTGACTAGGTAAGAAAATGACACTTCCTTATTCATCCCCACTCCAGTAAATACTATGAAGCCAAAACAGGGAGCGGGATCCTCTTCATGCTCATTCAACAATCAACAAGGAAAGCTATTAACTCAAAGGCATCATCGTTCCTGATAGGACTCGGCTCAATTCCTCGATCACAGAAGGAGCGCAAGTGGCACTTACAAAGAACCTTTTACTTGTCAAGCAAACTAACCTGACCTGCTGTTGCTGAGATAAACAGACTCCATGATACCAATTTTACAACAATTGTTCAGAGCATAACCACGTTAAATGGACAAGACAGAAGAGAGGCCAGTGCCACTTCCCACTGAAAGAGCTGGTTGCATCGGGGCTCGTGAACTTATCATATTATAGCAGCTGATACTAGAAGATGCAAAGTGCCTCTGGGAGTGCAGGAAACCCAAGGCAATGCAGATTGGAGGAAGTCTGAGGCACATGGGCAATCTCTGTAGCTGTTCCGGGAAGATTAAATATCAGACCTTTTGTAATGAGGCCTAGAATCCAGTGGAGAGACAGATGCAATGAGGTGAGGTAAATCAAGGATTCTTCTGCATGCGCAACACAGGAAAAGAAGCTGCTGGGAGGCTCCAGGTCTGCAAGTCCATATCGCTTGGCTCTAGTTCACACAGGAGCAGCTCTTTGTATATCTCATCAAGCATGTGCACAAAAGGGATCCAAAAATAGACACTTTCTGAAGACAGTTACAAAAGAGTCTGTGTTAACGAGCAGCCACCACACTAAGTCAGAGGTTGAGGATAGGCACATCGAAGAGGTCACAGACACCTTCACTCTCATCCAAGTTGTAGATATAGTCATGGTCTCCAGGGGGAGGAGAGAGGCGGAGCAAAGGAGCAAATACTGTCAAACAAAGCAGAGTTATAAGAAGAAGTGAAGTGTTTGGAAATCCAGTAGCCAGCCCACTGCTTAAAGCATCAGTCATTCTAGCTTCAGTAAGACTGGGGTTTAGTCCATCTCCGCCTTATGCTAAAGGGACAGGCCTTTACCACTCCTTACACACCTCCAAAGGCTCCGAGTTCTCTGCCCAAAACAAGATAGGGTTAACCAATACTACCGCCATCCCTTCTACTCAGTTCCCACAGGGGAATAAATTGTGAAGTAACAAAATTCAGCCTCACCTTCAGAAGACATTAGCTCTTCCAGCAGCTCCGAATTCATACATTCTGCAGGAGAAAGAGAGCTGGGTTAGGAATGCTCTTTCTGCTTTTGTTTTACAGTCTCTACTCTTGCTTCTCTTCCCTTTCTGTTTCGTTCACAGAAAATTAATTGTAGTATTAGGTCTGAACAATGGTATATAGAGTTCTGGGTCAGTAAAACACTCAGGATTCATGCCATTAATTTCAAGGCAGAGGGAGACTGTTGTGCTCAGCAGATACTTCAGGAGAACATGAGAGGTGGCCAAAAAGATCTTGTAATTGCACTGATTCTTGGGCCGGCTCCAGAATGACATACACAGACACTTGTCAAGCTGTGCACCAAGTTCTACTTCTCAGAGAATCTCCTCTGCCACTCCTAGTTCTAGTGTAGCACAAATCTTTTTGCAACAAATGCTATAATACTTTATTCAACATTTAAAAATCAAAATTTTAAATTCCTAGTTAAGAGAGCTAGCTAAAGGAACAAAAGGTCTGATTGGGGTATATATCCCTAGACCAATGTAAGAAGATATTTGATTGGAGGATACTGCACACGGGGCTAAGTACTACTTTTCGACTCTCTGGGTTAATTGAAGAAGAGTCTAATCTGTGACTGCGGTTATGTTTTAATTTAAATGGACGGTTTGACCCATTAAATATGATTTTTTAATTCTTATTTGAGTAGTTATATGTTAACCATACTGACATATACTTTTTAAAATTTGAGTTGTTATATGTTTTCTTATCTGAATTGTTATATGTCCTGAGATTGTACATTTGTAATACTGCTACAGCATAATTGCTGAACAATAAAGTATTTATACATACAGTTAAGGCAAATTAATTATTGTAAATATTTTTGCATTTCCCCAGTCTAATAATATCACCATACCTTAAGTTCTATATTTTCAATTTATTACTTCACCACATCACATCACTATTTTTCACCCTCTGTAAATCCTTCCCCCCTCAAGATTATCACCCCCTCATCTTTAAAGAACACGATAATTCTGTCATAACACCAGACATTACATCATTTCACACTCTATTAAATAAATTAATTACTTATTATTCACATGCCTTGATGAGTTAATCTATATACAGTACATATCGCACTAATATTAACGTTTACATTTCAGATACATAGTAAAAAACATATTAATACCTTGATTAACTTGTTTGGGGTGAATGGAGAGAGGTGGGGGACTGGAGGTGAATGGGGAGTGGGTGTTGTGTTTGGGGGGGAAATGGGGGTGTGGGGGCTGAGGTGAGTGGGGGAGGAAGAGTATGTTTGGGGATTAATGAGGAGACAGGGATGTAGAGATTTGGGGGTTAGTGGGGAGGGAGGATGTGTGGAGAGACTGGGGGTCAGTGGGAAAGGGGGATTTGCCCCAGCGCACCCCGGCTAGGATTCAGGGAAGCGAGACCAAAAGGTTTAATCCTCACTGTGGCAGCTGGATGCACGCAATCCATCCGCCTGAGGAACATTTAAACTGGCTTCCCATCTCCTGTTCAACTGGTACCGTGAGAGAAACTCCCCCCCACCCCACCCCCTTGTCCNTAGAGATTTGGGGGTTAGTGGGGAGGGAGGATGTCCTCCTCCCATGTCTCCCTCCCAATACTACCCTGCAGTCCCTGCCAACCATACTTACCCCTGCCCAAGCTAACCCAAACCACCCCAACAGCCAGCTATACTTACCCCCACCCTGGCTAGCCTGACCCCCTCAGTCATATTTACCCCCGTCCCAGCCAATCTGACCCCCCCCCCCCACCAACTCTCATATAACAGCACTCAAAGTCCAAGGGGCTGCTCAACCACTGCTCCTTCCTTCCCTGATCGCCCTCTCCACAGAGTTCAAATCCTCCTGCCACCTGCTCCTTTTCCCGATCCCCTAACCCCCAGTATACAATCTCCCCCCACACTGCTCCCTTTTCCCTGATCTCAATCTCCCCAGTACAAAATCCTCCACTACACCCACTACTCCTTCTTCCCTGATCCTGCTTGTCCCCAGTGCACAATCATCCCCCTCCTCCACTGCTCATTTTTCCCTGATCCTCCTTCCCCCCCCAGTGCACAATCCTCTCCCACCTGCCCCTGCTCCTTTTTACCAGATTCCAGGCACAGAGGACAGAACAAGGAGAAAGGAAAGCCAGGCAGAAAGCACAACGGTGGCAGCAGCAAAGTACGCGTCACATACGTGTCAAAGGCGGCCGGCGGCTCAGGCGAGCCACCGCGGGGGCAGCCTCCGCCCTCTACCCTCCCCCCCCCCCGAGTTGACAGCAGAGGCGGTGGCAGTGAGAACAGCGGGGCCGGGGCCCCCCACTGGACCAGAGTGACTTTAAGTAGCTGACCCCTGTTCCATCTCCCCCTCCCCCGGCTGGAGGAGGGGACAGGGCCGGCGCTCAGACCTCGACTTCTGGCCCAGAAGGGCTGAAGGCGGCTGGCGTCCCAACTGCACCGCAGGGCCTCTGGCAAGGTCAGGGGTGATGGGGCGGGTAATTGTGATTAGGGGTTACATTGAAGAGTATGGTGGATGGGAATATTTTAGTTAAAGAGAGGGGATGTGGGTTGGTGATGGGGTGGGGAGAATTTATTTGTTTGGGGGGGCGGGTTGGTTCTTGGGATGTCCCTCGGGGGAGGCGGGGGGCAAGGGGGTGGACTGCCTCCTGGTGAGATGGGGGGGCGTTGCCCAATTATAGGGAGGGGCTCCCTGTGAGAGAGGAAAACCCAGGGAGAGGGGATGAGGGTGGAGGGAGAAGTGGGGAGGAATATTTTGGGGAAGGAGATGGGGGGGCAGGGGGGATCTCCCGTGCATGCTGGGTGGGGCAGTCGGGGGTGGTGGTGAGCGTGGCTATTGGGGTTGTGACAGGCCGGGGGAGATATGGTCTCAGGGGGAGGGGAATGGGAGTGGTGAGGCGGGATAGATGCTTAGTGCACGTCCCACTTACCGCTCCCTCAGCAGGAGGAACTTGGTCAGGGGGCCCTCAACTCGGTTTTGGTGGTGGTAAACACGAGGTCAGCGGCGAATAAGGCAACAACGGTTCAGGAGGTAGCCCTGGGACTATGCCGCCAATCTCACGTGTATCACAAAAACCTGGCTGGCTAATGAATCGGGGCCTATCTTGGCTGATCTTGTTCCAGCCAGGTATTCCGTGCAGCACCAGGCATGGTTGGAGGGACGGGGGGGGGGGGNGGCAGATTCTCTATTTTAATTCTATTAGATCTGTCGGCTGCATTTGATACCATTGACCACGAGATTTTGGTGGCACGGCTGCAGGACCGGGCCAGGGTGGATGGAATTGTTCTTGAATGATTCCGCTCATTCCTGGCTGGGAGAACTCAATGTGTGGTTCTTGGAGAATGTACCTTATACACATCTAGATGTGTATAAGAGACAGGTGTAGCTATGATTTTTAAAGAGGGTTGGTCTGTAAGGAGGTATTCAGTGCGATCCATGGTGGGTATTGAAGGTCTCCATCTTGTGTTTGATTTGGCAGGGGGCAATTTGGGAGTGCTGCTGGTATACCGTGCACCTACCAGTACGGAAGCCATCCTGCATGCTTTGGCAGAGGCTGTATCGGAGGTGGCGTTGCAGTCCTCAAAGATGATAATCTTGGGGGACCTCAACGTTCACGCCGATACAGTTCTCGGGGGAGCTGAGCTTGAGTTCATGGCTGCCATGGCAACCATAGGCCTGTCGCAGAGGGTCAACAGCCCGACATCTTGGAGGATGTACCTTGGGCCTCATGTTTTGCACTGGCCTTGAGGCGGGTGCTCCTTTAATGGAGGAAGGTATCAACTGTGCCCTTGTCATAGACGGATCCTCCTGCAGACCTCCCTTCTAGCACGTCTGCCCTTGAAAGGGTGTGGCATCTATTAGGATGGTCCGCCCCCGGAGGCTGTTGGACCCAGTGCAGTTTCTAGGTGCTCTGGGTGAGTTAACCTCTGAGCGTCTCATCAACGACCTCGTCAAGCCATGGAACATCTTGCTGACGGAGGCCATCGATCGGGCGGCTCCCAGGCATCTGTTGCCCAGGCATAGGCTCTGCAGACCTCCTTGGTTTTCCGAGGAGCTGCGGACGCTGAAGCAAGAGGGGCGACAGCTGGAGCGATGGTGGCATCCTTCTCATGCTGAAGCCAACAGATTGCGGCATAGAGCTAGTTTATGAACCTATGCCGGAGCTATGCGGGCAAAGAGGGAGTTCTTTGCTGCCCTCATAGCGTTCGCAAAATCCCATCCAGCTGAGCTGTTCCGGGTTATGCGGGGGCTGGTCAGTCCAGTCTCACTCGACCCTGCGGTTGAGTCATCACCCCGCTGCGACCTTTTTGCGGATTATTTTGCAGAGAAAAATTGCTCGTATTCACCAAGACCTCAATGCCGCACTTAATACAGTGGAGGATGTAGCGGTTGTAGAAGCCCCAGCTTGTCTGATTTTGTGGGATCAGTTTCAGTCGGTGACACCCGCTAATGGTGGGTGTGCTGGGGGCAGTTTGAGCCACCACTTGTGACCTAGATCCGTGCCCGTCCTGGCTGGTTAAGAGCTGTTGGGAGACAATGGGGCCACTGCTGGCCAGGGTGGTCAACGCCTCCCTGCGGGAGGGCAGAGTGCCAGGCTGCGTCAAGGCGGCGGTGGTGCGGCCTCTGCTCAAGAAAACATCGCTTGATGCTGACTCCCCTGCTAGCTATCGGCCTATCTCTAGCCTTCCCTTTTTAGGGAAGGTTATTGTACGGGTAGCGGCTCAGCAGCTCCAGGGGCATCTTGACCGTGTCGGTTATCTTGATCCTTCCCAGTCTGGCTTTTGTCCGGGTCATGGCACTGAGACAGCACTTGTGGCTTTGGTGGATGATCTCCGCTGTGAAAAGGATTGGGGTCAATCGACCCTATTGGTCCTGTTAGATCTTTAGGCAGCATTTGATACCGTTGCCCATGAGATGTGGCGACGTGCCTGTGGGACAGTGCAGGGGTGGGCAGGGTTGTTCTTGAATGGTTTCACTCATTCCTGACTGGGAGAACTCAACGGGTGGTAATCAGTGATTGTTTTTCATCTTACCGAGACCTCTCATGTGGGGTTCCGCAGGGTTCTGTTTTGTCCCCTCTCTTGTTCAATGTGTATATGCAGCCACTCGGCGAGGTGATCAGAGGGTTCGGGGTGAGGTGCCATCAGTATGCGGATGACACCCAACTGTATCTCTCATTTTCGACCAACCCAGGCCCGGCTGTCTTGGTGCTTACCCGGTGTTTGGCAGCTGTGAGGGACTGGATGAGGGCTAACCGACTGCAACTGAATCCTGACAAGATGGAGGTGATGTTAGTGGAAGTGACAGCTCCTTCGGTTGATGGGATCTGTCCTCCACTGACTTCCCAGGTGCGAAACCTGGGGGTTCTCCTCAATGCGCAGCTCCGCCTGGATCTCCAGGTGGAGGCTGTGGCAAGGAGTGCCTTTCGCCAGTTACATCTGGTGCGGCGGCTTTGGCCGCTGGTTTCGGTTCCGGACCTGGCCATGATCATCCATGCTTTTACCACCTTTCCGTTAGACTACTGTAACGTGCTCTACGTGGGCCTACCTATGGTGACGGCTCAGAAACTGCAGCTGGTGCAGAATGCGGCGGTCCGGCTCTTGGAGGGACTGGGCCGCTGGGGGCACATTACACCAGTGCTCCGATCTCTGCACTGGCTGCCAATAGTCTTCCGGGTTTGATTCAAAGTGTTGGTTTTGACCTAAAAAGCCTTACACGGCCTGGGCCCTGCCTATCTGCAAGATCACCTCACTCCCCGGGTTCTAGACCGGCCCCTGCGGTCATCCGGAGGCACCTTGTTGGAGGTCGCCCGGAGGGCCGTGCAGGATAGGGCGTTCTCGGTGGCCGTGCCGTGCCTTTGGAATTCCCTCCCGGTGGGGGCCCATCTGGCCCCAGACCTCCCAGCCTTTCGTAGGCAGTGTAAGACCTGGCTGTTCCATCAGGCATTTGGCAAGGGAGAGGGGTAAGGGTGGGGAAATTGGTGATGGTGCGGTGAGTTTTACTTCTCTTTTTCTATTTGTGACGCTATGATGTTTTAATTCTGTTTTAATATTTTATGTTTTTTATTGTTGTTAGCTGCAACAATAGCTGCCTGTGGCAGGAGGGGCGGGGTATAAAATTCTTAAAATAAAGAAATAAAAGCCCGCGCAGCTCCAACCTGCCTAGCTCCACCCCCTCCCTCCTTTGCATTCCATGGCACTGCACCATCATCTCCCCCTGCATGTTTCTGGTGCACATTGCACAAGCTACAATAGATCACCACAACCCTGAATTCGGGACATTTAAAATGCTAGGTGGGGCAGAGAGAACAGCAACTAAAAATAGCTGCATCCCGTGCTGTCCCGGCCATTCTGGGACAGTTGATAGGACTGCTTCAATGTCATTTTTTACAACAACTCTTTATTAAAAGCACCATTCTCTACACAAAACTATCAGTGATTCCTTCACCCACAACGTTAACTGTCTATAAAATTAACTTTTTGTTAAGCTCCCTAACTAAAGAATAATTGCCTGCAAAAGATTTCCGTTGTATACATAACGATAGGAGAGCTAAAATATGCATGTTCAACTTAAGAATTTCTTCCATTCATTTTAATACGGTCATTTATTCTTTCTAACGCTTTACTTAGAACACCATAACATTAAAAAATCCATGAGCGAATACCTGAATGTCAACTTTACTGTTCTATTCCAATCACTTTACTAAGGACCCAAAATAACTAATACAATAGTCTGCAACAATTTTTGGTTTCAAGTCAGAACTGCAGTGAAGAAATCCTCCCATGTTAGAGATAGGCAGAGATAACACTGAAACTGCGTCTCACCTTAACTAATAGAGCCACGATTACACCTCTATAATAAGGCAGACTGAAGCAAGAACTGTTGAAGCTGGGACCTGGAATCTTGGCATGCTCATAATCTTACCAGGAGGCAGTGGCTTTGCTTGGTTTGAGGGAGCACATTATAAATAAGTACTTAAAATCCCAGTTTTTGCTTTTTTCCTCAATTGTTAAGACAATAATCAGACGGCAAGTAGGCTCTCTCCACCACCAGCAGGAGGTGGACACTGTCTTCCATAGTCTAGTCCCCTTAGCAAGACAGAATTTTCCCCTCAGTATTTAGACCCAAAGTTACATGGTTAGCACTCCTACATTCAGGTAACTTGGTCATACTGTAGATCTCGGTTATTTTGCAGTACGTAAAATCTAGGCTATTAAATTTTAGATGAACACTGGAAAGTGAAGTCCTGCACAAGCATAACCAGAATTCATCATTCATTTAACTGCACAACCTTAAATTTGAAGCCTCCATCAGTGTAATATTCACACACAGAAAAAAGTACTTCTAATGTGTTCATATTGGACATCTAAATGGCAGATTAAATTTAATGTGAACAAGTGCAAAGTCATGCACGTAGGGAAAAACAATCCAAACTTTATGTACGCAATTGCTGGGTTGTAAATAAGGAGTTACCCTCAGGAAAAGGACCTTGGAGTCACAATGACCACAATGGACAATACATTAAAATCCTCAGCTCAGTGCGGTGGCCATCAAAATAGCAAATGGAATGTTAGGAATTATTAGTAAAGGTATGAAAATAAAACTGAGAATATCATAATGCCACTATATAAATATATGGTGCGACTTCACCTTGAATATTGTGCGCATTTCTTGTCGCCCCATCTCAAAAAAGATAGTTGAAATAGAAAAGGTATAGAGAAGGGTAACAAAAATGATAAGGGGTATCAGATGGCTCCTCTATGAAGAGAGGTTGGGGCTCTTCAGCTTGGACAAGAGACGACAGAGGGGATATGATAGAAGTTTATAAAATCATTAGCGGTGTGGAACACATTAATAGGGAACAGTTATTTACCCTCTCAAATAGTACTAGGACTAGGGGACACTCCATGAAAACAACAGGTAGCAGATTTAAAACAAATAAAAGTATTTTTTCACTCAACGGCACAGTTAAATTGTGGGATTTATTGCCAGAAGATGTGGTCACGGCCAGTAGTATAAATGAGTTTAAGAAACGGTTGGACAAGTTTGGGGAGAATAGGTCCATTAGCAGCTATTAGCCAGGTAGGTTTGGAGAATGTAACCTCTTGCTGTCAGGAGCTGGGAGTGAACAGCAGGAAATGAATTGCCCCATAGTGACCTGCTGGGTACTTCTCCAAGTGACTGAGATTGGCCACTGTCAGAGAGACAGGTGCTGGGCTCAATGGACCATTGGTCTGACCCAGTATGGAACTTCTTATATTCTTATTGCTTGCTCTTCCAGTTATCCCAGTGCCAAACACAAACAAGACTAAAGTAGGAAGTTTAAGGAGCAAAGAGTCTGCAGTCCCCATTTCCAAGCTCTCAGTAAATTCCTATTTCCTTTCAGCTTCCATACACACAGACACAAATAAACTAGGTCCTAATTCTGGCTACAAGATGCTTGCAGAAAAAAACACTTCATACAACGGAAGGTAACGTAGGTGAAACTATTGCATTGCACAACAGCCAGGCCCTAAGCCAATGGCACCTATCTTCAATATGTATGTATTTATTTATTTATTTATTAAAATACATTCCCTGCCCTTCCCATTAAGGCTCAGGGCATCTTACAAAATAAAAACACCTATAGAAACACATAAAATGTCTTTAAAACCCCTCCCGTCGACCCTTTCTCTAGTCCTCCCCATCCAAATGCCTGGCCAAGCAGAGGTTTTACATCACTTCTAGAAGACAAGCAGACTCCGGCTTAGATAAACCTCCAAGCGGAGGGAGTTCCGTAATTGCGGGGCAGCCACCAAAAACACCTCTGTGTGCCCTTGTTGTAGAGACCTCACAGGCAGACGGTACCTGCAAGAAGGCACTCTCTGCTACCCTCAGAGGGTGCGATGGGACACGAACGTGGGAAAAGGCGGTCTTTTGGATGCATGGTGCCCAAGCAGTTTAGGACTTTATAGGTCAAAAGCAACACCTTGAATGCTACTGGCAGACCGTGCCGACTGAACACTGGTATAGCATGCTCCCAGCGACACACCCCTGACAGAAGACAAGCCGCCATGTTCTGCATCAACTGCAGCTTGTCATCAAGGGCAGCCCCACGTAGCACACTGCAGTAGAATCAAGAGTGGAAAGGTGCCTCAGAAGTCATCTAGTCCAAATCCCCTGCTCAGAGCAAGCAATTCGCAACTACAGCATCCCTGACAGATGGCCATCCAGCCTGTGTTTGAAAACTGCCAGTGAAGGAGAGTTCAGTGAAGGAGAGCTCACCATCTCCCTAGGCAATCTGTTCCACTGTCAAACAGCACTTATCCATTAGGACGTTCTTCCTAATGTTTAACCAAAATCTGCTTTCTTGTAATTTGAGCCCATTATTTCTAGTCTTGCCTTCAGGGGCAATGGAGAACAAGTCTGACATCTTCTCTGCAACAGCCCTTCAGGTAGTGGAAGACTGCTATCCTGTCTCCCCTTAGTCTTTTCTTGACAAAACATACCCAGCTCCTTCAACCTTTCTGCATAGGACTTGGTTTCCAAAACCCTGACCATCTTTGTCATCCTCCTCTAAACCCATTCCAGTTGGCTGATGTCCTCCAGATAAGTCTGACCAGCGCAGAATAGAGTTGATTACTTCTCGTGACTCGGAAATGATGTTTCTATTAATGCAGCCTAAAACTGCATTCGCGTTTTTTGTGGCTGCATCACACGCTCATGCTCAGTTTGTGATCAACTACAATCCCCAGATCCGTTTCAAATATATTGCTGCCAAGCCAGGTATTCCCCATCCATGTACATCTGATTTTTCTTACCTCAATGCAGAACTTTATATTTATCTTTGAACTTCATTTTGTAAGTTTCAGCCTAGTTCTCCAACTTACCAAGATCATTTTCCAGGTGGTGCAGAGGCTGGTCAGTCCGGCCTCTCTCTGCCTGGAACTGGAATTTTCCAGTGCCCGCTGCGACACATTTGTTGGCTTTTTTGTGGCTAAAATTGCTCAGATTCACCACGACTTTGATGCTGCACTTATAACAGCGGGTGAACCTGAGGTAGTGGAGGCCCCACCTTGTCTGATTTCGTGGGATCAATTTCAGTGGGTGTCACCCGCTAATGCGGCGGATGTCCTTGGGGCGGTTACGGCCACTTGTTGCGAATTAGATCCATGTCCGTCCTGGCTGGTTAAGGCTTGCTGGGAGACATTAGGGTCCCCCTTAGGGAGGACAGAGTGCCAAGCCACCTCAAAGAGGCGGTGGTATGGCCTCTGCTCAAGAAACCATCTTTTGACATTGACTCCCCAGCCAGCTATCAGCCAGTCTCTTTTTAGGGAAGGTTACTGAACAAGTGGTGGCTCGGCAGCTTCAGGGACATCTGAATCAGGTCAGTTTTCTTGAACCTTCGCAGTCTGGTTTTCGTCATGGATTTGGCACTGAGACTGCTTGTGGCTTTGGTTGACGACCTGTGCCGTGAATTAGATCAGGGCAGATTCTCTATTTTAATTCTATTAGATCTGTCGGCTGCATTTGATACCATTGACCACGAGATTTTGGTGGCACGGCTGCAGGACCGGGCCAGGGTGGATGGAATTGTTCTTGAATGATTCCGCTCATTCCTGGCTGGGAGAACTCAATGTGTGGTTCTTGGAGAATGTACTTCATCTCCCCGGGACCTCACGTGTGGAGTTCCACAGGATTCTATTCTGTCCCCCCCTCCTGTTCAACGTGTATATGCAGTCTTTGGGCAAGGTCGTGAGAGGGTTCAGCGTGCGTTGTCATCAGTATGCTGATGACACCCAACTTTACCTCTCTTTTTTGGCAGACCCAGACCGGCAGTCTTGGTGCTTACCCAGTGCCTGGCACCTGTGGGGGACTGGATGAGGGCGAGCCGTCTGAAGTTGAATTCCCAACAAGACGGATGTGATGCTGGTGGGTAGGGCTGGGGGTTCCCGTCATTGACGGGTTTGCCCCCCTTTGGCCACTCAGGTTCGTAGTCTGGGGGTGCTCTTCAACTTACAGCTTCGCCTGGATCTCCAGGTGGAGGCTTAGGGAAGCATTTCGCCAGCTAAATCTGGTATGACGGTTGCGGCCGTATGTTTCGGTCTCGGATCTGGCCACCATCATCCATGCCTTTATTACTTCTAGACTACTGCAATGCACTCTACGTGGGGCTAACTTTGGGGATGGTCCAGAGGTTGCACCTGGTGCAGAATGCTGTGCCTGTCTCTTAACGGGGATGGGTCACTAAGAGCACATTACACCAGTGCTCCGTTCTGTGCACTGGCTGCCTATTATCTTCCGGGTCAAATTCAAGGTGTTGGTAATGACCTATAAAGCCCTAAACAGCCTGGGCCCTGCTTACCTACAGGACAGCCTCAGGCCCCGGGTTATATTGCGGCCCCTGTTGTCGGCCAGAGACTCCCAACTCGAAGTCCCCCGGGTGGCGACGATGGGGAAAGCATTCTCGTTGGCCACTCCTAGGCTGCTGAATTCCCTCCCAATGGAGGCCTGCTTGGCCCCAGACCTCCCTTCTTTCTGAAGACAGTGCAAGACCTGGCTGTTCCACGGCCTCTTGGAGAGGGAGACGGGCAGGGTGGGGCGGGGGAGTGGTTCTGTTACCCTTTTAGTATTTTAATGGATTTTTAAACTGTAGATTAGATGTATTATATGAGTATTTTTATTGTTGTTATTGTCGTTTGTGGGTGTTGTGAGCCGCCCCGAGCTGCTCTGTGAGCAGGAGGGTGCAGGGTAAAAGAATATTGAAATACATTTTGAACTTTACTTCTGTCTTCTAATGTGATAATGCCACAAACACAGTAGTCTAGTCTCAAGATAACAAAGGCAAGGACAAAGGTGGTCAAATTCGAATCAGATAAAAAAAGGTTGCAGTCTTAAGAGATTAAGTCGATGAAAAAAGCTCCTGTCCAGGGCCGCAATTATGCATGTCAATTTCCAAGCGGAGATCATCAATCAGGGCCACAAGCACAGTCTCGACAAAACTCTGACTGACAGGTTCATATTATCGAGATGCGCCAGAAGCTGCAAGGCAACCACTCATTCAATAACCTTCCCTAAAAAGAGGAGATTAGAGACAGGGCAATACTTGGCGGGGAGTAATCATTCAGAAATGGTTTCTTGAGCAGGGGCTGGACATCAGGCACCCTGCCTTCCTGAGAAGAGGTATTGAAGAGAGGGACATCTTTCATCCATGGGGGACAAGAAGGTACAGCAAAACCTCATGAGATGCTTCTGCAATGAGATGGTAAATGAAGGCACCTGCTCCCAATCCCTCCACAGCAGCAACCCTTGGGCTCCCCAGCCTCCAAAGCAGCATGACCAACCGTACCAACGGTCAGCCCAGCCTCCAGAGGTAGGATGGGGTGACATACTTCATGGTAACAATGGGAATAGGGAGGGAGGAGTACAGTATACCCCTCACATAGGTAACAATGTCATAAACCATGGTTAATGGTGATATACCTACAGAGGTATATACAACAGATGATGAGCTCATCAGGTAGCCCCTGAACATCATGACTAATGGCATGTCCCACATGTGTAAGCAGGAACAAACAGCTCCTGAGGAGGAGTGAGTGCATGAGGAGAATGTGGCAGGTCCAAGTCGGAAATGGGCATGGAGGGTCGCCACAAGAGGGGATGCCAATCCAGTCCGTGGTGGTTGAGGACAACGAAAAGGGTAGGGGGTAGTAGAGTTAACACCCCTCCTGTTAGGATTCAAGGACAAACTATGACATCGATCAAAGCTTTTCTATCTCCATGCCCATTGGTACAATACCAATTGTAGAATGGTGCCACTTCATCAATAACCATGGTGTACCAGGGCTGTCAGCTTGCTTGGATGCCAGGGTCAGGGAGCATGGCCAGGAGGGGCAGCTACGGACAATAGGTGTGAGATGTACTCCATCCCGCCCCCCCCCCCCCCAAGGTAACAATCCAACAGTGAGAATGGGGTCGTCCCTCACCCCTTTATGGGATGGCCACCTAGAAATGCAATTACAGCTCTGCAAACAAGGGTACCTGTCAGGCCTACTGAGACGTGATGTGGCACACACACACACACACACACACACACACCCCTGCCCTTTCTCCATGGGGTTAAGTACATAGGACATACGTACAGAGGGCTGCAGACTGGGGAGGATTGTCAGGTGGCAGTTGGATACTCACAGCTCTCCCTGAATACGGGCAATATGGCGACAAAAGGCATCCCTGCTCTCATGTGCTATGCACCTTTCAGCGCCACCCTGGGCTTGTTGGAACAGGGGCACAGCTGCACCTGATCAAGATGGAAGGGGATAATCCAGGCCACCTCTGCAGGTTAGATATATTATTATATATATGTAGTGGAGCATGCCAGCCGCACTGATAAGCATGGGGGCCTTATCCGGATTGGAACCATTCTTGTTCCAGAGCATCTTCGGGACCCCAAAAGCAGATTCCAAGACACTGCAGGCAGAGCCATGTATTGTTGAGCACTTGCACAGGTGTTTTCGGCACAGGGTACACCTTCATTAGCCATGGTGTAATTGGATAGACAGGATCAAAATTCACAAATGGACGCATTCCTCTATGACCCGGAATATATTTGGGGCTTATTACCCCATGGATATTATTGCATGGAAGGGTGAGGTGCGGAAAGCCTATGCATCGTGGCTTCTTCCAGACACTCCTGACAGCATCAAGGAAGCAGACCCAATGTTCCACTATGGCTGGCAGGGAGACGGGGAACAGACCTTGCCAATTCAGACAGTCATTTGACTATTCAGATATTCTGTTTGAGGGCAGGACTATGGGGCTATGGGTCCCAAATATATCCCATATGTATTGGCGACAGCCCACTGTGGACAAGTCAGCTATCACATCTTCAACTGCAAGCAGCCTACCTTCTCAAGGACCATGGAGGATCCCACCACCGTTATCTGTGCTACACTGCTGACGCAACAGGGGTTCCCAAGCATGCAGAAGGCACAGACACATATGCTCGCCAGCATGGGGTCACACATGTTGGTTGGTTTCCCTCTCGAGGTGTGTCCGTAGAACACCAGCAAGGTGGAATGATAATACCTTATGATGCCCAGAGGTCTATGTTCACTTCTCTTATTCCCAGGTGGCTGGGATGGTCTCCCACCAATCCTCCCTCAAAAACAGGACCCCACGCCCTTCCCTCAGTCTGAACGATCTGTCAAATGGCATGAATTGGGATGCTACATCCCTACCCATTAATCCGGCTGCATCGACACCCTCTCTGCATGGCGTGCAGCTGTATCTGACTGGCCATGTGGAACCACCTTTCCGCCCGCCCTCTGACCCAGGTCCTGCACCTCCTGCGATTAGTGCTTTGCCCAAAAAGACTGTATTGACTGACCAGAATGGCTGACTAGTGTTGGGCAGCTTGTTTGAACTAGCATGTTCAGGCGTTCAGCACCTCAGCCTCAGTGGCCTCCATGTACTGTTGGAGTGTTGCACCCCTCCTATCTTCCATCACAGTACGGGGGGAGGGGGAGAAAATGAATGCTCCCTCAGTGTGCCTCTATATTGGGGTCACCCTGGCTGTGGGCCATGTCTCAGCTCTCTCTGTTCCTTGTTACTGCCGTATCCCTTTGCCTCACCATGCTGATCCATGCACGGCCTGGCTGGGGCCTTGGCCACAATCCTCCACCTGCCTCACTGTGCCCTGATTAGGCTCACCAGCTCAATGGCAGACGGGGGCAGTGACCTGTCCAGTATGCGTACTCCACCCATTTCATTTCCCTGTTAGGTCATGACCCAATACACCTGTGGTTTGCTCCACAATGGGGCAGGTGCAGTTGTGATCATGGATTGGACAGGCCTCACCCTCCAGGGAGCTACCTATGGGTGCTCAGGGATGCTTGCATGTTCTGTGCATCTACACCCATGCGCTCCTGACAGATGTGTTTTGTTCTGATAACAGGGGCTCTCATCCTAAGGCAGTAGGTGCTGTTGGGTGGCTTTAATGAAGGCAGTCTGAATTGCAGAGAGGAATCTGAGTGAGCCCACTTTGTGCTTTCATATCATCCACCCTTTTTCCACTGTGGGGTACAGGGGATGTGGGCAAAAGGGGGCATGCTTCATGGGGATCACTAGTTCTCTCTTTTTTCAGTAAGCATGCATGCAGGAGAGGAGTCAGGAGCCGCAACGCATGCAGGTCCTCCAGGTCTCTCCATCACCTCTCCAGGACCCATAACGCTAAGTGAAGCAGGGAGGTGTCCCTATTTTATCAGTCACATGACTTTCCATAAACATTTGTTTTGCTCTGCTTTGTTCATGTTATTCCTGCAAGTGGTGATCTGCTCTCCTTGATGGGGGAAGGTGTTAGATTGTCCTGGGGCTGCCAATGTGTGTTCCCTGCATCCATGTGATGCTCTTCTCTTATCAGTGCAGTCCTGGACTGACCGTTTCTGTAGTCCAGGTCATCGCACAGTGGGCTGCTTGTGTGGGTCGTCCTGCGACTTGTTGCTCACCCCGAGCCTGACATTCCTGACACTTTGAGCTAACCTCTCCATGCAGCAGGTATATGGTTGTTACCTCTCCACTTTGGGACACCTTTACACCGCTTTGATCTTTCCAATGCACGTTGTGTCGCTGTACTGTTGCCCTGTGCACCCCAGCATCATGCATTGCACGTTATGGCGGTGCTGCAATGGTGTTCTGGCTTTAGTTCGCGTTCTGTCTGTTCTCACCCGATGTGTCCTGTGGTTGGGGCGGTGTTCATTTTGGCGTGTCCCATCTGCCAGCACAGGGGTGGTGCTGCTTCTTGTCCCCCCTCGTATGACTTTTGTGCTCTAGGACTGCCTTCCCCATTTGTTTCTGTGTGCTGCTTGTGGGCTGCATGCTGTGATGAAGGAGTTTGGGCTTCCTGGGGTCTGGTTGTGTCTCAGATGGCTCAGGCGCCACTTGGGTTTCGCTACGGCACCTTCCCCCATCCCTCCTCCCCCAACCATATGGACTATGGCTGGGGATAAACGGTGAGTTCACTTGCACTGTGGCTTCACTTGAACTTTGTTTGCCATATTGCCAGATCACAGAGGGGTGTGTGGTCTTCCTCAAACCAGTAGAGCAGCTGTCCGTGTGAAGGGTGAGCATGGTGGAGCGGTGGAGAACCGGGTGGTTTGAGGTTGGGTGCACGGATGCCATGATCTTCTGTGACCTCCCTGTCTGGTGTCAGTTTTAATTCCTTGCATTCACCCAATGTGGGTGGGTGGTGTGTGGTCACTCCCCACAGACCCACCCCTCAGCCATGTCAGTTTAAAAATGGTCTAACTGAAGATGACCCAACCAAACTCGACAGGACCAAGCCTCCCCAAACTGACTGTGCACCCAAAGTAGTTCAAGTTGTGCCAAATATGAGCAACTATCTGCAAAGTAGGTAGCAAACTTATCACAGTAGGCAATTAATGCCTAGCTCCAGCTGGAGACAGACAGGATTTAGCAGGTATTCACCACCAAGCAGAGTTCCACTGGATGGCACTTTGTAGATGCTATGGCAGCGATGAAGAAAGCTTTCTTCACCACAACTACAGTATAGTTCTTCAAAAACAATCTATGCCACAGTCAGTCGACTTTGATGCAAGTCAAGCGCCACCTGTGCTCTAACTGCCTACACTCCCACTTTAGCATCATCAGGTTCTCCGTATAGCAGGGGACTTGTCCTGCTGCAGCTGTGGAAGCAGATGCATGGGTGCTACTGTGTTGATGGCCCAAGTTAATATACCAGATCAACCAGGTCCTAGACAGAAAGGCTGTCAAAATTAGTGGGTAAATCCCAAAGTGAGTTCTGGAATCCTATTGGATCCATTAGTTTCTGGGGGCAGACCAACCTAACTAGTCCACCACCCCAATGGGGACAACGGAGGGCCCAGATATGGGTCCTCAGAAGGTAACGGTCCAATTATGACAATGGTGTCATAGCAATGTCCTCAATAATCAGAACCCCTGTTTTCAGGCCGATGCAGAACATTAAATCCAATATGTGTCCAGCCTCATGCGTCAGGCCAGATATTATCTGGGTTGCCAATGGTCATCATGACAGTCATGAAACATTAGAGCACTGGGTGATGCGCCTGCAATTCATGGTGTGGGGGACGGGCATCGCCCGGCCAGAATGTGGGCCATGGCAGCCGCCAGGTCGGTGTAAACCTGGCCCAGGCTGGACTGGATGCGAATCGACAGCCCGGCATCTATCTAAACACACCTACTGTGTCTGGGTGATCTCAACCCCACCTCTGAGACCAGCTCAGCTAGAGCAAACAGGGAGTCTTCTATGCAGTTGGGTGGTCAGCACACCAGCAGAATCCCTAATCTGTCCTGGACCTCGAACACAAGATGAACACATTCTATTTCGGGCAAGTCAGACACTGGATACCTTCCGTAGACCAGATTGTCTTTACAGACCACTGCCACTCTACCCCCTGACCTCCAATCTTGGGTTGATGCTGCACTGAGTGCCCAGCAGCACCATCCAGGCCAATACAGACCCAGAAACCTCATGAAACCAGGTCTCAGTAATGCATACAAGATCAGTGGTCTCGTTCTGAGTAAGATCACAGATGGCTAATGTTTTATTTGCCACTGACCTTGCATTAAAAGCAGCATCAGCAATAAGATAATCAGACAAAATATTGATCTGGGGGGGGGGGGGCATGCCTGGCACAGTACAATGTCATCAGAGTGCTTCACAAGGGATGGATTTAGTAAAGGTAAGTCATGCCTCACTAACCTGTTGGAATTCTTTGAGGGTGTAAACAAGCATGTGAGGCCCAGGGAGACCCAGTGACATAGCAAAAAGGAGGGGCATTGGAGCAAGTCATTCCAATGTGTCCTCTACCCTTCTGAAGTTCCACTGCCACCTGGGTATCCAGGCAGGGCCACATTAGGCCCCAAGAGTCCAAGCACTTAGAGCAGGCTGAGAAGTCTGCCCCAAGCAGGTTTCTGTATTACACACATGCCTGTTGAAAGGTATGTACAGTAATGAAGACAGCAGAGTTAAGGTTATATGACTGCAGCATGTTGTCAATGAGATCCAAAGGTGATCCTGGAAACGACAGACCAGTAAGCTTGACGTCTGTGCTGGGCAAAATGGTGCAAACCATCATTAAGGACAGAGTTACAGGGCATGTTGACGAACATGGCTTAATGGGGAAGAGTCAACACGGATTTAGTAAAGGTAAGTCATGCCTCACTAACCTGTTGGAATTCTTTGAGGGTGTAAACAAGCATGTGGACAAGGGAGACCCAGTAGATATAGTGTACCTGGATTTCCAGAAAGCATTTAATAAGGTCCCTCATGAGAGACTCTTGAGAAAATTAAGAAGTCACAGGATAGGAGGTAGTGTCTTACTATGGATCAGAAACTGGTTAAAAAATAGGAAGCAAAGGGTTGGACTAAATGGTCAGTTTCCACAATGGAGAGATGTAAAAAGTGGTGTGCCTCAGGGATCTGTATTGGGATCGGTGCTGTTTAATGTATTCATTAATGATCTGGAAAGGGGTGTTAAGAGTTAGGTGATCAAATTCGTAGACGACACCAAGTTATTCAAGCTAGTTAAAACACGAATAGACTGTGACGAACTGCAACAGGATCTTATGACACTGGGTGCCTGGGCATCTAAATGGCAAATGAGGTTTAATATGGACAACTGCAAAGTGATGCACGCAGGGAAAAATAATCCAAACCATGCGTACACAATGCTAAGCTAGGAGTTACCACTCAGGAAAAGGATCAGGGGGTGGCTGTGGACAATACACTGAAATCCATAGCACAGTGTGCAGCAGCAGTCAAAAAAGCAAACAGAATGTTAGGAATTATTCGGAAGGGGATAGAGAATAAAACTGAGGATGTCATAATGCCTCTATACAAATCAATGGTGTAACCGCACCTGGAATACTGTGTGTAGTTCTGGTCGCCCCATCTCAAAAAAGACATAGCTGAACTAGAAATGGTACAGAGAAGCGCAACAAAAATGATCAAGGGCATGGAAGGGCTCCCGTATGAGGAGAGGCTTGGTAGGTTGGGGTTCTTCAGTTTGGAGAAGAGACGACTGAGAGGCGATAGGATAGAGGTCTATAAAATCATGAGTGGTGTGGAACTAACAAACAAGGAGCAGTTATTTACCCTCTCAACTAGTACTAGAACTAGGGAAACTCATGGGTGGCAAGTTGAACACAAATAAGAGAAAATATTTTTTCACTCGGCATATAATTGGGTTGTGGAATCTACTGCCAGAGGCTGTGGTAAGGGCCAATACTATAGCTGAGTTTAAGAGAGGTTTGGAAAAGTTTCTGGAAGATAGGTCCATTAGCAGTTATTAGCCAGACAGGATCAGGGAACATGACGGGAGCCGAGGGAAAACAACAGGGTATGAATCCCCCATTGTGTCCTGTTGGGTTCTTCTCCCAACAGGTCTTCTTGGACTCCCAAGGTCCTTCTTGGCCACTGTCAGAGATAGGATGCTGGGCTAGATGGACCATTGATCTGACCTAGTATGGCACTTATGTTCTTATGCTTATCTGTGTGGAATTGTTAGGAGAGCAGGATTACTTACCAGGGAATTTTCCTTCTGAGAAACTCAAACAGCAATCCAGAACACTGGGGTGCTCTTCCTGAAGGAGGAAGACTAGAGCTGAAGTTCATGCTGGACAGGAGAGATGCCTCTCCCACCAGAGAACCAGTGTCACTCGATATCCAAGTTGAACATTTAACTGCAACTTGATTCCCAATTGATTTAACATTGGAAAATGAGAGTGCAGAGTCGTAGTAATTGAATCCCCTGTCCAACTAACAAGGGGGAGGATGTGGACTGCTGTCCATGAACTTCTCAGAAGGAAAATCTCCTACTAAGTAACTCAATTTTTATTTCCTGTGAAGTTCGTGGACAGCAATCCAAAACACTGGGGTGTGTCAAAGCTAGCCCAAATGTGGGTGGGAAAGTAGTGTCTAAATCATGACCAAAAATGACCAACCAGAAAAAAACTGGAACACAAATACAACGTGTAGGAGAAAAAAAAGGTGTATAGAGCCTACCAAGTGGCCACTTTATAAATCTCCTCATAGCATAAACAGATATCTTATCAGGAGACAGACTTGAGGCGCCAATATGCCTCTGCAATACAGGAGGCAATCCATTTAGAAATGGACTTGGAAGCCTTGTTCCAGAGTCTAAGGGGGTGGGTGGGTCTCAAAAACCTTTGCACATGATGATGCATGGACAGACAGGAGCCCACCCCGCCCTCTTACAACCTAGAACAGCAGTGGGGAACCAAAGTTCCATGGACAAACACGTCCCACAGCTAGTTTGTATTCAGCACCCAGATCCAGGATGTTAACAGATGAGAGATTAGCCCGCTGGAGTCCGGGGTTTCTCCACGCAGCCCACATGCAGTCACCACTCACAGGTTCAGTGTGACAAACAGCACAGTTGGGCAGGCACCACACTCCGTTCCCTGCCCTCCTCCTCTCCTGATGCACAGCAGTAGTGACCCCTAAAGCTCCCCCCAGTGGGGTCTTTGTCCTTGTTCGTTTATTTCCACTTTTTGGAGTGTGCCAAAAAGTGAAAGTAAACAAGGCACAGCACCTGTAAGAGTGAGAGCAGAGAGAGAACTTGTTCCATGGACCACTGTAAGTGCTCCGCCCACCACTATGGTCCTGGTTGACAGATTAAACGTGCACGGAAGCTACACACACCCTAACAGATGGGAGGTGGCCACATGGGAACACATTTGCCTGCCTTAGCTAGTATTCACCCGTACGGCAGGCTCCACATTCCCCAGGATGACATCATGAGTGGGGGCTGTGGGGCAGGGAATGGCGGGTGCAGGCAAACATCTGGCAGTCACCTAACAGATATGCAGGTGACCACTCATTTGATGTGGGCTACTGTTTCATCTGTTGTGGTGATGATGGTAGGCTGGGCGGGGGAGGTGTTGCCCCCTCTTGTGGAGGGGGTGCGCCCCTCCGTTGCTCGGCAGGTTCAGAGTCTGGGAGTGTTACTGGATGCGAGTCTCCGTCTAGATCAGCAGGTGGGTACGGTGGTGAAGGCGGAGTTCCACCAGCTGTATCTAGTGCCGAGGCTGCGCCTGTACATCTCCAGACCCAACCTGGCCACTTTGATCCATGCCGTCATCACCTCGAGGCTGGACTACTGTAATGAGCTCTACGTGGGGCTTCCCCTGACGCTGGCCTGGAGGTTGCAGCTAGTGCAGAATCCGGCGGCCCATCTCTTAACAGGGACGAGCTGACGAGAGCACATAACACCGGTGCTCCGTGCACTGCACTGGCTGCCTGTAACGTGCCGAGCCAGATTCAAGTTTTTGACTTTGATCTAGCCCTACACGGTCTTGGACCCGGATACCTCAGGAACTGCCTCACCCTCCACGACTCAGGACAGACCCTCTGGTCCACCAGGGGCGCCCTCCTGGAGGTCCCCCGTGTAAAACGGGGGGCTACAATGGAGAGGGCGTTCTCGGTGGTTGGGCCCTGGTTGTGGAGCTTCCTCCCAGAGGAAGCATGGCTGGCCCAGAGTCTGTTGGCCTTCCATCGGGCCTGTAAGACACGGCTGTTCTCCCAGCCCTTCGGAGGCGGGGAGGGTGGGCTAAATTTGTGTGGGGGTGTTTTAAATGGGTTTTAATTATGATATTGTAGATTTTAATGTTTTAATGTATTGTTTTATATTGTGTTGGAAGCTGCCCCAAGATTCCGTAGGCATGGGGGAGAGGCATATAAATACAATACAATAAATAAATAAACACCCTGAATTCTTAACACCTCATGCTGAAAGACTGAACTCAGAGTAAGTGAGGGGTGGGGTCAGATCCACGAACTAGATCCTCCTCTTCCTGAGCACACCCTTTATGCATCCCGTCCCCAACTTCTATGTCGTCCTCAGCGCATGTGCTAATTCTCAATGTGGCCTCACAGGGAAAAGGTTCCCCTCTCCTAGGACTTCAGGGCTGCCTCCTGAAGAGAGAGCTTAATGCCTTTATCAAGGCCCGACAGAAGATATTCAAGGACTACGTTCAGTACTCCAGTGTCTGCTAAAGAGAGAGATTCCGATTCCCACTCTCAAGACAAAATTCTTCCAAGTATTACTATAAATTTTGTTAGCAGAGTCCTGTGTGACTATCCGTGTATCTAGCAGGACAACCGAGTAACCTAGAGTTTGGAGCTCACAAAAGACTCTCAAAGGCTCTGGCTTTGGATTTAAAAAAAAACCCTGGGCCCTGGGATAGGAGATTGTCAGACAGTGGAAGATGCTATTTGCAGTCTCACCAGCAATGGTGGTGCTATTTGCAGTCTCACCAGCTCTGAAAATCACGGTCTTTGAGGTCAACAAGAAGTCACCAGGATTAGTTCTGCAAATTCCCAATTTGTTGAGCATCTTCATAAGAAAAGGAGAGGAGGCATGCAACAGTCCTTTGGGCCAACTGCTGGATAGGGCATCTATGGACTAAATAATAATAATAATAATAATTTATTAAGCGGTAACCGAAGGTCAAAACTTGAACAAAAAATAAAAATGTATAACATCCATTCATAAGAATTTACAAAGAAAAATCAGATGAGCCATTAAAGAATAAAATAAATTTATAATATAATTATGATCAACATACCAAGACAAATTTTCTCATTTAAAAATAAAAAAATTAAAAATAAACTGAAAAGTAACAAAAAACAAAATATGGCACGAAAAGGAATAAAATAGAAAACGAAACACTAAAATAAAGGTGAGATAGTGGGGAATCACCATCGACAGAGTCCATCCCTACACTTCCAAAGTATCTTTATTCCTTTTAATCAAGGCAAGAGTCATTTTAGCCAGATTTCTAATGAAATCATCTTCAATTGTAGCCAGAAAAATTAATAATTGTTGAGATGACAAGTGGGTCTTATTCTGTATCACTGGAATAAAAAATTTCTGATGATACACTTCCAGTATGCGGATAGTAGAATAATAGATAAAGCAGATCTTCAATTTTAAGATTACAGCTGCACAATCAAAGGGCATACGGAAGGCTTGACTACTGCAATGCGCTATACATGGGGCTTCCCTTGTTCCTGGTTCAGAGGCTGCAGCTAGTGCAGAATACGGCGGCCCGCCTCCTTTTGGGGACGGGTCGTCGGGAGCACATAACACCTGTGCTCCGGACTCTGCACTGGTTGCCAATAGCGTGCCGAGCCAGGTTCAAGGTTTTGGTGTTGATCTATAAGGCCCTTCACGATCTGGGCCCCTCGTACCTCAGGGATCGCCTCGCCCTCCGCGCCCCAGAGCAGCTCCTTCGGTCGGCCGAGGGTGCCTTCTTGGAGGTCCCCCGTATTAAGCGGGGGGCCACAATGCAGAGGGCATTCTCAGTGGCCGCGCCGCACCTTTGGAACTCCCTCCCGGAGGAAGCTCGTCTGGCCCCAAGCCTTTTGACATTTTGGTGAAGTTGTAAAACCTGGCTATTCGCCAGGCCTTTGGGGAGGGGGGGTTAGAGGGTTTTATCTCCCCTACCCAATTTATTTATTGTTTTATTGAGTTCCGGGCCCTGTTTTAATATTTGAATTGCTTTTGATATGTTTTAATTGGTTTGAGATATATTTTATATGTACTGTTTTATTGTTGTGAGCTGCCCCAAGCTGTTTTTAGGAGGGGCAGGGTAAAAATCAAATAAATAAATTAATAAACAAAATAAAGCGGGAGTTATAAGCTCCCCACCATCTGTCCTCCAAAATTTAACCCACCCACCCACCCACCCACAATAGATTGGTCCATTTTTAATTTAATAAATTCAGCATCTTTAACCTAGAATCCAGTAACAGAAAAAGTCAATCCCAGATAGCGATAAAGCTGTACCTGGTCAAGTCTGGTATTATCAAGGACCCAGTTATATTTACGAGGGCTCTTAGCCACAACAAGAACTTTCGTGATTTTTAGGTGATTGTTGCAAGAACAACCGCCCCCCAGGTCTTCCAGGAGTCTCTTAAACCCCCGTCTGGTATTTGACACAAGAACCATATAATCAGCGTAGAGCAGAACTGAAAGATGCCTGCTCTGCACTGCAACAGGGTAAAACAAATCACCAGCAAGTTCTAGGACAATCCCACTTATAAAGAAATTTAAAATGGGGCCAGAACACATTCTTGCTTCAACCCGTTGGTAGCTGGTATGTTATCAGATAAGTGCCTTTTTGATGTAAGCTGGATTCTCAGCATGGTATCTGAATAAAGACAATGTACAAGAGTAATCAATCTCCTGTCCATATTAGTCTCATAGTTTATTCCATAGAAGGTTCCTATCTACGAGATCAAAGGCAGACCTGAGATCAACAAAGGTCAGGAAAAGAGCCCCCTTTCTTATCCTAACGTATTTGTCTATCAAATGCAAAAGAGTGAAGCAATGATCCAGAGTGCACCTGCGTCATAAATCTGGGTAGTTTTGAATTTCCTTTGGACGGAAACAGAACTAGAATGGGCTGAATGAAGGTCTGTACAATAGCAAGGAGGATGTCCTTCAGTGACCATTCTCCCGAGTCTAGAAAGTTTCTGTTGAGTCAATGTACAACTTGATTGTCCTTCCACTGAACATGAACAGTCGACTCTGTCCAATGGAAGTGGAGACATATCACTTGACTGAGAGGGGTGGATCTTGACCCTCCCAGATGGCTTTCTGCAATGGTATTGTCCGTGTGTATATGATGATTCTGAATGTAGGTTTGAGAGGCTAAAAAGGGCATAGCATATCAACCTCAATTCCAAACAAATTGATGCTTCACTTCTGTTTCCCACACCACTGACCCAGGCCGAATGAAGCTCCAAAACGGCTCCCCAAGGCTTGCATCAGTGGTAATCAATAGACTGGGTGGCCCCAACAGCAATTGTCTATCCATGTATCTGGTCTCATTAAACTTCTACTGGAGCAAGGCTTTGACTTCTGCTGGAACCTCTATCTTTGGGCTGAGACTGCAAGACATCAGGTCCTGGAATGGTCTTGAGAAAAACTGTAAAGGTCTGGCATGCAACTTTGGCCCAGCAAATATGATCAGTACAGCAAATTAGATACTTTTGGAGTTACACCAGCATCCTGAAATTGGTCTTGGGACTCAACCTAAGAGATAAAATCTTCTCTTTTCTGTGCTGGTACCTAAGACTATCCAAGCCCTATCATCTAAGTGAGGCCATGTGGCTTTTCACTTGATTGACAATGAAGCCGTGAGTCCAACGCACAGACAAGGTGCTCCGAAGATCAGACAGAGTTTGTTTTCAAGAGGATGGCTTGATTAACTGGTAATCTAAGTATGGGTCCCCTCTTTCTGCAATTAGGCAACTAGTGTAACCAGCACCTTGGAAATGTCCTAGATCATCCAAATAGCAAGGAGTGACATTGCCAGTGTTTCAAACAATAACAAAAAGGTAGCCATTTCCTGTGTTGTTGACATATCAGAATATGAAGATACACTTCCTTTAAGTCAATGGAAGAGACCCAATTGTTGGGCTCTACTCACAGCTATCAATTTAAGGATAGCCATACAAAACTCTCGCGCCTTGATGAACCTGTTCAGTTGCTTGAAATGTATACAGTCAAAGATCTCCCTGCTTCTTGAGAACCAAAAATAGTATGGAATATACCAGGGACGGACAAACTGTGGCTCAGGGGGCACATGCGGCTATTAGGAAGTTCAAGAGCAGCTGTCAGCCAAGGCCGGTCCAGGGTCCCATGCTGACTTAAGTTACTGGTCCTGTGTCTGTCTTCATTACACCCAAATCTCAGCTGCTCCTTCAGTCTCAGCAGCCAGGACTGCTCTGTCACAAAGTAGGAAGGATTTATGTACACACATACGTGTCTCTCTTATGGCTCTTGGTCATACAAAGATTTTGGTATACAGTTCTTGGGAGTTGACAATTTTGCCAACCCCTGGAATATACCGTAATTCTCTGTATAATCAGAACTGGCTCGATAGCCCCTATATTGTATAGGCATGAGATCTTGGTTAGCATCCAAGGATGCTTCTGAATGTTGTTTCAAATTAGGGAGTGAACGAAAAAGTCTCTAGCTCTATGCTTTTATCCTGAACAGATCAATGAGAACACCAATTTGTCCAGGGTAGGACTGGTCCAGGCATCTATGACAACATGCAGAATTCTCCCTATGGGAAGTGGATCCTTGGACTGCACAGGCAGATAGTCATGTGCTGAGTTTTGGTTGATTTGGTCCCTCCCAATTGCTTATGAGTAGGCCTTTGATAATGTAGAGGGACTGGAAGTCCTTGTTCTGAGGTTGCTGCTGCTGTGTCTTCTAAAGAAAAGAGAATTCACTCATGCTTAGGAACAAAAGAAAAGTCTCTGCCTCTGAGCTGGGAGGGTATGCTCTGAGAGCACATTATCAATACAGCCTCCAAACAATTTATTTCCCAGACAAGCACCAGAAGCAAGGGCTTTTGCATGCCTATTTGATCCCCAAGCGTGCAGCCAGGGGCCCTACATTAGGTTTCATCACTCTGGCCGAGGATCCGATAGCACCTATGGATGCTCCTGTGACAAATGCTGCTGTCAAATAAACTCTCTTAGCCAAAGAAGTTGAACTATTAATTATTAATTATTATTATTATTATTATTATTATAGGCCTCATAGAATTCACTCAAAGAATCTGTTGCACTATGGGAAGGCAACTGCTGGGAAGGCCCTATGGGAAGGCCCTGCTGTCGGGAGGACCTCTGGACTGGCCTAGTCTGAGCAGAACAGGGACTCACAGGTAAGAGCCCCAGTTCCCTTTTCTGCTCAGGGCTTCGGCCAGTCCAGCTAATGGGATGTACCCAAGCGGTACCACCGGAAGAGGGAGGGGGACAGCAGCACTATGCCAGACCAGACTGAAGGATCCGCCTGCCGAAAGAGGCGTCCGCCGACTGGAACGTGTTCACTTTGAAGTACCTGGTGAAGGTGTGCAGAGAGGCCCAGGTGGCTGCCCTGCACACCTCCTCATAGGGAGCTCTTCTCGCAAAGGCGGCCGAAGTGGCAGCTCCGCGGGTGGAATGTGGCCATATTTTTAGCGGGGGCACCTTCCCCTTCGCTTTATAGGCTTTGTGATGCACGCCACCACCCATCTGGAAATTACTGCTTTTGAAGCCTTCGAACCCTTCATCCCCCGTCATGTGTTGACGAATAGGGCCACGGACGACTGGAACGTGGCCGTGCGCTTTAAGTAAATGTGCAGGGCCCGTCTGACATCCAGTGAATGCCAGTCCTTTCCCCTGGGGTGAGTGGGGTGCGAGCAGGAGGGGAGGATGACCTGACTTCTGTGGAACAGGGAGTTGACCTTTGGGAGGGAGGGAGGCCTGTTCCAGACGAAGTACCACCGAGTCCCGATTAAACTGGCAGAAACTGCCCTCTATGGAGAGGGCACCCAACTGAGACATCCGTCTGGCGGATGTGATGGCGACCACGAAGGCGACCTTAATGGACATAATGAATAGCGAGGTCTTCCTGAGAGGTTCGAAAGGGTGGGTCTGGAGTGCCCCAAGCACAAGGTTGAGGCTCCAAGAGGGGAACCTGTGAACCACTGGAGGGGAAATTGCCCTGGCCCCCCTTACGAACCTCCGGATCAGGGGGTGCTTGCTATCTTGATCCCCTTGGTTGGGAGAAACACAGAGTCCAGGGCGGAGACCTGCCTGGAGAGGGTATTGGGCTTGAGGCTGCTATTTAGGCCCTCTTGAAGGAACTCTAGAATTTGGAGAATCTGGGTCTGTCCAGGGTCGAGTGCCTTTTTCTGACACCATCCCCTGAAGGCCCTCCACATGGACTGGTAAATCCGGCTTGTAGAGGGTCTTCTTGAAGCTAGGAGGGTGGTCATCAGAGCTTCCGAGAATCCCTGTTCTCTTAGCGCTGCGCGTCCAATGTCCATGCAGCTAGTCTCAGGTGGGCCAAACCCTCAAATTGGAATGGTCCCTGTGTCAGGAGGTTTGGTGTCTGCGGAAGGAACAGGGGCACGGAGACTGCTAGTTCCACAATGTCCAAGAACCATGGCCTTCTGGGCCAGAACGGAGCCACTAGGATAAGGAGGGCTCCCTCTGTTCTGGCTTTTGCCAGGGTCCTTCTGATCAGTGGGACTGGAGGGAAGGCGTACAGGAGCGCCGTGGGCCAGGGAGCACTGAGGGTATCCACACCCTGTGACCCCTGTGCCCTTGTCCAGGAGAAAAACATCGGAGCCTTTGTGTTCGCGGGTGATGCAAATAGGTCCCACTGGGGGTGTCCCAGCTTGGTGCATATCAGGCGGAAGGTCTGAGGGCATAGGGACCACGCCCCCGGATCAAGGCGTCGTCTGCTCAGCCAATCCGCTTCGGTGTTGTCCTCTCCTCTGATGTGTAGAGCTCTGAGGGCCAGTAGATGTTGTTCTGCCCAGGATAGGAATGTGCAGGCCTCTGCGTGTAGCGTCCGACTCCTTGATCCACCCTGGTTGTTCACGTACGCCTCTGCTGTTGTATTGTCTGTGAACACTGAGATGTGGGAGTTGTGTGCATGCAGGAAGCTGAGTAGGGCGAGCCTGATCGTCCTGAGCTCAAGCAGATTGATGCTGCTGCTCGCCTCAGTGCTTAACCATTCCCCCTGGGCTGTGATGGTCTGGGAGTGAGCTCTCCACCCTGTTAGGCTTGCGTCCGTTGTGATCGTGATCCTTGCGGGTTCTGTGAGTGGAACGCCCTACTGGAATGGCTTGTCTGTTAGCCACCAGCGCATGTGCATTGCTAGTGTGCGTGGCACCCTATCCAGGGGTTGCTGCCTGAGATGAGGTGTGTCTGCCATGGTCTGAGGAGGCGTTGGAGCGGGCGCAGGTGGAGGCGAGCCCATGTTACCTGTTGGGTGCAGGACACTAGCAGGCCTAGAAGGCTTGCCAGGGCCTTTAGCCGGAGGGTTGTGTTGTTGGTGAGGGAGAGCACTCCCCTTCTGATCTTTTCTTGTCGCTGGTGCGTGATGAAGATCCTGTCCTTTTCTGTGTCCAAAATCACCCATAGGTGCTCTAGCTTTTGCGAGGGCGTTAGGTGACTCTTCTGCTTGTTGATCAGAAAACCGTGATCTCGCAAGTACTCGATCCTCCTCTGGACATCCCTCACTGCTTTTTCCCCTGAGACCGAGCGGATGAGTAGGTCGTCCAGGTATGGGTGTATATTAATCCCCTGTAGACGGAGGTTTGCCACCAACGGCACCAGGATTTTCATGAAGGTGCGTGGTGCTGAGGCCAGGCCGAACGGGAGAGCAGCCTACTGCCAGTGCCCCCCGTGGTATGCGAATCTGAGCCACTTTCGGTGACTGGAGACTATTGATACGTGCAGGTAGGCCTCCCTGAGGTCGAGCGAGGCCATCCAGTCGCCCTTCCTGATCGCCTGGCAGATTGTCCTCAGGGTCTCCATGTGGAACCGTCGTTTCCTTACGCTTCGGTTGAGTCTTTTCAGATCCAAGACCGCTCTCCATTCTCCAGACTTCTTTGGCACAAGGAACAGAATGGAGTAGAGCCCCTGGCCCCGTTGTTCCGGGGGTACTGGTTCTATGGCTCCGATGTCGTGCAACCGAAGGATCTCCTGGAGCATGGCCCGATGTTTCTGTGGTGCGGACGAGGATGGGGAGGAGAGGAACTTGCTTGGAGGAGGGGAGGAAAATTCTATTGAGTAACCCTGTGCTATGCACTCCCTTACCCACGCATCGGAGACTGAAGCTTCCCAGGTCAGAGAGAAATCCCGTAGCCTGTCTCCGATGCGGGTGGGATGGTCAGTCTTGTTTCCTCTGGTTAGTGCCCCCTTGTGGTCTGTTGCAAGGGGGGGCCTGATACTTCCTCTTTCCTTGCCACCCGGGCTTGTTCTTGGGTTGCTGTCCGTGAAAAAAGCTCCTCTGGTTTTCCCTTCTGAGCCCTGCCAAGTCTCCTCTGAAGCGCACCTGGCAAAAGGAATGCTTCTTGTTACCCACCTGTTGGAGGGTCGTGCACTTCTCCTTGCTATTGTGGTCCTCCAGTACCATCTCAAGGTATGCACCAAAGAGCCTTTGGCCGCTGTAAGGACTATTCACTAGGTTTTTTGCTGCGTGGTCTCCGCTCCAGGACCTGAGCCAGAGACGTCTGCGAGCTGCGATGCTTGAGGCTGCTGCTGTGGCAGAGGCTTTCAGCACGTCCGTGGATGCATCGGCGACGTATGCTATTCCTAGCATTATTCGCGATGTAAGGGCTTTCGCCTTCCTCTCTGAAATGCCCTCATCCTGCACCTCCTGGAACCAAGAGATGAGAGCTCGTGCTACGTACGTGGTGGCCGTGCGCATTCTCATGGCCGCAGTGGTAGCGTCGAACCCCTTGCGTAATGCCCCCTTGATGGCCTTGTCCGTGGAATCTTTGGGGTACAGGTCTCCCTCGGTTGGGAAGAGGGTTTGTCAGGCCAGGGAGGCTGCCTCCGCGTCTACCTTTGGCTGGTGGAGAAGGGATCCCCTCCGCTGAGAGAAGTCTGTAACGCACTCTACGTGGGGCTTCCCTTGTTCCTGGCCCGGAGGCTGCAGCTAGTGCAGAATGTGGCGGCTCGACTCCTTACGGGGACGGGCCGTCGGGAGCATATTACACTGGCTGCCGATAGCGTGCCGAGCCAGGTTCAAGGTTTTGGTGATGATCTATAAAGCCCTACACGGTCTGGGCCCCTCATACCTCAGGGACCGCCTCGCCCTCCGCGCCTCAGAGCGGCTCCTTCGGTCTGCCGGGGGTGCCTTCTTGGAGGTCCCCCGTGTTAAGCGGGGGGCCACAATGGAGAGGGCATTCTCGGTGGCCGCGCCGCGCCTTTGGAACTCCCTTCTGGAGGAAGCTTGCCTGGCCCCATGCCTGTTGACATTCCAGCGAATTTGCAAAACCTGGCTGTTCGCCCAGGCCTTTGGGAGGGAGGGAGGGTAGGGTGAGGGTTTTTTAGCTCCCCCACCTATTTTTGTTTGTTATATTCATGGCTTTAGCCCTGTTTTAATATTTTATTATTATTATGAGTGTTTTAAATTGTTTTTATTGTATTTAAAATTGCTGGAAGCCGCCCCGGGCTGCGTTGCAGGAGGGGCGGGGTATAAATTTATTAAATAAATAAATAAATAGAAGTCGTACAGCTGCTGTTGTTGCTTGGGGAGCCTGTACGAGCGAGTGGGCTGCTTCCACTCGTTCAGTACCAGCCTCTCGAAGGCTTTGTCTAGTGGTAGGCCCTTGTCTGGTCTGTGGACCTTCGGAATGTGGACCCTGACCTCCTGTTCGTCCTCTGACTCCGAGGGTTGGTCCTTCGTAGCCCTCTCCTTTAGTTGGTGTGTGCGTGCTACATGCCTCTTGAGCTCCTCCCAGTTTTGGGCTGGGAATTCCCTCCTGTGGTCAGAGGCTGTGGGGAGTGTATCCTGGTTCTGGGCCTGGAAGCCCCCTGAATCTCCCAGCTCTCCCTCCTACTCAGAGGGAGTTGTCGCTGTCCCCTTCCAGTGGACCCTGTGGGCTGAGGGAACGTGAATGGGGTCTGCTGGGACCGGCCTGGATCAGGGCGGAGTGCTCCTCCTCCGAATCAGACCCCGAGTTCATTATCTTGGCGACCCTGGCTGCGGATGCGCCCCGGGCTCTGCTTTGTGGTGGCCGCTTGCCGGGGGGGATCCCTGCAGCCTCTCTGAACCTCCTGCCTCCCTCTAGGGGGAGAGGGTTCTCTAGCCTGTCAAGGCGGGCCATAATCTTTTGGAAGGCCTCCGCTATCACAGCGCTCATGGCCTGGTCCTCCTGAGGGGGAGCTGCCAGGGAAGAGAGAATCAGGAGATGAATGTAGAATGAGGATTCCCTCTTGGTTTTGCTTTTATGCCTGGCTTTGCTCATTTTGGGGGATTTAGACTTGTGGCCACACTTTCTGCGAGTGTACAAAGGAGCCAAGTTTGGGGAGGTATCCCAAGTTTGAGGGGTTAATTCTATGACCTCTAAGGGAGGATCCTCCAAGGATTGTTGTTGAAATGATAGATGTTTGGTAGGAGGGAAGCTCTGAGAGGTTTGGCAAGCTGTTTTCCCTTTCCTGCCTTCTTAGAGCTGCCTTTAAACTGAAAAGAAACATCCACAGATCGAGAATCTTTCTTTCCTTGTGATGACTCCACACTGCTGCCCTCAGGCTCTGCCATGAAGTGAGGAATAAGAGGGGGCTGCTGTTGGGACTTTGCAAGGTGACACAGCCATTCCCTTGGGAAAGGGTCCAAATCAAACCATGTAGCCTATCCAGGGAGCTGCGATTTATTCACAACCTCACACTGTGCAACCCACATGGCAAAACTTTTCCCCTGAGGGCACATTCAGATGAACAGGGCTAAACTGAAGTAAACAATTTTTTTTATTAAACTGAACTAACGAGTCCACTTCTGAAGTGTTCAGACAAACAGCTAAACTGAATTAACTAAATCAGTTTAATTAAACTGAAGTAACTACTACCATTCTGCCAATCCCCTCCCCTATCCCTTGATGCTTTGAGGGAAGAATCCCAAGATCAGAATAAGAAGTGTGTCCCAGCCCCAACTTTTCAGTCAGCTCCCTGCACGGCAGCAAATTGCTTTGCAAAGCATCCATTGCACTACCTCAAGCAGCTCATGTGGATGAGCAGCAAGAGCCATCTCTCCAAGCCTCCTGGCCGGGGTTCCTACACCATATCCCCACCCAACCCTGACCATGCCTTTGCCCCTACAAATGGAGGGGGGCAGGGGTCTGCAAAGAACAGGTGAAAGGGGGAAAGTGGGGAGGCTGCCAGCTTAGCAGTGGTGCCCAGGGCAGAGGGGTGGGGGTCTCTCCAGCAAGCTCACCATAAGTGGGAGACAGGCAGCTAAAGGGGTCTTCCCATCCCACCAGATTCCCGGGGCAGTGATAAAGCAGTATGCTGGGTTGGGAGCTCCACAGCTTGATAGGGAACGAAGCGAGAGGGGGAATTCCCAGTTTAGCAGTGGTGTCGTCATCATCATCTACCAACTTCAGCCACCCCTCCAGCTGCCATCCCATCTCTCACACACCCAATATGACCCAGTGGGAAGATCCAGCCCTGACCCTGCCTTCCCGGTGACTGCCAACACTTGCCTGCTCCATATTCAGTCTGGTAGCAGCCGCTACAGGGATTGGGGTGGGGGGGAGCTTTGACTCACAGGCAATGGGAAAGAAGCGGGGGGGGGGAGGAAATGTTCTCCAGTGCTGTTCAGCAACAGAGGCATCTCACTAGTTCCAGCTGTGCAGGAAGAGCCAGGATTGAGCTCTCCATCTTCCTCACATCGAGGTCACACAAACAATTAAATTGATTTAAAAACCGGAGGGGAGCATGTCTTCCTGATTTTTCAGGACATACCTCTCTTCGTCCATCTGAATACCATTGGTTTAAAGTGCTATTTATGTGGATGGTATCAGAGTTAAACTGAGTTAAGGCTTAATTAAATTGATTTAAGCGTTTGTCAGAACGTGGCCTGAAGGGCTTACCTTGACCTGGGTAGCTGGTGTTCTGCTGCTCCCAGCTCCTGAAGTGCTCCATGCTGGTGCTTGAGTGATGCTGCCTTTGTGGGCTGGTGGTTCTTTTTTGAAGCCAATAAAGGGGCTCTCAGAGAAATCCCTGTCTGATGCTGGAGGAGGAGAAATCTCAGGAGCCACCTGCATGACTCTGCCAAGTGCAGAAGAGTGCACAGAAAAAAGGCAGTTGTACAAAATGGTGGTGCTCCCTCACCTCTCCTCATGCCACCGTGCGTCACCCTATCCTGTGCCTAAGGGTTTGGAGAAGGGAGCTCTTATGCCCTGTTCTCGAGTAGGTGAGTCAAGTCAGATTCCATTTACACATAAAAACAGGTAAAATAAACAAGGAATTAAAAAAGAAAATCCCTCAGAAATATCTATCAAAAGCCTCTGCAGAGCTTGAGCTGTGATTCCTGCAAAGGCAGACACACAACTGGTTCTCCAGTGAGAGGGGGCGGTCTCCCTCTTGTCCAGGTAAAATTCAGCTCTAGCCTGCCTCCTTCAGGAAGAGAAGGAAAAATGACCCTATGTTCTGGATTGCTATCCAAGAGCTTTGCAAAGAGTTTATTTATTAAAATAAATGTGTAAACCTTAACTACTGCACTTTTTGTTGGGGTTTGGTGAGAGCACAGGTGGACTACGGAGTAACTTTAACTTGCATTCCACATAGCTTGAGTGTGGACAGAGGTTCTGTAATAGCTTGAGTGTGGACAGAGGTTCTGTAATACCTATAGCAGTAAAGTCCTCATCTTTACCAGAGAGCCAGTGTGGTGTAATGGCAAGCGTGCAGTACTTGGACCAGGAGGTGCGGGGGAACCCAGTTCAAGTCTTGACTTAGCCAGAAACTCACTGGGTGACCTTGGGCCAGTCACAATATTCTCTCAGTCGAACCTACCTCACAGGGTTGTTGTGAGGATTAACGGTATACGTAAAGTGATCCAAGCGTCATGGCGGGGGGAAGGGGGTGCTATATAAAAATTATTCTTTTTAACACTGTAGAACTTTTTTTGGTAGAGGACATGGAGCAGGATGACAATGGACCTTCCTTGGACAGCCTACAGCAGGTTCCATTAAAACTAGATGTAAACTCAGTTTCTGAGTTCACCTTCACTGCGAGAGCAGTGCATGACTCCCTTCTTGAAGGAGGTTGCAGGACACCCCAGAACCTGCCTCAGAATTCCTGACCCCCAAACACATGCAGAGTATCATGCTCAAAATGGCAGTAGGAAGTCCAACCTCCTTTATTGCTTCTGCTTCACAGAGAATTACCACAGTGACAGCAGCAGGTTAGGAACCCAGCCCCCAGGCCCGTGCCTGCCAGCTCCCCAGACCCCCCGGCAGTACCTGTTCCTCCTGCAGCAGCGCGCCAGCCCCCAAAGAGCCCTGCTACAGCCACAGCACCTCCGGGCAGCAAGACCCCGCCCCGCAGCTCCCAGAGCGGCACGCAGCCTCCTCCAACTGACAGCGATCCAGGAGGCGGGGCCAGTGATAGGAAACAGGCAACGAAGGACACGCCCCCTCCCTTACGCCGCTCAGCGCGGCTGCAACAACGTCCCCCCACTATAGTATAACGGCTGCAGGCGCACGTACTTCAGTGCTGGTGATCGGAGCCTTGTGCCCATGAGACTGGCCTCCTTTTTCCTGTGCAGTAGTTCGAAGCAGTTCCTTGTGTCCTTGTGGTGCGTGTACAAAGTGATTGCGGTGGCGGGGGCGAGTGTGGGTGAGTAAGTGTGCGAGTGCTTGAGTTCGTTGTGAGTTTGGCAGCAGGTAAGTTTGCATTTCCTTTGGGGGTTTTGGAGAGCACAATACCTGGGGCCCCCCTAGAATGCCAGACCTATCCTGCCCTCCCCCTCCGGGGGTGTGCTCACTCCCCCGTCCCACAAGATTCCTCCCACTTTCCTGGTGTTCCCCTCCTTCGCCCGGGTGTGTGTGTTATCAGCAGCAAGGGTGTGCGCTCACCCAGATGCCCAATGATGAGACAGGCTAGGGACTAATCATCCTGATAGCCCTATTCCAGCCTGAGGGCTTGTTTTCCAGGCATAGCCCTGCTGCTTGTTTCTCCCGGCCGTGTGTGGTTCCTCATCCCCTCCCCGCCTGGGGAAGTCAGGCTTCAGCCCTCCCCCCATCCCCACGGTCCCCACACAGCAACAGCAGCATAACCCAGTGAAGCAATGGGGTGGGACTGTGCAGGCAAGGGAGAGTAGCAGTAACGATGGTACCAATGGGACAATGCAGAAGAGGCTTGGAGAGGCCCTTGCAAAACTGCAGATCTGCAGTATTTAGGGCACACTATGGGAAATGCATCACACTACAAGCATCTAGTTTGCTGACAGACAGTGTCTTGGTCAAGTGTCTGCTTGACTCTCCATCCAGCACTGGGTTACTAGCTGTCTGGGGCGTTCTAGGGAGGAGAACAGTTTAGGCTCCTCCTTCTGCTGCTATTATCTATTGTAAATAGTCAATTTAATGGCTAGCCTCATTTAATCTCATGCACTTCCATGCTACAGCAATTAAAAGTACAAAATGATTAATGCACAAATCAACTGAATTTAGTACAAGTCTCAGAAAAGTGGTCTATGGAGCACCAGCAAAGCTTCTGTTAGGATATAGATTCCCGACCCCAAATGAGGACACCCCATCTGTCGGTGGGATCACAGTCTGAGATTTGACATATAGGCTCATGAGGCTATATTTAAGTCTCAAAATGAGGTCACACAGAACAGAAGGTTGGCATCCGTACCTTAGCGTTTACAGCACACTGGCACATTGGGAGCAGCACACACGAACACTGGGAGCCCTGCTACAGAGTGGGCTGCTCAGAGACAGAGCTGGAGAATCTTTGATGGAATTTAAGGAAGTATCCCCAGTTCATCTGTTGGGAGCAGGCACAAGGCAGTTCATCTCCGTACAGCACAGCTAGGAAGCCCTCACCTTTACCGGAGAGCCAGTGTGGTGTAGTGGCTAAGTGAGCAGTACTTGGACCAGGAAATAGTGTGTGTGTGTGGGGGGGGGACTATTAAAGTCTTGCCTTAGCCAGAAACTTACTGGGTGACCTTGGGCCAGTCACAATATGCTCTCAGCCTAACCTACCTCACAGAGTTGTTGTGAGGATTGTTGTACAGCTCTAAGGAAAGAATTCCAAAATGTAAGTATGAGAGTGCTTAACCTGTCGAGGTTAACTAAGCTACATGAGACTGACACTCCTCCCATTTGAAGTCCCAGTAGGGGCAGGAGCAGAACCCTTGGCTTTCTAGCACTGTCTCCACAGGAACCAGCAGGAGCTGTAGGAAATGTTGAGGAAAAACTCTGGTAGAGATGGATGCACTAGTACAAGTACTTTCATGCACTGTCCTATGCCCTAGCTGGGAGCGCTCTGATAGGCACATCCCAGGTGCTATAGATGAACACACACATCAGTTTTATAACTGTCAACATGGGGAAAAATATCTACCTACAGCAGGTGGAGGAAAACTATCTGGTGAGTGACAGCAATGACCATGTTTCCCTGGAGCTCTTAGCAGCCGTTTCATTCACTGTATGGACAAAGCCAATGCAAACGGAATGGGCAATCTGAACCAACTAATATTACTGTCGGTCCAGAAGCATCCAGCAGAGGTCACCCAGTACTTAAACACTCCTTGCACATCAGCAGGGGTTTTTAATTGTTTTTTATTTTTAAAATTTTGCGCTACCACAGTCCCACAGGTGCGTCACCAACATCTCGTGATCAACTATATCAAATGCAGCCAAAAGATCTAATAGAACTAACAGGGTCGAATGACCCTGGTCCATTTCCCAGCACAGATCATCCACCAAAGCCACAAGCGCAGTCTCAGTGCCATACCCCGGACAAAATTCCAACTGTGAGGGGTCCAGCTAACTGACATGGTCAAGATGTCCCTGCAGCTGCTGAGCCACTACCCAGTCAATACCTTCCCTAAAAAGGGAAGGTTAGAGACAGGCCGATAGCCGGCAAGGGAGTCAACGTCAAGCGATGGTTTCTTGAGCAGAGGCCGAACCACTGACTCTGAGACAGCCCAGCACTCTGCCCTCCCGAAGGGAGGCACTGACCAACCCAGCCAGCAACGGTCCCATTGTCTCCCGGCAAGATTTAATCAGCCAGGACGGGTAAGGATCTAATTCATAAGATGTGGCCATAACAGTCCCAAGAACACCAACTGCATCAGCGGGTGTGTCTGACTGAAATTGATCCCACAAAACCAGACGAGGCTTCCATAACCTCCAGTTCCTTATATGTATTAATTGCAGCATCGAAGTCATGGTGAATCCGAGCGATTTTATCCACAAAATAATCCACAAACATGTCACAGCGAGCAGTAGATGACTCCACTTCAAGGCGGAGAGAGGCCAGACTGACCCGCTCCCACACCATGCAGAAAATCTCCGCTGGACAGGATTTAGCGGATGCTATGAGGGTAGGAACTCCTTTTTTGCTACCCGCATAGCTATGGCATAGGCCCATAAACTGCCTCTGTGACGCAATCCCTCAGTTTCAGCACGCGGACGCCACCGTTGCTCCAACCGCCACCCTTCCTCGCTTCAGCCCCCGCAGTTCCTTGGAGAACCAAGGAGGCCTGCAGGGCTGTCTCCTGGGCAGCTGGCGCCTAGGATCTGTCCGATCAATGGCCTCCGTCAGCAAGGTATTCCATAGCACAACGAGGTCATCGATGGAACAGTCATCAAGGTCAGAGGGAAACTCACCCAGAGCCTTCCAGAACCGATGAGGTTCCATCAGTCTCCGGGGGTGAACCATCCAAATCCGTTCTGCACCTTTCCGGGGGCAGACGTGCGCCAGGAGCGAGGCCTGCAGGAGGTAACAGTGCATCCATGACAAGGGTACAGCTGATAACTCCCCCACTAATGGAGCACCTGCCTCAAGGGTCTAAGGTACCAGCCCAAGGGTCTAAAGACAAGGTCTAAGGTATGTACCCCCGGTGTGTTGGGCAGATAACTCTCTGGGACAGGTCCATGGTGGCCATAAACTCATGCTCCGCTCCCACAAGGTCAGCGTTGACATGAATGTTGAAGTCCCCCAAGACTACTAACTTCAGGGACCCGACACCACCTCTTCCAAAGCATGTAGGGAGGCTGCTGCACAGGTAGGTGCACAGTATACAAGCAGCACTCCCAAACTGTCACCTGCCAAATCAAAGACAAGGTCAAGACCCTCAATACCTGATATGGATTGCACTGAATACCTCCTCACAGTCCAACCCTCCTTGTAAAGCATGGTTACACCGCTCCCCTGTCCCTCCGAACGCGGCTGATGCTACACGGAATACCCGGCCGGAACAAGGTCAGCCAGAATAGGCCCCGACTCATTGTCCAGCCAGGTTTTCGTGATACATATGAGATCAGCAGCATAGTCCAGGATTATCTTACAAAAATCAGGTCTGCAAACTAACTGGGGACAGAGGAGACAGCCAAAGCCAGATCCCATTTACACAGAAGAACATAAGACAATGAATGGATGTCCCTTCCCTGCTTTGACCATGGGTAGAAAGCAGGGTAAGTGGAGGGATCTCTACTTGCTAGGCAAGGGGAGCATAGTTTGTCAACGTACCTCTTGTTGGATCAAACATCTCCGATAGCTCTTTGGGAAGTTCCAGCACTGTAAATAGAATGAAGCACATTGATTTCTTTCTGCCATGAAGCGTCTGAGACCCCATATCACGCAGGCCATTCACTTCTAATGGGAGACCCTGGATTCCTTTTTTTTTTTATCCACCAAAACCATCCGACACCTTCCAGATGTCACACCCCTCCCTTGCCCGACAACAGCCGGCAATAGCTGTGAACTCTGAAGCACTTTGCAGAAACCCTATATTGTTGAGTGAAGGATTACAACCACCCCCTGGGAGAAAACCCTCTTTGCAGAGCTTGTAAGGGGCTGACTCTCTTCCAGCTGGGCAGCAGAGACACTCATGCTAAGCTCGAATGTTCAGTACTCCAAGGCAGCAAGGCCAAGACTTCCCCTTACTTTGCCAGCCCTTCCCTTACTGTCCCTTTTACCTGCATTCGGTGTCTATGCTACACTTGGAGCATGGTCAGGGCCATGAATTCTGCACTGCTGTGACCGCAGCCATTTTTGAGGATTTTGGCACCTGCCCAAACTGTACCAGAGAAACTCATTTCTATTTTTTAAATAAAATGTATGGTTTGATTAATTTGCATAATTTATTCCAATCACAGAATCTGGACTTTCTGCTTGCAGGATGTGGGTTTCCTGGTCACAAAATTTGAAGGCAAATTGCAGAACACACAGGGACCTTAGAAATCTTGCCCACCAAGCACCCTCTTTTTTCCTTCAAGTCCTGCCACCTGAATTTCTAGAGTCTTGACAAAGCCTTACTGGAATCTCAGTCCAAAGCTGCTCTGCCCCTCCAAGGTCACATCCACACTACTCTTAAGCCACTTTCAGACGACATGCCGCCCCCCCACCCCTGCATATTTGGGCTATGTAGGGAAATGCGCAGCCTGAATATGCGCAGGGATCGGCTGGTTCGAAAGGCCCCCCTGCACAGCTTTGCCGGCAAAGCCGCACAGGATGCAGAGTAGGAAATTGAGCTGGCTTTGCCAGCAAAGCCGCATTGGGGGAGGCGGGGGGGGGTTTTCGGACCAACCGATACCTGCGCATATTTGGGCTGCTCATTTCCCCCTGCAGCCCAAATATGCATTGGGGGACGGGGGGATGTCTGAAAGTGGCCTCAGATCAGGGCAAATGGGTGTGCACTCACCTATCTGCCAGCAACACTGCTTCTCTTCCCACCCAGCCTCCACGTGCACAAGCCCACTGCAGGGGGAAGTCCTGGCAAATGGGTAGTGAGCTGTACCTCTTTAAAGGGGAGGACTACTGAACTGCTGCCATGACATAGCAGATGGGGAGCTGCTGAGCTAATTTTGCATAAGAACCAGAGGTCCTATTGGCTGGTCCTTCTCAAGACATGAGGTGTCTGTGTTTTGGCTTTGTTCTAACTTAGGCAGCTGCAGTCTTTTTTGATGCCCTCTGCCGCTACAACTACATGCCTGAACACAATACATGAAGAAGAATTTCTTGTTGCATTAGCGATGCTGGGCTAAACCACTACTGGGTTCCACTCTGGAATCCGAGGGGCAGGGAGACCGCTGCTTAATGGGTTAGCATTAGAGCTTATGAATTCCATAGATCACTATCGAAGGGCAAAGTGCTGGTGTAACTCAGAGAATGGATGGGAAGTAGGAAAGAGAAAGCAAAGCTCACAACAGGAGAAGCCTCAGGGCAGGCTATGCAGCAATCTCACTATTGCTCAATGCATTTAAAACTGGACACAATGAAGGAGACGGTGCAGTGGCTGAAGGGCAATCCTGCACTGGCTGAGGAAACATCAGCACACCTTGGGAGTCCTCGCCACCCCCTGCACTGTCCCCGTCTACAGGGACCCCTGAGTCATACAAGGGCAAAGACGCATGTATTCTCCAAATTATTTTTCCAAATTTTGCAACTAGAAAACCCCCAATTCTATGAGCAGAAAATCTTCATTCCATGAACAGAATAAATTATGTAAATTAACTAAGTGTCCGACCTATACAACGATGAATGTAAATTAGTCTCCCAGCATGCCATCTCATCAATTTTGGACATCTCGTATCATAAAAATAACCACAAAATCCCACACAGACATACCGGTAGTTTTTATGGGCTGCTCCTATCTGGTAGTCATGGCAAGAGCCCTGAACACATGCCAGCATCTTACTGATTAGCTTACAGCCAAGGACCTGTGTTCATTGTGTTTTCCCCATTGGTGTTCTGCCAAGAACAGCGTACAAGGGTCCCTGCTTATAGTGCTCCCATCTCAGGCTGTAATTCGGCCACAGGAACATAAGAACTGCCATACTGGGTCAGACCAATGGTTCAGCAAGTCCAGTACTGTCTCCAAGAGTGGCCATTCTCAGGAGATTTTCACAAAAGACACTCTCCGCTCACTACCCATCCACCACCCACCCACTATACATGTTACAGGGCACCCATAGGGCAATACTGTAGCCCTACATGTATAATGGGCAGGTGGTGGGTGAGCAGTGAGTGGAGTGTGTCTTGTGTGAAAATGCCCTCAGTCGCTTCAGAAGAGTACCCAACAGGACATAATGGAGTAATCCATTCCCTGCAGTTCACTCCCAGCTCCTCAAGGTCAGAGGTTACATCCAATGACCTATTTGGCCAATAGCCATTAATGGACGTATCCTCCAAGAACTTATCCAATCCTTTTTTAAACCCAGCTATGCTACTGGCCTTGATCAAATCCTCTAGAGCAACAAGTCCACAAGTTAATTGTGCACAATGAAGAAAACACTTTTTATTTGTTTTAAATCTGCTGCCAGTTAGTTTCATGGAGTGTCCCTTAGTCCTAGTACTATCAGAGAAAGTAAAACACTTCCTATTTACTCATTCCACTCTGCTCGTGATTTTATAAACTTCTATCATGTCTCTTCTCAGTTGTCTCTTCTCCAAGTTGAAGAGCCCATACCTATTGAGCCTCTCCTCATATAGAAGCCATTCCATACCTCTGATCATTTTTGTCACCCTTCTCTGGACCTTTTCCAGTTCTACTATATCTTTTTTAGGATGGGGCGACCAGAACTGCACACGATATTCATGATATAGTCATAACAAATTTATATAGTGGCATCATGATAATTTCTGTTCTATTCTCTACCCCTTTGCAAATAATTCCTAACGTAGCCTTTTTGACATATGCCACACACCATAATAGAGGCAATTTCTGCAACAATGTCTGCAATTGCAGCAATGCAGAATTCAGGGGGCTCTGCCACGATAAACAGTCCCTCGGTGGGAGCAGATTTCTGCACTCTGCAGCCCACCCTTTCCCTGGACACCACCGCAGATGTGGTTCCCCTGGCTGAGGCATCAAGTAGCCCAACTTAAAGCTTCTCCACAGTCAGCAGGAACAAGATCAGTCTCATTTCTGCTGAGTACACACTCACTTACAGAAAAGCAACACCACAAGGCAAATGGACACTCACTTTCTGTAGGATCCGGCTTGATTGGCTCAAAGGAGGTAGAGGAACTGGGCAGGATGGAGCTGCTGTCCAGTGATGCAGAAGACTGAAGTATCTGGGTATCTAGCACAGCTGGCTGGCAGGCAGGCAGGGACACAGCAAGTGGCTCCAAGTCCTCACTGCTCTTGGACTCTGTGACCAAGACGATGCATTTTGCAGTCACACATGCAGGAAAGCATGGGTTCAGACACACCAGTCCACATGACTCAACAAGGCACCCAGCCAACCTTACCCACTGTAAGAACAAACCTTGAGTTGGCCTGCAGCACAGGCACAACTCATGACCAAGTCCAGAAGTTATATGTCACAGGAATGGAGGGAGGGGAAATTCCTGATTCTCATTCACCCTGGAGGAGTCTTTTCACCCCTCACATGCATCAACCAATTTTCCTCATTACTTCCCAGGGTTCACAGAAACTGATGCCATCACAGCATCCAGTCACCAGGGCTGGATGCTTATGCTTCCAGCCTGAAATGAGGTATGAGCATTCAAAAGGGCCTTATTTATTCAGGGGCAGAGGGTGGAATGGCCAGGGCGCTGGGCAGGTTCTAGAGCTATTCACTGAAGTAAGTACATATTAAGTCTAAGATCAGATTTTCAGATCAAGTGGGGAAGATTTTTTAATAATGTTTGAACCATAAAAGTATTAAGCAGTGGGAAATGCAGCTTGTGTGCATGTGCGTCTCAGTATTCATTTAGTTTTAGAGTTTAACTTTCAATGTTAGGATTGGCCTTTTTAAAACCAAGTTTCAAGACTGAAAACTGCAAGCCAACTAGGGGTTAGAGGTCTTCTAGCCTTCTCAAACCAATTTTCAGGGATGTAAACCTTCCGACCTAGGACAGAAAGCCTGAGTATCACAACAGGGTGAAAAATGGGGTTTGAGTTACTGGTTTTATTCCTCAGTACAAAACTCTGAATACAACTCCTTGCTCCTTACTTTTTTCTCTTGACTGATAGCCAACCTGGCCAATCCCTTTCTCCCTTCCTTCCCCCAACCTGATTAACAATCGGCTCAGCAAAAGCAGAGGAACAGGCTTCAAACTCCCACCACTGCATCTGAAATAGCTGCTTTATTCTCCCCTCCTTTCTAGGCTCAGAACAGGGGCACAGGTGGAGGGCACAGTGTTGTGAGCTGGATTCAGATCCTGCACCTAGAAATGATAGCTGAGCATCACACCGGCAGAAGCAGCTCAGACAGCATCACTATGGCCAAGTCCTCCCCAACATTGCCTACTGCATCAGCCTGGGTGGCAGCACTGAGAGCTGCGTCCCACTCAAATGACAACCACATCCTACTCATTTCCTTCTTTGCACAATGTGGAGTTGAGTCAAGCCCCTCTTCTCCTCTCCCCACCCTAAGCCAGAACATCTGCAGAACTGCAAGGCATGTCCTTTGCAAAACTGGTACTGGTGTGCCATTTGTGCACTGCCAGATAGAAACCAGCAGCAGTTCACTGTACATTCCTTTCTAGGAGCTGCATGTATACAACACTCTTTTAGAATAAGTACCCAAACCCACATTTTGATATTGTGTAAAACTCTTATCCCTTACCACAAAGTGACAGAAGAGCATTAAACATTTCACACCCCACTCAGCACATTGGTTTGAGCTAATATCCATCTGGAGTATTGTGGAACGCAGCCTTCAACAAGAAGGAAAATTAAGAAAAAGCTACATTTACTCCAATGCATGTTAGGTCTGAAAACCCCAACTCTTCTAAACACTAAAGGAAGCAACCAACTAGGCTGCCATCCAACAGTATTTGTCAAACCACCACTGAATTTTCACATCCTATATCACTGCCACAAACTCAGCCCTGAGAAAGGACAACCTTAACTATCAATGGAGTGCAAGTAGCAGCTGACAAGGAGCACACACTGTTAGGCAGACCTTTCTTCATGAACTGAAGGCTTTTCTCAATGCTTGAATTATTACAGTGCCTAGAGGCCAGGGGTCCATTCCTCATACAGACATCCGAGATTGTCCCATGCCCCAAAGAGCTCTTGATCCAAATACGTTCCATGGCAACCAATTCCAGGACTTTGACTGGCAGACTATTTAGAGGTGCACTAAGTTTCATTTGGCCACCCGTTGTGGTCACCTGAGCCTGCCCTGCACTCACCTGTGCTTGGGGCCTTCTGTGCAGTAGGGGTATGATCCTGAGTGCTGGCAGGCACGGGTGTAGATGAGTGCATACTGCTTGGAATGGATGCCTCCTGGAAATGGGCAAGAGACGGTCTCTGTGGGTTAGAAGGGGTGGCTGGCTGACACTGAATGAGATCCTCAGGGGGAGGGACAGGTAGCACTACAGGAGGGGAGCTCCAGGCATCCTTATTCACTAGCAGGACATCAATTGGACCGCTTGTGCTTTTTAGATGGATCTGATATTTCTTCTGTCCATTCACACCCTAAAGAAAGCAGGAACCAAAAACAAAAAAACCTTAGCTACAACACTGAACAGTTTTCCACAAAACACAAAGCTCTAGACCTGCATCCCTAGCATGGTTTGGCACATTAACAGCACCAGCCTCAAAGAGAGAGAGAGATGCTCCCTCATTGTGGAAAACGCAGCACTTGAAATATCAGGCCAAAGGTAGGGACTTCTTTAATGAAAATAAAGCAGTCCCACCCTTGCTCCCTGGTTCTGCCCCCAGCTCCTTCATCCTACAGAGTGCAGTAATGACAATATATGTGACTTAAGCCCCTTCCAGGGAATATATAATTTCTGCATCGCTGCTTCATGGGGGTGCAAGGGAGAAGATCATGCAGTGGGGATTTCACATGAAGCCCCCAGCCAGCCAGAAGCCCCCAGCCGCCATAGCAACAGCAGGGCTCATCCCCTGCAGGTGAGCGAGGCTCCACCCCCTGGGAGGGCCCAGCCCCAGCTTTCACAGGCCAAAGCTGCC